>BPTQ01000001.1:301864399-302269649 GCA_019973895.1 Chrysanthemum seticuspe | reverse complement strand
CCGTAACTTCTTCAAAATAGGCATACTGTGATAAATCTTTTGTAATGTTTCCATTTCCGCGTCTCTTTAGCTCCAATGCTCGTAATTTACCTGAAAGTGGAAAACAATGGAAAACAAGCGTAAATCCATATAAATGATATAAATAACGAGCATTAACGGGGGAAATTGACACTTAATATTCAGGACTATTTGATGCTATCAAGTACGCAGTGGATATGGATCTAGTATTTGCAATTAGGTTAAACACGTAATTAATTAACAATTAATTAATAAACAATTAATTAATAAAAGGGATAAAAGAAAACCTAACCTTGCTTGGCAATTGGACTTTAGTAACGAACAAGAAACCAAACAAAACCCAAATATCTAAATTAGATACCTCAATGAGTATCACACACATACCCGATAACGTATACGTTCGATTATGAAGCTAGTCGAGAACGTAAATAACCCAATCAACAATTGACCTACTTGAATAATTCGAATAAGAAAATCACCCAAGAAACTTGCTTGCTTTCTTTATCTGAGAACACAAAACAGCCTTAGAAGTTGCTTCCCACTTTCACTCGATATCGGACAATGAGGTCCGATATATTATTGTTTCTGTCCGAGATATAAAACCCACGACCAGAACCTTAAAACTTTGTTGATGTTGCTTTGTTGACTAGGAGATCAGAAACAAAGTACCACCAGTTAGACTAAACACTTGAATCAAACAAGTTTAGGATTAATCAAACCAAAAACCCTTAATCGATTTGTGAACTAGTCGACCAAGAGTCTTAGCTGGAAAAACAGGATTGGTTTAGATATGTTTAGGGATATATATTGAAATCGTGAATTTTGAGGTGGGATAAGTTTGCTTTTATAGTAAAACTAACCGACCTATTGGTTGAGTTATGAATTGTTTGACAAGTCAAAACCCAAGCAAAAACCCATTCACTCTTTTCCCTCCTTATGCCCGATCAGTTAGAGTCATCAAGGCCCAAGGCAAAAACCAATTCATCTCATGTCAATGTCCAATAACAGCCCATGGTTCGAATTAATGATCGGGTCAAGTTACATCATATCGGGTATATATTATTCAAGTTATATATTATGTTCGACACGTATACTCGTGTTCATCGTGTGTGCCCCCATAGGCTCACACACTCTTAGCCGATTTGTCGTGTTTTCAACTTCCACAAACCAACAGCTCCCACTTGGGAGTTGGTGTGTCGAATGACACACAAAACTAATGACGGAAAGGCCTAGCAAACGCTCTTACTCGCTTTTTAACTAAAAGTGTCTGATAGAATAGTTTCGTAAAAGTTTCTCAGTAGCATGGTCATTCAATGTCTTGCTTTAATCATCCTTTGTTATAGATACCGTTAAACCATGGATAATGGATCTTAAATCATTCCATATAGTTTAACCATTTAGAATCTCGTTATAGATTTTAATTCAGATATACCAAATGTAATCAAGAATCATCTTGCATTACCCTTTGGGTATGGCCAGACAGTTATCTGATTAAATCTGGAGAGGCGCCGTGGTATCTTTCTGCACATATCAAGTGGAGTAACAAATCCTTTATTGACTACAAGTGTTGTGGATGCTGCTTCACATCACTCCAAAATATAGCCTTTATAACTACCTTGTTCAGATAGCGTTTTGCGTATACTTACAAAAAGTGATATCCACATATAACAGAACTTACTTGCATCTCAAGTCTGAGGACGAAGATAACAAACCATTTTCAATATTTTACTTATTACAAGGATCCAATAGTAAATGTTTGAAAGTTGGGGAATCCAATATGCATTTCTAGTGAATACATATGAGTTTGGTGGGAACAATCCAAATTCTCGTTAGAATTATAACCAACACTCACATTTGCCTTATCATAACAATATTCCCATATTGTTAACCGACAATGGACATATTTAGAATGATAAATCATTTCATGGATTAAACATGAAAATATGGAATAACAGATTATATGAATATAATAACAAATACCTCGTATCTTTATTAATCAGAAAATAATAACTGTCTTACAATTTCAAATTATCCAAATACTAATTAACACACAGTTTACATGAGACTACTAGCAGGCACCAAACCTACATCTCTAGTCAATTTAGAATGCTTAGGGAACTTCAAATCTTTCGTAAATGGATCAGCTAGATTGTCATATGTGTGAACTTTTAATATCTTCACATCGCCCATTTCAATTGTCTCTCGAAGATAGTGAACTTTAGCACGATAATGTCTAGCACCTTTAGTGATTCCGCTTTCATTAGCTATAGTAATGGCTCCAGTATTGTCACAATACATATTTATGGGTTCTTCAATTGTGGGAACAATGTTCAACCCAGAAATGAATTTACGAATCCATACAGCCTCTTTTGATGCATCACAAGCAGCAATATACTCAGCTTCAGTAGATGAAGTAGCAAAGATACTTTGCTTTGTACTTTTCCAATCAACAGCACCTCCATTTAGAACAAATACATATCCAGTCTGAGATTTTAAGTCGTCAACATCTGTCAGATATCCAGCATCAGTGTAGCAAGAAACCCTGAGCTCTTGTTCATCCTTTCCTCCATAGATCAGAAACATATCCTTAGTATTGCGTAAATACTTAAGAATATTTTTCACAGCAGTCCAGTGAAGTTCACCTGGATTCTGTTGAAATCGGCTTGTCACATTCTGTGCGAATGCAACATCAGGATGAGTACATCTCACAGCATACATAATAGATCCTATAGCAGAAGCATAAGGAACTCTTTGCATGCGCTCTTTCTGAGCAGGTGTTTCAGCACCTTGTGACTTACACAATTTTGGCTCTTCTTGCATTGGGATAGCGCCACGTTTGGAGTTCTCCATACAAAATCTCTTCAAGATTTTCTCAATGTAAGCACTTTGACTCAAACCAATTAATCGTCTAGATCTGTCTCGATAGATCTTGATTCCAAGAATATATGCAACTTCACCTAAATCTTTCATGGCGAAACATCTTCCACGATAGGATTTTACATCTTGTAACATTGGAATATTGTTTCCCATAAGCAATATGTCATCAACATATAGAATTAGGAAAGCGGCATAACTCCCACTAGCTTTCTGATATACACATGACTCATCTTGATTCGGAGAAAATCCAAATTTCTTGATCTCATCATCAAAACATTTATTCCATTGCCTCGATGCTTGCTTAAGTCCATAAATGGAGCGCTTGAGCTTGCATGCACGGTTAGGATATTTTGGATCAACAAAACCCTCAGGTTGTTCCATATAGACCTCTTCGTAAAGATCTCCATTGAGGAATGCGGTTTTGACATCCATTTGCCATATCTCAAAGTCATAGTATGCAGCTATGGCTATGAGAATCCTTATAGCTCTAATGTCTGCTACAGGAGAAAAGGTTTCTTCATAATCAATCCCATAGGTTTGAGTGAAGCCCTTTGCTACGAGACGAGCTTTAAAGGTGTATACCTTACCATCCATTTCGGTCTTCTTCTTGAAGAGCAACTTGCTGCCAACTGTCTTGCAGTTAGGAGGAAGCTCAACTAAGACCCAGACATCATTGTCTTTCATGGATTGCTGATAAGGTTTTAAAATGTACCTTTTTGAGGGGTCGTTTAAGCCCTTATTTGATCACTTTTGTATCAGTTATTACTTAATATCGTTCATTTTCACTTTTTAGGTCTCTTGAAGGCAAATTGCTGGAATGGCACTTATTTGGACGAAAAGGCGCGGATATACGAAGAAAATGGCCAAAGTCAAGAATTGAGACACTCAAGCTGCTGAAATACAAGGGGACGGCGTCAGGTGTTAATTGCGATGCCGTCGGAGCACTTCTGCGATGGGACAGTAGCCAAATTGCTTATTTTCAAGTGACGGTGTCAGGCTTTAAAAGAGTAGGCCGTCGCAACTCAGACGGCCTAGATTTGATCCAGACGGCGTTAGAGACTGAAGGGGACGACGTCACAAGCATAAGGTGACGTCGTCACAAGACTAACGTGGCCAAGACGAAATCCTAATGACGGCGACCCGACGGCGTCACAAATCATAAGGTGACGCCGTCGCGATTGTAATCTCATATATAGAATCCGAATTTTTCAGTTTTTAGTGTGTAGTCTTTTGGAGTAAAAACCTAAACCGAACCAAGGCTGTCTTGTACAGTATTTTAGGGTTCCAAACCCTATCTTACCACAAGATAAGTGCTTTACTTCATTAATTCAATTATGTCTTCAATTATTTGTGTGTATGCTTGCATGTTCTCCATGTCCGGCTAATTTACTTATGTGTTTGCTTAGGGAATATGAAACTTGATTATTGAATATTGATTGGTTGTCTCTTATCTTAATTGTTAATGATCTACTAATGCGATAGGTCATTCGTTGTGTAGTTAATGCTTGATTAATCTTTGTGAACCTTAGGCTATAACACCTAGAGTAGTTGTAGGCTAAACCATCCAAAGAGTACCTTAGAGTTAGAGTTTATAATTCCTAGAGATTTTGTAGACGAGACCCTTTGGTAGTTTCAAAGACCCTTTGGTAGTTTCAAAGAGTTAGGGATAAACGCATACCCTATGACTTTAGACACACAACGCGATTAAGAATAAGGACGTGACAATTCAACCATCAATAGGAGATAATTAAGGAGTAATAAAACCTAAGTAAACACATCTTTAAACCATCATACGAGCACACAATAATTAGACATAGACTACATACACCTTAGATTAGATAATTAGTTAAGTAGAGTAATCGGTAGAAATACCAACCCCCAAATCCAAACCCCGAGATTCGTACCTTTCCATTTTCTAAAAAATATAAAAAAAGATAAAAAGCAATATTCCTCAACCCCAACCTTAGCGTAGTAACTTCTCACTAGCATTCCTATTCCCCTGGAGAACGATATCAATACTCGTGGCTTACCCTAATACTACACTACAACGATTAGGTTCACTGCCTAGGGTGTTATAAAACTTGCTCGAATAAAAGGAAGTTCCTTTGACCCCGAACGCGCTGCGTAAGCGTATCAAGTTTTTGGCGCCGCTTCCGGGGAATAGAATAGCTAGTTAGTAGTCCACCTCGTTTAGGTTTCTTTGCTTGATTCCTATCAAGTAAATTTTTCTCATTTTTTTTGCTTTCTCGTAGTCTATCCCCCTTCTTCGTAACCTTTGTTCGTAACCCCATCACTTTTCATCATGGAAAGTGATAATTCGCCAAACAACACTTTACTACCAAACAAATACCCACTGTTTGATCCAGCCTTGGCCAACCAACTTCGAGCTCGTATTGGAGAGCTTAGGAAGCTAAATAAGATAAACGTTAATGAAGAGGATAGCGCTTATTTCAATCTTTACCCCACTAAGGAAGAGGTTGCTTACCATCGATACATAATCGATAACCTCCGATCACCTATCATTAGGATATACCCAAAGATTAGGAGAGGAAATCCTTGGAACCTAAAAATCCCTTGTATGATCGGATATAGGAGTGTCGACCATGCTTACATAGATACGGAATCTCCCATTAATGTGATGTCATCTGCTGTTTACAATGACATTATGAATGAGCGACTTAATATTAGGAGAGACCCTAAGTATCCAGGTGGAGTTTGCAACTTTGTGGGAAGAGTCAAGGATGTACATGTCTTTATAGGAAATTTCACCTACCTAGTTGATTTTGTGGTCCTAGAAGATGTAGGATGCGTCATTGACTATAGCTTATCCCAAGTAGTGCTAGGAAAGCCGTTTGTTGAAACATCTAAAATGAGCCACAACAAGTATGATGGAACGGTTAGGTTTAAGGAAGGAAATGACGAGATCACTTATAGGATGCCTTGGAAGACGAATGAATATTGCCATCTATCCCTTTTTGAACGAGACAACATCAAAGCTTTTGAGGACAAAAGCAAGGATGATGTTGAAAAAGGTTATAAATTTATGTGGGAAAGAATGAGGCTTTATTATAAGGATTGCTTGACCCTAGGGCCTAGGTACAGAGTCGATGAAAATTTTGTCAACATGATAGAATTCTCATTGAGAATGCAAAACGAGACAACGTAGGAGCACGACTACGAGTCTAGCTACAAGACTCATAAATAAAGAAAAGCGCTTCGCGGGAGGCAACCCATGCTTAATTGTTTGCTTGTTAGTGTCATATATCTTTTATTGATTGCTTATTCTCATATTTAAATTTGTAAAAATGCTTTATTTTGTTTTTAACCTCGTCTTAATTGCATATAAAGGTATTTTACATAAAGGATAAGTGTAGGGAGGATTACACACGTTTTCAAAAGAAACGTAAACATGAGAATAACAATTAATTAAAAGATATATATGTGTGTTTGTTCGAGTCAAATGCTTGTATCGAGTCATAATGGATGTTTTGCAGAAATTTTTCCAGATTCTAAAGATGTAAATTTTCCAGAAAATCGCAGACCAGTTTTTGTCAGGATAACCTGACGGCGTCAGGATCGCAACCTGACGGCGTCAGGAAGGAGTAAAAACAACAGATTACTTTTTTCTCGTTTTCTGAGCTACTTATAAATTTTTGGAATTTTCCAGGTCTTAATTTTCCAGAAATTCTGTAAACATCCATTCCACAAGCATTATATCCTAGTAGAGTCTTATATATATTATTACCGCCGATTTTACGCGAAGGTTTCGTTTGTTTTCTTCAAGTGTGCAAGTTTTATTTATCAAGAAGAAGAAACAAAAGATTGGAAGGAGCTTTTCACGCATACGTTTTTCTTGGAAAGGATTTAACCACTACTTCATACACGGATCCTACCGAGCTAATCAGGGGAGTATTACTTTCTTTCGTTTTTCATTACCTTCTATTATCATAACTTTGATACTTTCGGGGAACATTGGGGACAATGTTCAGTTTAAGTGTAGGGAGGGAAAATAAAACGGGAACATTGAAACTATGCTTATCCTTGATGATTTGCTTTGTCCAATTGTATTTGTGTAATAAACCATGAGAAAATGTCGGTTAGGGTAATTTTGGCACCAAATTTAAAAATTTTCATGATATGTAGGAGTGGGCCATTAGTCTTAATAAAAGCGTCTCACGGATAGGAAGTTGCATGACTAGCACAAAAACCCTTTACCACCTAAATTCCACTCAAAATGTGAGGATCGCCCTTAGATTAGTAAAGGAATTAAAGCATTCATCTTTAATGCTTAGAGTGTTAACCGGTAGTATATTAGATTCTAGAACTTGTTTTGTGATGCATCCCGAGATCGCTAGTAAGACTACACTTGTGTAGTTAGGAATAACTAAATGATAAGAGGCATTAGGATAACCCTTGTTTGATACCCGTAATATAATTACTTCTTCCACATCGGTTGAGTAATTCCCCCACACCTTTGCGTTGTACTCATCTTTAGTACACGATACCCCTAGTTAACCCCTCAGAGCCTATCCTTTTCGCGGTTCTCGTGATGTTTCGGTTTTTCTGGAATATCAATGAAGAGCATTGCCTACACCCCACCCCCAAATGTACACCCAAATCGCCTTAGCCTACCTTGTATGCACTCACTTTTAGTGCATTATTGTTATCACCCTAAATCCTTAGTTCAATTATCTAGTTGCTTGCATAAGTTTCTAAGTCGAGTCATATCCTTTGTATACAGTTTTGGGACGATTGAGACTCATGGGAAAAGTTAAAATTTATGAAATGACTGGAAGCGAACGTTAAATTCCCTTATTTGCGTAATAACATACCCCAAGTGTTTTGAACTTTTCAATACGGGTCAAATTAGTGTTATAGTAATAAAAACTCAAGTGTAGGGATGTGCCTATAAATCCCTATCATTTTGATGTTACTATAGAGGATGGTAGAGTAAAAGTGTATGAAAAAAAAAAAAAAAAAAAAAAAAAAACATACGGGCTACCATCCTACATCTATCCTTTAAATTTATGTTTGTTTATTTCAGTTATCTAGAGTTTAGTGTGTCGAGTCTTGGCTTAGCAACGCCATTCTTCGTATGCTTGTAACATAAAGATTTTTGACTTGCCACCACTAAATAGCCTATCCCACCAAACCCTTTGTTTCCCTACCGTAAGCCTAACATTACAACCCTTTAAAGACCTCTTTGATAGTCTTTCCTAGGTGCTTACGCCAAAGCGATGGAGGTTTGATCTATTCTCAAGCCTATGGTAATCTATGTACTAGGACCGGTTAATGAGTGTTTATCTTCCATTTCCAACTTGTTATATTTCATATACACCCGAGAGATGTGAGTATCCAAACACCCCATGTGAGGTGCTAGTATTTAATTTCCGTGCTTCTTATGACTTTTGCGGGGCTTATATGTGTTGTGGATTGTTCTAAACCAATGCTTCATGACCCCTAACTTATAAATTAATTGGCTAAAAGCACATTTGCTTGAGGACAAGCAAATACCAAGTGTAGGGATATTTGATAAGGTTTCAAAATGTACCTTTTTGAGGGGTCGTTTAAGCCCTTATTTGATCACTTTTGTATCCGTTATTACTTAATATCGTTCCTTTTCATTTTTTAGGTCTCTTGAAGGCAAATTGCTGGAATGGCACTTATTTGGACGAAAAGGCGCGGATATACGAAGAAAATGGCCAAAGTCAAGAATCGAGACACTCAAGCTGCTGAAATACAAGGGGACGGCGTCAGGTGTTCATTGTGACGCCGTCGGAGCACTTCCGCGACGGGACAGTAGCCAAATTGCTTATTTTCAAGTGACGGTGTCAGGCTTTAAAAGAGTAGGCCGTCGCAACTCAGACGGCCTAGATTTGATCCAGACGGCGTCAGAGACTGAAGGGGATGGCGTCACAAGCATAAGGTGACGCCGTCGCAAGACTAATGTGGCCAAGACGAAACCCTAATGACGGCGACCCGACGGCGTCACAAATCATAAGGTGACGCCGTCGCGATTGTAATCTTATATATAGAATCCGAATTTTTCAGTTTTCAGTGTGTAGTCTTTTGGAGTAAAAACCTAAACCGAACCAAGGCTGTCTTGTACAGTATTTTAGGGTTCCAAACCCTATCTTACCACAAGATAAGTGCTTTACTTCATTAATTCAATTATGTCTTCAATTATTTGTGTGTATGCTTGCATGTTCTCCATGTCCGGCTAATTTACTTATGTGTTTGCTTTGGGAATATGAAACTTGATTATTGAATATTGATTGGTTGTCTCTTATCTTAATTGTTAACGATCTAGTAATGCGATAGGTCATTCATTGTGTAGTTAATGCTTGATTAATCTTTGTGAACCTTAGGCTATAACACCTAAAGTAGTTGTAGGCTAAACCATCCAAAGAGTACCTTAGAGTTAGAGTTTATAATTCCTAGAGATTTTGTAGACGAGACCCTTTGGTAGTTTCAAAGAGTTAGGGATAAACGCATACCCTACGACTTTAGACACACAACGCGATTAAGAATAAGGACGTGATAATTCAACCATCAATAGGAGATAATTAAGGAGTAATAAAACCTAAGTAAACACATCTTTAAACCATCATACGATCACACAATAATTAGACTTAGACTACATACACCTTAGATTAGATAATTAGTTAAGTAGAGTAATCGGTAGAAATACCAACCCCCAAATCCAAACCCCGAGATTCGTACCTTTCCATTTTCTAAAAAATATAAAAAAAGATAAAAAAATTAATCTTCCTCAACCCCAACCTTAGCGTAGTAACTTCTCACTAGCATTCCTATTCCCTTGGAGAACGATATCAATACCCGTGGCTTACCCTAATACTACACTACAACGATTAGGTTCACTGCCTAGGGTGTTATAAAACTTGCTCGAAGAAAAGGAAGTTCCTTTGACCCCGAACGTGCTGCGTAAGCGTATCAATTGCATTTCCACATTCATTGCATCAAGCCATTTCTTGGATTCAGGATCCAACAATGGAGCTTTATAGTTATTGGGTTCACCAAGATCCCCTAACTCATGTTCCTCAGCGTCAACGTATAAACACATACGGTCAGGAGCACGACGTGTCCTAGTGGACTTTCGAATGGGAACAATATCACTTTGAGGTTCTTCAATTTCTTGATCCTCCTCATCGTGATGAATGCTAGTGTCTAAAGAAGGGTTTGTATCTTCTTCTTGAATTAATTCAAGATCTTCTAAACTCCCACTTGCTTTAAAATCCATAAGATCATTCTCAAAGAACTCAGCATTTCGAGCAACAATAACTTTGTTCTCAGATGGAAGATAGAAAGAATATCCCATAGTTTCCTTAGGGTATCCTACAAAGATACACTTAACAGCTCTAGGTTCAAGTCTGTCAGGTTTGGTAAGTGTATCATGCTTAACAAGAGCCTCACAACCCCAGACTTTTAAGTAAGACAACTTAGGGGCTTGCCCATGTCATACTTCGTATGGTGTCTTTTCAGCCTTCTTAGTTGGAACCATATTGAGAATGCGTGCAGCAGACTCAAGGGCATAATCCCAAAAGGACTTTGGAAGAGTAGTTTGTTTCATCATAGAACGCACCATGTCAAGCAGGGTTCGATTTCTCCTCTCAGATACACCATTGTGTTGTGGAGTATACAAGGAGTTCAATGGGCAATAATCCCATGCTCCTTAAGATGATCCAAAAAACTCTTGACTCATATATTCACCTCCACGATCAGAACGTAGTGATTTTATGGTCTTCCCGAGTTGATTTTCTACTTCCTTTTGAAACACTTTAAATGTTTCAAACACTTCATGTTTATGTTTCAGCAAGTAAACATAACCATACTGACTATAGTCGTCAGTGAAAGTCACGAAGTAATTTGCTCCTTGTCTTGATGTGATTCTAAATGGGCCACATACATCTAAGTGTATAAGTCCAAGTAAAGCTTTGGCCCTTTCCACTTGATGTGAATAAGGTTTTCTAGCCATCTTACCAGACATGCAAGCAACACACTTTTCAAGAGACTTAATGTTAGATGAGTTGAGAAGTCCATCGTGTTGCAACTTCTCCATGCGTTTCTTGCTAATGTGTCCAAGACGACCATGCCATAAGAGAGCAAAGTCCAAGTTAGACTTGGCTCTTTTATTGCTTATAGAAAACATAGAACTTTCATTTGTATTCGAACAAGATATATCAATTTCATAAACACCATTACGAGGAATAGCAGTAAAATAAACAAAATTATTCTTAGAAACTGAAATATAATTATTCGATTCAAAACGGTTAATAAAACCATCGTCATACAAACGAGAAACTGAAATAATCCCCCTAGTAATAGAGGGAGCATAATAACAATCATTTAAAACAATAACTAATCCGCTAAGGAGAGATAAATGATAAATTTCAATAGCTTCAACTTCTGTCCGTTGACCATTGCCCACGTACAGACTTAAAGCTCCTGGCTTCAGCTCCCTACTGCCCCTTAGACCCTGAGTATTATTACAGATGTGAGTACCACAACCAGTGTCATATACTAAGGATGATTTAGGGAAAGAGTAGAGTTCTATAGTGAAAATACCTGAAGAACTAGCTGCAAGAGATTGTTTCTTCGTTTTCATTAACTCGGCGAGATACTGGGGACAATTCCTTCTCCAATGTCCTGTCTCACCACACTGGTGACAGGTAGCGTCCTTCGCTGGATTATCCTTCTTGGGTGGTGGAGGAATCTAGGATTTGGATTTAGAAGAAGAAGCATTGTATGGCTTATACTCAGTAGCATAACCAAACTTGTTGTTTCCATTTCCATGATTCCCCTTAACAGCCTTAAACGATTTATTCTTTTTGTGGTTTTTCTGGACCTTACCACCACCCCCACGTACATAATGTAGTGCAGGTGTAACATCTTTCTTTTGGCAATGTCTGCCCATGTTGCTTAAGCATAGCATGCAGTTCATTCACAGTCTTCCCCATGTTGTGCATATTAAAGTTCTGCACAAACGAAATGTACTCTTTAGAAAGACCGATGAGGATCAAACTAACTCCATAGTTCAGAGTAACTGGGTGACCAAGACGTTCCAAATTGTCAATGTAGCACTTCATCTTCATAACATATGAGCTAACCGATTGACCCTCTTCCTGCTTGCAAGCGTGGAATTCACGTGCAGCTTGTAGAAGCTCTTGTTCTGCCTGTTGGGAGAACATAGACTTCAACTCCTGAAGTATGTCATAAGCACCAAGATGAGTTAGATTTCGTTGGATCTCTAACTCCGTGGTCATGAGCATGAAGGCAGCTATGTCCTTTTAGCCTTTGACCCAAGCAGTGTGAGCTGCAAGAGCCTCAGGTGGGACAGGGTGGCCAGGAGTAGCAACAGGTGCTGCAGGTATAGGATGCTCCAAATAAGTTTTCTTATCTTCAGCTGATAGTATAATGCGAAGCTGGCGATACCAATCAATGAAATTAGGTCCATTGAGTTTTTGATTCTCAAAGAAACTCCTAAGTACCGAACTGTTTCCGACTGAAGTAGTCATCTACAATTGAAAAGTTCATAATAATTAGTATTTTCGATAATTACATTCTTAAAAGAATTAACTACCCAATTAATTACTAATAAGACTAAGATCCATCTTGCACTCCCACTTAATTACCATAGGTTTGACCAGTGCGTAAGAAAGTAAGACAAGAGGTAAGCGACGAGCGTTAATTGCATAATGCAACTCTTAGACTTTATGAGACTGTTTAAGGCATTAGTATCAAGTAATAATGTCAAAAGCATTGTGAGAACACACAGGTTCATCTGGGCAGACTCCGGGATATCCAAAAGGGTAGTCGCCATGGGATTAATAACAAAATAAGATATGTAAGTGTCACTACATACCTCCAACCTTCATTCCAGTTATGACTTATTTTAAGCCGCTTTTTATGATCTGTCAAATTAAAGAAGCATATTCAGTAAAAAAACGTAAATGTGTATTTAATGTGTATTATAACTAGTCGACTCTTAATCTTATAAAAAGAAGAAGTATTCTTCTTTCTAAATTCTAAAAATAAAAAAATAAATATATATAAGATTTTTTATTTGATTTCTTTAGTATATTTTCGTTCAGATTTTGGTGGTGGGGAGTCTTCTTTTCCCATTCGACCTTTAAAAGAATAAATAATGAAAATCTTTTATATTTATCAGGAAGGACAGATAGAATATTTTTAGTTCAAATTAATTAATTATGCAAACTAATCCATTCCGTGTTAAAGATTTTTGGATAACTTTCTGATTTCTTAATTTATTATATATACTATATTTAATATATTTTTTTGAAAAACCTTAATCATATAGGGCTTTTTGTATGAAAATCAATTTTGCAATAAACAATTTGTCAATTGATGATATAATGAAAAATTGAAACAAATTAAAAAATTTATAACCATAAACCATAGGATGGAGATGATGAAGAATAGGAAATATGACGCGTGGTTCAATTTTATGATTAGGATATAAGTAGGGGTAACATAAGCAGCCAAATGTGCGTATAAGCCTATAATTCGGGTTTTGGCCAAACAGTCGAGTATAAGGGATTTTGTTGCCAATAGCAGTTGATGGCAAGATATTGAGTAAGTGAACAACCATATTGAGAGCTTCAACCCAAAATGTTGGTGGAAGGTTGGCTTGAAAAAGCAAGCTCCGAATGGGATTATTGATGGTGCAAACTATCCGTTAAGACTTGCCATTTTGTTGTGATGTTTTAGGGCATGAAAAGCAAAATTGAATGCCATTGTCGGCAAAAAGTGTATGTAGGTTACGGTTGTCGAATTCACCACCATGATCACACTGAAAGGACCGGATTTCACACTTAAATTGAGTGTGAACATAATTACGAAATATTACAAATTTAGATAAAACATCAAATTTGTTAAATAAAAGATAAACCCAAACAAAATACGAATAATGATCCAAGAACAATACATAATATTTGAAACCCGAAAGACTCTGATTTGGTGAAGTCAATACATCCGAGTGAATGATGTCAAAACAAGCATTAACGACAGTATTCGAACTAGCAAATGGATGTATAACGTGTTTGCCAAGCTGGAAGGCATGACAAAGTACGGGAGGCTTTTCTTTATTACATGAAATGAAATTGTTTGAAACTAGACGACGTAACACTTTGCTTCCCGGATGTCAAAGACGTTGATGCCACGTATGTTGACTGCCTAGGAAAGGATACGCTCTGATACCATGTAAGTGAATATGATTTGTATTGATTTCCTTGATTGGATACTGATTACAATGTACAAATATATACCAAGATATAGAAGATTATAGACTCGGGCTTGAGCCTGTTACAACGATACAATACGGGCTAACACATTGTTCAATATCTTTTATATTCAATATTTATCATCCAAACATATAATAATGTATTATACACATAAAGTAGTGCAAACAAATTTAGTCATTTGGCAAAAATAAATCAGTTCAGTATAAAGGGATTTTAAAGTTTAGGTTTGAAATGAAAAAATTTAAAGGATGAATATTGAGTAAAAGATATAACGTTTTCTTGAATTTGAAATTTTCTTGAAGTATGAGTTTGAGATGGCCTAATAGTTAAAAGATAATTGATTTTGATTGAGTCAAACTAAGCTCATATAGCCGATTTATGGTTTATTTGGTATTGGGCTTATGCTTCATAAGCTCAATTTTTATTGTTTATTTTGCAACGTTTTGGCTTTTATAAGCTTATTATGACATAATAAATATTTCAAAATAAGCGACAAAAAGTGAGTTTATGAAACAGAAGCCCAAAACCGAATAAGCCATAAGCAGCTATATAAGCCAAAGCAAACACCCCCTATATCTACGTAAACAAAAAAGAAATTGTGCAAGTCCAATAAGAGGTCGTTAAGGGTATGTTTGGCGCATGTAGTTGTTGCTGAAACTGCAGATTTAGTTGTAGATAGAGATGGGGCAGGAACTTAGAAAAAGTATATTATTTTTATAAATTACATGAAGTATCATTTAATTTTAAAATATTATTTTTCTAAAATCCTTAAAAAGTACTATCTGCCATGGTTGTAAAAATCGTGAATATGTAGTCGAGCGGTTAACCCCCTTGTAGCTTGTAATCGGTATAGGTGAGTTTGGGTATTTCCAGGAAGTTTTTTGGTATTTCCAACGAGTTTTGGGTATTCCCGGTAAGATCTCCATAAAAACACATCTAGTGATAGATATAAACAGCGAGTTTTGGGAATTTCCGGTAAGATTTGCAAGTTTCTGGCAAGTTTGTCAACCGTTGACCGTTGTTGACAACGTTGACCACGGTTGACCGATTTACACAAATCAAAAAAGTTGGTGGTCCAGTAAACCCAAATAGTGATTAATCGGCCTTGTAAAATTTTTTTTACAACACTGCTATATGTCAAACAAAATTTATTTTTAATGACTTATCTTTTCAAAAAAGAATCATAATCTTCTCAATCTATACTACATATAAAGAGTGTATGGTCAAACCTTGAAAAGTGAAATTTTGAAGTCAAAGGTGAGAGAAATGCATAATGTAATTAATACTCTTATTAAAATACTCCATTACTTAAAAGTACAATAATTTATTCATATTGTACAACCAATTAAAAGCATATCTACCAAATTAAAAACAACCAATTAAAACAACCCTTTATTAAAAAGTACAACAAAATTTTCACAATGTACAATTTAAACAAGCTACAACATAATCCAAAATATAAAATAATTAAACACACTAATTAATGTTATTTTTAAACCACCCTAAAATGAAAAGTACATGTTATTATACAAATTAATAAACATACACAAAGCTTCATACAAGTTAACAAGTTGATGGTATATATAGTTTTGAAAACCGGACCGGACAAAGGGTTCAACCAGGAACCGTTGTCGCCACCGTTTCGGCTAACCAATAAAAGCCATCAGAAAACGAACCAGAGAGGACCAGTTGAAACCGATACAAACTGATGGAATTAGGTCTCATCGAGATTTATTTATCCGGTTAATCGTCACAGGGTACCCGCCGCCAAAACGTGCTGGTACCCTGCTATACTATATATAAAGGAAAAACCAAAAAGTAAAAAGTGAAAAGTTGAAACTAAAAAAAGAAATGATGAAAACATATATTTCAAAAGGAAACTATTAATACACATCGAAAACCGGGTTGACCCGGGACGCTTCAAACCTGACGGGTTTACCCGGTTTAATTTGACCCATTTTCGACCCAACTCATCGGGTTGATACGGTTTAAATCGACCTGTTTTTCGACCGGAACGGTTAAACCGTTTGAACCACCCGGGTCGAACCGGGTTTTAAAACATTATATTTAATCCCCAAACCTTCAAACTTTTATTATTTTTCGTTTATAACCTATAAACTTTTTCTATCACTAAACGATCTGTCGCTATAAAATCTCGTTGCTATGCACGGGTACTCGTCTAGTACAAATAGAAATATTTAAGGTTAAAGTTGAAAGCTAAAGTGGACAATAATTATGAAACGGAGGGAGTAAGTCATAAGTGATGATGCAGTGCGGTTAAAACCCGCAAAAAAAACAAAAAAACTGAAACCGCAAAATGTAATGCGGTTTGGTTTTAGTAAAAAACCAGCGCCAACCGCACCATGCTCACCCCTAATACAAGACGCGTCTTTTATGGGTGATGGAGAAATCTGTCGATGGTATATAATGATTTAACAAAAGCAATAGACCCGGGTTCGACTCCCGGCAAACGCACTTTTTCCTAATAATTATCTCTTTCTTTTAGAAGTATAGAAGGGTACCCGCGCAATGCGGCGGCGGGTACCCGGTAACTATTTTTGTGGCGAGCAAATGTTTTTCATTTTAAACCTTCCTCTCATAGCATGTCCCAAATATTTTATAACAATTATAACGAAGTAGATATATGTTTTTCAAAAGTAGAACGTCTAAATTATTAATAGTGTAAATAATTATCACTTTTATTTTTCAAATTTTAGCATTAAATTAGTGGTCATAAATTTAGTGAGTTTTTTTTTTTTTTTTTTTTTTTTTTTTTTTTAACAATTCTATTAAATATATCATTATTGTAGGGGTAGTTTTAATGAGACTTAAATTTTTAAAATTTACATTAATTTTCTAATTTTCCTTTTATAGTACTTAAAGTTTTAAGACTTCCTTTTATAGGAAGTCCCAAATGCTTTATAATGTAGTATAGATTGATTTTTGGGTGGCAATTTTAAGCAGCTTTTATCACCAACTGTGAGTAACTACTTAACAACTGTAAGCTATTCATATGATTGATAAAAATCCCAAATCACTTTTTGTTTGTTTTATGTTATGGGTTTGTTGCACACCAACTGTTTGATGAAAACCCCCACTCACTTTTTTATGTTATGGGTTAGTTGAATAGCAAGTTAATGGATGAGGTTTTCCTTGTTCTGGTTACCCGGGTAGGGCGAGTTTGTGACTCAGATGTATGTGGCCTAACCGAGGTATTCCTGTGACAGTTTTCGACCCTTTGCCTGGCTAGTTGCACAACGGGTAAATGGATGAGGTTTTCTTTGTTTAGGTTATCCGGGTAGGGCGAGTCTCTGAGATGTATGTGGCTTAACTGAGGTATTCCCGTGACAGTTTTAGACCCTTTGCCTGGCTACCACGTGGTTTTATGTTGTGGGTGTAGTTGGGTTAGTTGCACAACGAGTAAACGGATGATGTTTTCCTTGTTTAGGTTATCCGAGAAGGGCGAGTTTGTGAGATGTATGTGGCCTAACTGGGGTATTCCCGAGACAGTGTTTGAAAAGGATGCCTGACCACTAGGCCACCTTGGTGGTGCTTTTATGTTATGGGTGTAATTTGGTTAGTTGCACAACGGCTAAACGGATGAGGTTTTCCTTGTTCAGGTTACCCGAGAAGGGCGAGTCTTTGACTCAGATGTATGGGGCCTATTCGGGTATCCCATGACCATTTCTGACCCTTTCCCTAGCCACCACCAAGATATGTACGTAGTAGTGCGGTTTGAACTTTGAACAGGGTGCCTAAGTAGTAGGCCACTAATTGGGTGTTATTGGGTTAACTGACCACTCATTGTTTGATGGAAAACCACTCTTAATTGCTTCACATAACTGCTGGTTTCTTATTATGCTTATGATGTTTATCTATGATATGGAGAACCCGCGTGGTTATGGGTAACCGTCTGTGTTTCGTTTGAGCAAATAGACATACGCTGTCGCTAGTGAAGTATTTCGGTAGCTTACTTTACATAAATAGCTTTGAATATAAGGAATCCTTTTAGTATCTTGAGGTTTCATATGTGTGTTCGTTGTTTTATGATGATAGTTTTGTCTAGCGTTTTGCTTCAGTTTAGATAGGATTCACGGACATAAAGTAAAAGAATTTTTTATAGAAACTCGTGAAGCATATCTATAGCTTATTCTCTATGTGATGATGATAACCATGTGTTGAAGTTTCTTATCCTCAATGACCCAATGCTAATATAAAATGAAAAGCGACATCTTGTTTCTGTCTAATGTGATACACGCGTTCCAAAATGTAAACTTTTGTTTTACATGATGCAGGTTCTGAAGGTTTTCAGCTAAACAATTTACATATATTGACATGGAATTGTCACTGCCTCGTGTGTTGTTGCACACGAGTGATAAATCTACAACCTGTCTAAACTCAAGTTTCCTTCCTTCGACTACGTTCTGGAAGTCCGAAACCGATAAAAGAGGTTTTTACAAGGGTTGTAAGTCACGAAACCCCTCTCTTACAATCACTGCATCCATCAAACATGTTCGTGATCCGTCACTAGACAAACATGTGGTGAAACAAAACAAGATCCGTTTTGTACAAAAGCTGAAAACTCTACTCCTTTCTAAACCAAAGCACTATATACCACTTTATATTCTCGGTAAATGTCGGTCATATTTATCCCTATCAAAGCCTCGATCACTTTTATCAATGATCCATCGTTACCCTACCATTTTTGAACTCTTCTATATACCTTTACCTCCCACGCCATTTAATGCATCTAAAACACTCCCTCAGCTTTGCGTTCGTCTTACTCCCGCTGCAGCATCACTTGCTAGTGAAGAAGCTAAACTAAAAACCGCTATGTCCATCTCGTTGGCCAACAAGCTTCAGAAACTTCTTATGCTGTCTTCTCATCACAGACTCCTTTTGTCAAAGCTGGTTCACATTGGGCCTGATCTTGGTCTCCCTACTAATTTCCGGTCCCGTCTTTGTAACGAGTATCCTGATAAGTTTAAGACCGTTGACACTTCTTATGGGCTTGCGCTTGAGTTAGTGTCGTGTGACTTAACTCTGGTCAACCCATTACCTAGTCCTGAAGATAAACCACTTGGATTGATTGTAGACAGGCCATTAAAATTCAACCGTTTGAGACTTCGAAAGGGGCGGAATGTAAAAAGACATCATGAGGAGTTTTTGCTTAAGTTTAGAGATATAACGGATGTGTGTCCATATCGTACAAAAGCTGAGGATTTTCCAAAAGAGTCGATCAAAGCGGAAAAAAGGGCTTGTAATGTGGTGAGAGAGATGCTAGGTATGATGGTTGAAAAACGGACATTAGTTGATCATTTGACACATTTCAGAAAAGAGTTCGGGCTTTCAAACAAGCTGAGAGCTATGTTGTTAAGGCACCCGGAATTGTTTTATGTGAGTTTAAAGGGGCAAAGGGATTCCGTTTTCCTGGTGGAGGGATATGATGACAAGGGTACACTTTTGGAAAAAGACGAATCATCTGTGATAAAAGACTTGTTATTGGATTTGGTTAAGCAAGGGAAATGGATGAGGCGAGAAATCAGACGTGACATTGCCAATAATTTTCATCATGCAGATATAGCAAATATCCAAAATCATGATAGTATTGAAGAGAGTGATGATGATCTTACAGACGGCTTGGATGACTTGTTTGAATCCGATGGTTATGGTTCAGAGTACAACGACGATGATGAAGAAGAAGTTGAAAGTATTGATTCATTCTGGTCTAGCAAAGATGTTTCTATGTTAGAACCTTGGTGACGGTAGTTTGAGGTTATGTTCAATCTTTCATGAATTAAATTATATGTAACTTGCTTATGTTACTACTAATAGGCAATCTCTGTTATTAATGACTAATTAAGAACCATATTTTGTATATATCTTATATTTACTGTCTTAATGAAGCTACTTGCGTGTGTCAATAAAAGAAGTATCTTTAGCCGGTATCCGGTAAAACTTTTTACATTTTTCTTTATATAAGTGCTCATTGATTAATGTATAAAAGAAGTTTGTATTCTCACTCAACCCCACACCGCTTCTTTCCAATCTGGGATTGCAATTCTAGGGTTTCAATGGCAGACCTTCCTATAGAAGTCATCGAGGAAATACTAAAAAGATTAGACGTGAAAGATCTGATCCGTTACAGGATCGTTTCAAAGCCATGGGATTCTTTGGTCACTTCCCCTGAATTCATTAAATCCCATCTCGATCATAGTTATCAACGCGAAAGTGAAAATGACAAGATTGGAAGTCAGAGAATTGTTGTGTGCTGTATTCCATGCTGCAAGTATGATCGCAAGTATGTAGCTGATGACATCTTTTTACTCACCATACACAGTCATTATGTGCTCGGCTCTTCAAATGGATTGGTATGCATTTCCCCTTCTCGTTATGAATTTCTAGTTATCAATCCCGAAACCCGAGAAGTGAATACGCTGAAAAAGCCCCAAATCCCTGAAGCTACATCATTAACTTGTGGTTTTGGATATAATTCATGTAAAGAAGATTATAAGGTGATATTAGGGTTTGAGCCAGATAACGGTATTACTCGTTTTCAAATGTTTAGTTTAAAATCTAACATGTGGGAAATAATAGGTGACCTTTATTATAGTTTTATTAGTAGGATTGGTATCCTTACCAACGGGGCCCTTCATTGGGTTGCATATCGTGGTGATCCTGAAAAAAATTTACTAGTAATTCTATCATTTGATCTATCAAATAATAAGTTCAAAGAAATGCCACATCCCGATGATGCGAGATATGAAAATGACATTGCTGGCAAGTGGATGCGTTTGGGGGTCATGGATGACTCATTGTGCGCTTTTCGCTTATGTAAACTTGGCGATGATGTGTTTCCCCAGAACATTTGGGTTATGAATAAATATGGCGTGCAAGAGTCTTGGGAGCTTGTGGGACCTGAACACAAGATTAATATTGAAATTGTGCACCAATTGAAAGAGCTGAAGAGTTACATCCCAAAGAAAAGGCCATTATGCATTTCTGAATGGTTTGTTGGAGGTCCAGAATTTCTAGGGGCTCCTTCGTTTATACAGAGTCTTGTATCTCCCAATGCTGGCAAGAAACCAAGGAAAAAGAGGGATCCAGCAAGTTACAAAAAGACTGGCAGTGTAGGTTTTAATTATGTATTTTTTTCCGTTTTCCCGTTTCATTTATTCTGCAGTATATTAATAGTTATGCTGTCTGATGATCTAAATTGCTCAAACTGTACGTTCTCATTATGACCTCATTGGCTGCTATAGGCAGACTATGTCTTAGTGTAAAACTAGAGGTGGAACACAAGAGGGTTTGTTAGCGGGTTGCCAGGTTCGGGTCAGAACATGAATTTGTTATGTACAGGTCAAAACGGATTGGGGTACTCAGTGATTATTCTGATTCTCTGGATTATGAAAGAAGTTGCACTTTGGGCAACTTTGGACCCGATTGACCAGCTTCTTCTAAAGCTAATATTTTTACCCTACTAACTCATTAGAAAGAAAACATAACCCGAATCCCTACTTAACCTGAGTATTGTATGATCATTGTTGGGACCACTTATTAGTCGGCCATCTCTTTAGTCGTGTTTTCCGTTTGACCAGATTATATGGAGCTTGTTAGGTCTTATATCTCCACTTATGATAATTACGATTGCAAGTTTGCATATCATCTTTTTAATCTGTGACTAGTAAATCTTAGTGAAGAAAATATTTTGTTAGTCCAATGCTTTACAAATTTCAGATTATAAATGTTTCTCTGATTTTGAATGTCAAACATATTTGCAGTCACCGTTTCTTATTCCTAATCCCAACTGAATCAAGTGATGCGGGAAATCTTCAAAGGTACGTGACTTCATTCTCATTATGTATATAATGAAAATCCTTATAAAAGTAAATGTTTCATAAAATCTTGAGGCCATATGACTCGTGGTACTGCAAATTTGTGTGCGTCTTAATTTACTGTTGACATATGAACTTGGAACTTCGGTGCATCTATCAGCAATAAGCCTCTAAAAAAGGAGGTAAATTATATTTAATACTGTTTGTGAAGTTCGTTAGTGTCTTATGATCGAGTTTCAGTTCACCTTCAACGGCAGATATAGGAATCAGATGCAGGGTATGCACTATCAATATGAAACGAATATAATAAACTCATGTACTCCCTCCACCCAAAATTTATACCCAGCAACTCTTATAATTTGTAACAAATAATTGTCTGCTATGAAAAAATGGATAAGTTATAATTTACCACCTTGCCCGGATCTTAAATGCATTAAGGGTAAAATTGTCCTTATGTTAATTTGAATCTGCATTAAAGTGTTCCTGTGTTTAATTGTTTTATTTAACTGTTTTTGGTCAATTTATTTTGTGCTAAAAGTATATTAACCAAAAAATATAGTAAAAATTAGAAATGTACCATTTATGGACTGTTATTCTTCAGCTTTCTCTTAGCTTCTGCTATGAAATGTTCCGTTTGTGTGTAATGTAAAGACTGTTATCTCATCACACGTTTCTTCCTTTGCTCTTTCAGGTAAGCAATGTAAATGTCTCAGGTTGCGTAAATAAAGAATTGGAGGTGATCACGTAGAGAAACTGTCTTACCACAGTTCACAAGCATCGCCTTCCAAATTTCTAGTTGTTTTTACTTCTTTTTGTTTAAAACTGTACCTTAACTTTGGTACTTTGTTGGATCTTTTGGTTGTGTTATATGGCATGTATGCACTTTGACCATAAGGTGACCTTTTGTGGCGATCTTAATCATCCTGGTTGTTTATAAATCTAAAGGCTTCTTATATGCAGCAATGCATCCCTTACTGTCAGTAGCTTTTATATTATTCGGGTTTTTAAATTCAACACGAAAAGGGATAGGTAAAGCTTCTCGTGCAGGATTCATTCAGTTGCTTGTAGCATCGTTATGCTATATTGTTATCTTATAGGCTAATGGTTGTGCTTTTTGTGTTACGTTTCTTGGTTATTCTCTTGTGGCGATTCTAGAGACCCTGAATGCTAATGAGAACTGAGGGGTGTTTGGTGGTTGACTCTTTACTGTACAGTCTGAGGGGGTGTTTGGGTTAAAGCATTGAATATGTTTAGTGGTTGACTCTTTACTATATAGTCTGAGGGGGGTGTTTGGGTTAGCTAATTTAGGGAGCTTATTGGCATATTTCAGGTTCAGTACACAATAAGCTCAACATATTTCAGGTTGAGTACGCAACCGCAAAATAGCACTACTACTGTAGGTTAACCAAACTAACCAACAAGTAGAAATGTAGAATCATCGAGGTGGTTTTGCCTGCGCCCTGCTGCAGGTAGTGAGATAGTACAATTTTATTAATTTTTATCTATACTACTTATCTGGTTTAGAGTGTTTGTTAAGTAGTGTAATGTGCCAAATATATAACATGCATTTATGGATAAGGATTCTCTCATGTTCATTTCATTATGAGAGGTAATGTTGTATTTGTTTTTATTGTACATTGACATTATTGCAAAACTCTACAACTCTTAAACCTACTAATGAGTCTCCTATTGTCCAAGATGTGAATGCTACATCTTATGTTGGAGATGCAGGTGTGAGGGATGTTCGACCTATTAGTGATACTTTGTTTCGTCCACTGGTTGTTGAACCTGCTTTTGAAGGTGTTAACGTATCAATCCCCCGCCAAGTGGTTGAAAAGGTTAGTACTCGGTTGGAACACACTTTGTACGGTTATTTTATTGGAAATAGGATGGCGTTTCCGGTTGTTGAATATTATGCTAGAAAGATCTGGGGGAAACATGGGTTGAAAAAGATTATGATGAATTCCAAAGGTTTCTTTTTCTTTAAATTTGATACATTAGCTGGGTTAGAAGCTGTTTTGGAAGGTGGTCCGTGGATGATTCGCAAATCTCCAATAATCCTTAAGAAATGGGCTATGGATACTAGTGTGCATAAGGAAGAATTGACTCGTATTCAGGTATGGGTTAAATTGCATGATGTTCCTCTTCAATTTTTTGAAGAGGATGGTATTAGTTTGATTGCTACGTTTATTGGAAAACCTATTATGTTGGATTCTTATACGAGCTCTATGTGTAAGGATTCGTGGGGAAGAAGTAGCTTTGCTAGGTGTCTTATTGAGATCAACTCGGTAGCTGATCTTGTGGATGTTGTTACTATTGGGTTCCCATCACTTTCTGGGGAGGGTTTTACTAAAGCTACTATCCGTGTTAGTATGAATGGAAACCTCCCAGGTGTAATGTATGTATGATTTTTGGTCACACTCATGACCAATGTCCTAAAAAGGTGGTGAGTCCTCCTGTTGTTTCTTATCCACAAGTTGGTAATCCAAGTGTGGTGCTGGATAATGAGGGTTTCCAAATGGCTGGTAAAAACAAGAAGAAGGGTAAAGTAAAGTCTACTATTGGTAATCGGTTTGTTGGTCCATCAGTTAAACAGAATGTGAAATATGTCCCTAAGACAGCCCCTAGTGAACCCAAGAAGAGTTCTACTTCTATGGGTAAAGATTCTAACTCATCGAATATGTTGAAGTCTACTGGAATTACCTCAAATGAAGGTAATATTACTACATCTAATCCGTATGTTGCATTGGTTCTGGATGGTGAAGATGATGAAGAACATGTCGAAAATGAGTATGATGAATCGGCTAACTTATTTAATAATCCACATGGATGATAGAGTTGCTCTCTATGGAAGTGGTTCTATGAACCTAGGTGTCTTACATTTATATTGTTTATTTAAATGTAATCGTTTTCTATTCTGTTGTTAGCAGTTTAGTTTTGTTGATGCGTTTAGCAGTCTGAGGACATGGGATTCTCCTATGTCAATTGTACTTAAAAGTTTTTTGGATATATTTACCGGGGTTCAAAGGCCCTTTTACTCAAAAAAAGACATTATTGCAAAACATCATCAAAACCACATTGCATCAAGTTTTAACGGATCATTTTCTTTGATTACCCGATTTGGACCGAGTTCATTAACAACAACCAATTATTAACATTTTTATTTTTTTTTGAAACACTATAAACTAAACTTTTATTTAGGGGTGTAAACGAATCGAGCTGAGCCCAAAAACGAGCTTGAAATGTTTCACGAGTTGAGCTCGAGCCTCGGCTCGTTTACACCCTAGCATTTATTAACAACGATCAATGTTTACACCTAATATTTATCGTTATAATTTTTTGTTTTATAAGGATGTTGTAGCTTATCTATAATACATATAAAGAGAACATATTTGCAGAAAATTTAGAAATTTAAGAAATGATTAATGTTGTTAGACTAAAACACTGTAACTTATGAAAAAATATTACACACACAAATTAACGCTACTATACACCATCGTCCGAATGCACGGGTAATTGTTAGTGAAAAGTGAAAAGCATAAACAAATACCCTTTTCAGATAAGCAAAATACCAAAAATAGCCTTTGCACAGGGTTTATAAGAAGTTTTTTCTTTATCTACTCAAAAGTAGCTCATCTTTGAAAAAGGTTATCTTCCTTGTTACTTTCCCGTACCTTCCTCCACAGTTTCACTGGCTAGTTATCTTTCATTCTTTCAATTATCATTAAACTTTGCATTCTTACTTTTTACAGAATTTTGGCGCCAATTGTGTTAAAAATATGTTTAGATTATGCCAAAATGTTAATTGGGTTAGGTTGGTTTAGAAGCCGTAGTTTTAGGGGGGGTGTTTGTTTCGGCTTATATAGCCGGCTTTTGGCTTATTTGGTTTTCGGCTTATTCGCTTTTTGTGGCTTATTTTGAAATTTTTCCGCTTATATAAGCTTATCATGTCGTAATAAGCTTATTTAAGCCATTTCTACGCATTTCTAGATACCCATTATGTAAGCTTATCATGTCGAAAAGTTTCAAAGTAAGCCACAAAAAATGAGCTTATGAAACATAAGCCCAAAACCAAATAAGCCATAAGCCCACTATATAACCCAAAAAATTTTAATGGGTACCTAGAAATGCGTAGGAGTGGCTTAAGTGGTGCGACTAGGGGGTGTTTTTTGTGTAAGCTTATTTATGGGTTTACTAGCTTATTCTATGTTTCATAAGCTCAGTTTTTTGGGCTTATTTTGAAATTTGTGGACCTATATAAGCCATAGGTCCTAAAATAAGCCCAAAAAATTGGGCTTACGAAACATAAGACGAAAACAAATAAGCCCATAAATAAGCTTAAACAAACACCCTAAGCTTATTTGGCCGGCTTATGAACTTATTAAACTTTTTAAAGTTGATAAACCATAAGCTTAAGTTGATAAGATTATAAGCCCAAAAACTTAAGCTTATAAGCTTATCAAAAGTTTAAAAAACCCATAAGCTGGCCAAATAAGCTTAAACAAACACCCCATAAGTGTTATACATGAGTCAAAGACTTGCCCTCTGTAAAATACTATAAAACCACCTTGGCAGTTTATCTGTTTAGGCGTTTACTAAGAAAATGAAGGATGAATAAGCCATAAGTTTTTTGCTTATCTTTAAGAACTTATATCATGCCTAGAAATGAGTATCCCGATGGAAAATTTGTATCCCAAGCTAGTTGTGGTAGGAAAATTTGTCACCATAACGTGTTATAAAATATTGCTACCGAGTAGGTGAACACGCTAGGTCTCTAAAAGATTTGTGTCCACTAGTTCGCTATGTTTGTGTAAAGTGAGGCACTGGTGAACCGTGAACCTGGCTGTTCTTTATACCCGTTTATATATTAATGAACCAGCATCGATTTTTTATCTACTACTTGTTAAGGTCTTTTTCTTAGTAATATATCTTGATCGGTTCATGGTTTGATCTGCTGTTTTTGTGCATTTGTGCGTATGATTTGATTGATCTTAGTTTAATTAGCCTTTTTCTATGCTGCAGTTTCCATGGCGTCTCAGTTTACCCGTGAATGGAGTGGGATTCAGCAATTCCCTGCTGCCACTCAAGACAAGCTGCTCGAATTGCTGGGAAGACTAAAGGAGAAGGTCTAATTCTATCCCGAGTTCCCTTTTAGTATATTATAGCCCATAGCCGAAAGTCAAGAATGCTAGATAATTTCTGTGTTTAATTATTCAAAATAAGCAAATGCAAAATATCGGTTTTCTGTGTCGTCATTGAAGTCCTGGTTCATGCAATATTGCAGAAAAAGGACAAGTTGACGATTCTTGTAATGGGCAAAGGCGGAGTTGGAAAATCTTCGACTGTGAACTCTATCATTGGTGAGAGAGTAGTTACCACCAGCGCCTTCCAGGTACCTACCTACTAACACTTGGGAAAATATCTTTTGGACTTAGTTATAGCATTACTAAATTACGTATTCATTGTCGTAATCTTCTAGTCAGAAGCACCAAGGCCTACAATGGTTTCACGGGAACGTTCAGGGTTCACATTGAACATCATCGATACACCAGGCATTGTCGAAGCCGGATATATCAATGACCAAGCCCTTGAGATCATCAAAAGGTCATCTTTACTTTCCATGTTTATTTAAAGGGTTGATAATGGTCCATTTTATCAGCACAACCCGTAAACTTATTTAGGTGACTTTGGATCTGATTATGTTAACGACTCATCAAGGGTTTGTTTTTATATGGCTGTTTGGCCAGGTTCCTTCTGAACAAGACCATAGATGTTTTACTCTATGTGGATCGGCTAGATGCGTATAGAGTTGATACGTTGGATTTGCAAGTTGTGAAAGCAATTACTAAGAGTTTTGGTCAAGAAATATGGCGCAGAGCGATTGTAGTGTTCACACACGCTCAACTATCCCCTCCAGATTGTCTTACGTATGATGAGTTCTTGGCAAAAAGATCCGAGTCTCTTCTTAAGGTTGTACATAATGGTGCTAGGTTCAAGAACCAAGACATTCAGGTGCTAGTTCTCGTCAAACTTACTCACACTCTTTTAAACACACACGCAATGTTTTTTTAAGTTTACTGTGTTTGCTGCTGTCTGTAGAACATTTCGATTCCTGTTGGCTTGGTTGAGAACAGTGGCAGATGTAAAAAAAACGAGAACGATGAAAAGGTTAAGTCATTTGCCTTGTATCTCTTTATTTCCATTATAGGTGGGAATTTCGGCCCAATCAGTTATGATGGGTCAGTTTGGGTATGTGTTTTACTTGTAGTGGGTCAAACGGGTCAAAAAATTGTCAAAAAGGACTGGCCAAATGGGTCGAAAGTCTCCTAAAGGTTATACTATTATTAAAATTTTAAATTTTGTAATTATTTTAGACAGACTAATTCTATATTAAAACTTTTGGAAAAAAAGTGTTCATTGATCCGTGCAGTGGACTCGCGTTTTGACCTATTACCAAGTCCGCCCAGTTTGCGACCTCTAACTTCAATTGTTGATTCATTTTAGTTTGTGTTTGTTGGATATATTTTGGGCTCACAGATTCTTCCGAATGGGACTGCTTGGATTCCTAGCATAGTCGAAACTATCACAAAAGTTGCATTGACTGAGACCAAAGGCATACTGGTTGACCAGAAGTTGATCGATGGACCCGACCCAAACGATAGATGGAAACTATTCATTCCTCTAATCTTGGCATTTCAAGTACGTTTTTCAGCTTGTTGCAGTTCCTTGAATGCTACTTGTTTACGCCATCAATTTTCCAGAATTATTATTTTTTTGATTCCGGGTTCCATTTAGAGGGTGTTTGGGATTGATTGCTTAACCAAACTCCTAATCTGATTATTTGTGACTAGACTGTGTTTTGAATATCCAGTTTAAAGTTGCTTGTTACAAAAACTTAGGTTTTTTTAAAGGATAGGCAAAGACAAACAGTTTGTTAAGCAATTCCGAGCACCGGCCCTATATTTTTATAGTAGATGGAAATTGGCAGCCACCCACAAAATGGTTCAAAAAAGATAACCCGACCCTTTTGTTCTTCTCAATCCATCTTGACAGGTGTTCTTTGTTGCACAACCAATTCTAAGAGCGATCAAGAATGACATTGACAAAGACGTAAAGCCTTCCTGGGCATGATCGACACAATGGCTTTGACCAGGAACCTCAACGATGTTAGTAGCAGTATTGAGCAGTGATGATCAACGGCAATTTATTTTGGCTTGTAACTTGAGAAAACAAGTTTTGTTTAACTTTGCTACTCATGTTAATTTGAATTTATCTTTTTGTATTATTGGATCTATAATATTTACTGTAGTATAGTTGTGTTATCCATCATGGCATTATGCATTGGCTCTTTTTTAAGCATCAACCGGACCTTTGCTGAGTCAAATTGAGATCAATGAACAAGTTTCACGCATGCGTGAAAGTCATTTCACAGCGTCGATTATGCTAACATAGTTAGTTGTCGAGTAAAGACGAGTAGGTTTGTGACTTCCAGATTTGAAAACTAAATCATTATGTAACTGAATGTTTGCTGGATATTTACATTGTGTTTTCGAGTATCACATAAAGAAGAGAATGAAGAGAAACAAAAAAAAAACTGTGTTCACGAGTATCATTTGACGAAGAAAAGAAATGGAAAATGACTGAAAAATAGATGATTTTACTAATTTTAAAGTAAAATACTTTCTCTCAAAATTAATTTGAAAATGTTTATTTATTTATTTTATTTCTTAACTTTTCTTACTCAAAGAACTTTAGGAGCTTAAATGCATTTGAATCACAAGAGTAGAAAGTTATATTCGAACGTACAATTGAAGGTTTGAATATAAATTTTTGATGCATGTTGAAGTAAAGTTTTCATAAATTCTATGCAATGAAAGAGATGATATTATATGTTTTGAGCATCATACTTTTACTTCACAAATAATGTACTCCAATGTTTAAAAGGTAAATGATATTTAATTTGACATGTATCATGTATGAGATCATAAATGTGTGTTTTATATATTCTTTTTCAAAAAGTATAGAATAGGATTTAGAAATATATGAATAAATAATGGTTCATAAAAATTGCCAAAATGACAAAATATCGTGTGATGTGGGATGATATTTGCACTCCATTTCAAAATTCAAACCTATCAATATCAGTTGCTAAACTAAAAGTGTGATATGATTTTTCTTTTTCATGTGCTTTATTTATTTTTTTATTTTTTTTAATTTTTCATATTGATCGCGTATTTTTTATAATTAAAATAAAAAAAACCTTCATTTATACGTAGTATCTTATTTGTAAAACTATATATCTTATACTCCCTCTGTCTCAAAATAATTGGCCTCATTTGATTTTTAGAAGTCTTAATTTCTCAACTTTGATCCTTAATATTTTTGTATGTGTTATGTAATACTAGAAGGGTACCCGCGCAATGCGGCGGCGGGTACCCGATGACTATATTGTAAAAATATATCAAAATGGATGTTGAATTAAAGAGCACAAAATTTTAAAAAATATTGTGAAATTAGATCATAAAAAAATTAAACGAATTAAAAGATATTTAAATTTTAAAATAAATGTGATTAATTAGTTAGGAAGTGACATGTGTCACCCCATTATTGGAGCTCTTTATTTTAGTTTGTTAGAGCTCCTCCCTTTTTGTTATTTTTTAGTTAGAGAAGTGACACATGTCACTTAATGATTTGAGCTCCTTATCTTATTTTTTTTAATTATTTCCATAATAAGCAAGTTAAAAAGTCTGAATTTTTAAGCATTCTAATTTTAGAAGGCCTAAATGCATTATAAAGTAGTATAGATATAGATGATGAAAATTACACCAATGAAAAAACATTTAAAAGACAATCCATTCATATATTTTGCATCAATTTTTATATAACATAAATAAAAATATTTAAGATCAAAGTTGAGAAATTAAAACTTTAAAAAGTCAAATGAAGACAATTAATTTAGAACGGAGGTAGTAAACCATTTATTATTAACAAAAAGATGAAGTTTGCTAAAAGTTTCCGACAAGAATATTATTTTAGGTAAAGACTAACAAACCATATAGATGTATTTTGCATAGAAGTGGCAAAATATGTGGGTCGAGTCGGGTTATGGGTCTAGATGGATTTGGGTCTTGACGGGCTAGGTCTTCTAGAAACATAGGTCTAAATAGTTTCGGATCTAGATGAGTTTTGGTCGGGTTGACAAGATTTTATTTTAACTTTTTAATTAAAAGATGAAAAAAATTGAAAAAAAAAATAAGTAAAAAAGTTTTTTACCCGCTAAACCGGTTTAGACCCATTGGGTAATTGTGACATAATTGTATGTTGTATCAAATACCCAATTAAACCCATCTTTGAGAGACACAATTAGACCCATTCACTACTAGATATTTACTCAATTAAACTCATGTTTAACAAATGTGTCTCAAATTATCACCTCTAATTTTACAATTTATTCTAATGCGGTGACGGAGCTACTTGTCAGGTGGGATGGGTCTCACTCAAAAGTTGAATTGGTTACTAGTGGTTGGATGTATTTGTACATTATTTACTGCAGTGTATTGTTTTTAAGCCATCTAAACTGAAAAAATTAACCTGTCCATCTAAACTGAAAAAATTAACCTGTCCAAATTGACACTAGGATTAAATATGGCGTCTAATTAAAAATAACTCAAGGAGTTTTATAGGCGATGGACTAAATAATATTACCAGACAACATAATCATATCATGCTAATATACATGCATCTTCAAGTTATTTAATAGTTATTTCTTATTTGATTTCACATATGCAAGGTTTTTTTTTCTATATCGTTAATTATTAGTTTAGTTTTAATGAGTATTGTAATTTATGGTTAGTTACTAGCAGGGCCGATTAATTTATGAAGTTTTTGAGAGCCTTGGATGAAGTTAAATAATGGGGCCTTCGATAAAGGACTGCTATATATAATGTGTCACCGTTTATAAGATATAATGTAATTAGTTATATAAACGTTCTAACATATTACTCTTTTAAGATATTTTCTCATTTAAATACTTTTTTATTCTTGAAAAATATGTGTACACATGCATATAATTATTAACGAGATAAATTTTAGGGTCGCTAAAATTTTTAGAGGCCTGAACAGTCGCTCACCTTACACATTCTCAAAGACAACCTTGATTACTAGTCAAGGTTTAGCAAATTTTTTTTTCGTATTCTTTTGCCTACCCAATTGAATATCATGGCTCCGTCAATGCTCTAATAATTAAGGGGGCAGTTTATACGACCTCTAAGGGCGGTTTTCGCATCGGAGGATTGTACTATTTGTACTATGATGTTGTACATGTGCTTCGCGATTTGTACGGTTGACCCATAGAGGTTCCTATAACATATCTTATACTTAAGTTACAATTAATCCATGGGAAGGGATCCGGTAAGAAGAAAAACTAAAATGAGAAGAATAAGAAGAATTTTAGCCACACATTTTGAATAAGGGATAGATTTTCAAGAGGAGATGCATCTATTTTAATAGACTAGTTGGACACCCGCGCACAGCGGCGGCGATAAATATAGTTATATATAAATATAGTAAATGAATTGCTAACCCAACTCTCATCGCAATTCTTTACCCGCTTAGTGAATTCATTTCACAACACTCCAAATGTATATGTGTTAATTGTATGTGTTTATTTGGGTTTTCCGTATCTTTCCCGTGACATAATTATTCCCGCATATAAAAAAACCTTCACAATCTCTTACCCGTCAAACACTTTCCCAAAAGTAAATGATTTTGATAAATAAAGTTTGTATTGATTGAAATAAAGGTTAAAGTTATAAAAATTTGAATCAAAATAAAATAAACCTACTAAAAATGTAAAAACTAAAAACTCATAAAAATATATCAAAATGGATGTTGAATTAAAGAGCACAAAATTTTAAAAAATATGGTGAAATTAGATCATAAAAAAGTTAAACGAATTAAAAGATATTTAAATTTTTAAAAATAAAGGTGATTAATTAGTTAAGAAGTGACATGTGTCATCCCATTATTGAAGCTCCTTACTTTAGTTTGTTAGAGCTCATCCCTTTTTGTTATTTTTTAGTTAGAGAAGTGACACATGTCACTCAATGATTGGAGCTCCTTATCTTAATTTTTTGTAGAGCCCACAACTTAAATGCTTTATATAGTAGTATAGATAAATCTGAAATATGTGATTGTGGTTTCTTCTTATTTTAATTTTTCTTCTTATTTCATCCTAACTCTTAATCCGTATTAATTTCATCAATCCCGACATAAAAATAAAAAATTAAAAAAAAAAAAAAAAAAAAAAAAAGGTATTTATGTTGTAGTGTTTCGAAATCGAATCTGAGTATCAGAATTCACAAGGAGTGAAGGAGCAGGTAATAAATAAAAAGTGCATGTCGACGCCGTGATCATAAAGTTAAGTAAACACAAGGAAAATGTTAAAGAAATAATATCCACCAATTTATTTATAATATCCTTCTTCCTTAAAAATAAAAAAAATAAAAACTTTACATGGGGATTTGATAAACCTCATAAAACACAAACACAGAGGAGAGTGATTCTAAGCTTTGAGAGAAAACCAAAAATGGATACTCTGCGTGTGTTGAATTGTTACTCTTCCGCAACAAAGAATCCTTCCCAATTGAACAAGCAAAGAACAACAACTTATAGAATTGTGGGATTTCTGAACCCAAGGTTAAGTAATCATCGTGGTTGTCATCATTTGGGTTTCCAACAACAACAAAGACAAAGACATTTGTCTAGTCCCATTGTTTGTGCTGTTTCTACTCAAACCAGGTTGTTGTTACTACTACTTTTTTCTTCTTTTGTTTCATCATGAATTGGTTCACATAACATGTTTGATGTAATGTCCAACACAAACATACTTTTTTGTGTCTAACAATGTTTTCCGACCTTTTCGCCAACTGGATTTGAGCCCATTGCCATACAGACTCAATCCGGGTAAAGCCGTCCCTTTTTAGGAAGGAAGATGTTTGCACATATTCAAACTTGAGACCTCTCACATTTTAGTGATGATAGTCGCAATCTTGGCGGCCCTTGAGTGGTTATTGAGATGTTTATTTAAGGGGAGAACTAGGGGCGAGCCATAAACTTTGATAATTTTTAGAAATTACACTACAGATGTCAAATTACAAAAATTGCCATATTTTAAAATTTTTGCACTAGGGGGCACATGCCCACCCTGCCCCCTCCTGTCTACGCCTATGGTGAACTATCTAAAAACGTATATAACTTGACACTCTTTCGAGTGATTTGTATCTATCTTTATTTTTTGCTGTCATGACACAAAATTTTTATATTTCGACCTTTACGTGTATTTTATGACCATTTTACCCCTACATTTTTTTTACTACCCTATTAGCAATGAAGGTTAAAATGGTCATTGTACATGGACAAAATACATACAAAGGTCCGAATTCAAAACTTTATTGTTATAATAGTAAAACAATAAGATAGCTACATAGAACTCAAAAAAGTGTCGAGATAGATTAACTTTTAGATAATGATCCCTTATTTAGGGCCAGATGTGACTTACTTTCAACTTTTGTCACGGTTAAAAAAACATTTTACCCGTGTATGTGAACAACATTTTAACTTTTATAGACGTTTTCTTGAATACAATGGTAAAAAAGTTTAAGCACATTACGTACAATGAATAAAAAAATCTTCTTGACAAGAAGCTGAAAGTAAGTTACATTATGGCGTAATTAGCATTTCTTCTTTGCAAAAGTGATAAAACAGACGCATATCTTAGTTTTTTAAGGTCAAAATAAGGCATTCCAGAAACTGGTATATGGAAGATGAATATACAAGTTCACATATCCTTAGAAATACATATATGGTATTGACCCTTGTCGATATATTTCCTTTATGACGACTGTGAGTTCATTGATGTTATTGGTCGGTTTTAGTTATACTAGTTTAGATATTTGACTAATATTTAGACAACGTCCCAACATGGCTAGTCAAAATATTGCTATTTTCATGGTTTTGCGCTATTTCTTAGATAATCATATCTCAGTGACCAACACTTGCTGTGTTTGACTGCCATTCTTTTTAGTCTTTGTGGAAATGTTTAAAGTCAATTACATGCAATCACGTTATATGGGGACCTTCAGATCTAAATATATTGATGAAAAGGTGTTTTTGATGGTTAACGGTATATGTTGTTTTTCATGAATTTCGCATTTGTGCTACATATCTAAACTAGCCATATATGTTTTCCAGAGAAGAAGAGATGAAGTCAAAGTCAGATCGTGGGACAGTCCAGTTGAGTCTCCGGTTAGACCATCAGGTTAGATTTGGCGAGCACGTTGGCGTCTTGGGGTCCACAAAAGAGTTTGGATCATGGAAAAAGAAGAAACAATTAAATTGGACGGAAACCGGTTGGGTTTGTGACATGGAATGTAAAGCGGGCGAAACTATTGAATTTAAATTCGTGGTTGAGCAAATGGACAAGAGCTTGGTTTGGGAAGGTGGTGATAACCGAGTCTTGAAGCTCCCACAATCCGGGAGCTTTGAGTTCATTTGTCACTGGAATATGACTAATGAGCCCGTGAATCTATTGCCAGTAGATGGCCAAGAATACGAGTTGGAAGTGGAAAGCGTCGGCGAATTTCAAGATGATAATGGCTCTTCAAATTTGGAGAGTGCAACGAACACTTTTGTACAGGGATGGCAAGGGAAGGAAGCTTCATTCATGAGATCAAACGAGCATGGTGGTAGAGAAAAACAAAGACATTGGGATACTTCGGGGCTTGAAGGGGTTGCTTTAAAATTAGTTGAAGGTGACAAGAGTGCCAAAAACTGGTGGAAAAAGGTACCTTTTTGGTTCTTGTAGAGTTGTAGTAAAGGTGGCAAAATGTCTTAAACTAGTCCAGGTTGGAAATGGGTCAAAACGGGTTTAGGTCATACGATCATTATATTTGTTACGGTATGAAACAAGTCGGGTTAGGTTGACCTGGAACACTATTTTGTCCATTTCTTTAAATAGGTAGTTATGTAGTGTATCAAGTTTGATCACAAATAATGTATTATCCATTTAAGAGGTCACGAGAGATAAAACATATTCTAAATCAATGTCGAAATTGCCACCTATCTGTTGTAGTCAGTCGAAAAGTCTGACTCAATCAACGGCCATTAACTGTCTGGTTTTATTTCATAATGACTGATCATTAGATCTTTTTGTTTTTGTATTTGTGGTCATGTCCTGGGTGAAGCTTGAAGTTGTTCGTGAGCTAGTGGTTGGCACTAATGATGGCGCAGAACGTTTGGATGCTCTCGTGTTAGCAGCCGTTTATCTTAAGGTTTTGTGCTCAATGTGCATCACATTATTCACTTTGTTTGACCAAATCATAAATATTTGGTTTTATATTTTATTTTAAATTTACGCTTTTTCTGCAGTGGATAAATACTGGGTCAATTCCTTGCTATGAGGATGGAGGTCATCACAGACCAAATCATCATGCTGAAATTTCCAGGCAAATATTCCGGGAATTGGAAAGAATATATAGTAGGAAAGATACTTCTCCACAGGTACTTCCGTAGTTCACAACATATTTTTAAAACTCTGAACAGATTGTCTCATCACTCTTTCATAGTTTAGATGGGGCAAAATGACGGGTTGGGTAACGTGGGTTGCTGGGTCCCATTCACTTGAGCAGTGTTGACTGCAGAGGACTAGAACGGACTCTAGAAAGCCCGGAATGGAGAATTATGATGTGAATAAATATCATCGTATATTTTATTCATTTATTTGTTAATATGCAGGAGTTGCTTGTTATCCGCAAAATTCATCCATGCTTACCATCTTTTAAGGCAGAATTCACTGCATCTGTTCCTTTAACTCGGATCAGAGATATTGCTCACAGAAACGATATCCCACATGATCTCAAGGTGATAACTCTTTTAGTACGTTGTGGGCTTTTTTTTGTCATTGAGCGGTGTTAACATTATTGAAAATGTGCACATTTCAGCAAGAAATCAAGCATACGATTCAGAACAAGCTTCACAGGTGTGCTGGCCCTGAAGACTTAATTGCCACTGCTGCAATGCTTGAAAGAATCACCAAGACCCCGGGACAATACAATGACGCATTTGTTGAGCAGTTCAAAATATTTCATCATGAACTCAAGGATTTCTTCAATGCTGCAAGGTTTGCTATTTGGCTTCTAAATTATCATAACTGTTCGTTACTCAGCATTCCCTGATAGAGGTGGCAAGATGGGATATCCAGGAGAGTTGGGTAATGGGTCAAAAAGGATAAATATTTGGTGCAGGTTGAAACGGTTCAAGAAGCTGGATCGACTCACAACGACTATTTTATTTGACCCAATTATACTTCCATTTAAAATAAATATTTGCTTTTGCAGCCTTACGGAACAACTTGACTCACTTAAAGACTCCTTTGATGAAAAGAGCAAAGCAAGGCTTTCATCGTTCTTAGATTGCAAGAAGGTAACCTTCCAATTGCGTATTGCAAAGAAACTGAACTCATGACTAAAACCCTTGGTCTTATTGTGACTATGGTTTGGCCTTTGGATGATTTTCTAAGCATGTTAAATTGCTAATGGTTGTTATTATTTGATTTGTAGGCTTTGGATAATTTCCAAGGTACACCTGATGTAAGAGGCAATGGGATAGAAATATTGATCAATACCATACAGTCATTGAATGATCTTCGAGAGATTGTTACAAAAGGTCTTGAAAGTGGTATCCGCAACGATGCTCCTGATTCTGCTATAGCAATGCGCCAAAAGGTCACTTGCTCCTCTTTTTATTTTAGATATATGGTTAGAGTTAAATTAGTTTCGAAGTCCGGTATAAACCTTAGGGAAACATGCATATGCTTTTTATGAATTTTTCTCCTTCTGTTCAGTTTACAACGTTTTATGCATCAAAAAGACACTTTTTATGATTTTCAACCCATTCGTCATTTCCTTTCTAGGTACGGTTTTTTTAATCTTAGCTGTTACAGAAGATCTCACTCTTTGCAAAACTGTCTTCACATTTACAGTGGCGTCTGGCTGAGATTGGACTTGAGGACTATGCATTTGTTCTCATGAGCAGGTGTGTTGTAGTGTGTGTTTCTTTGTTTTTGTGCATGCTAAATGTAACCTTCTGAGACCTTTTTTTTTTTTTTTTTTTTTTTTTTAATTGAAAAGTGGTTATGTGTTACCTTGTATTTTTCCCTTGGCTCTTGATTCTCCATTTCACGGGTCCCAATATCATTTCGTTTGTGTTATTGATATGCATAGGTATCTCAATGCACTTGATGCTGCTGGTGGGGCTCAATGGCTTGCAGAGAATGTCAGTCCGAAAAATGTAAACTCATGGAATGACCCGATTGGTGCTCTTGTTATCGGCATTCGTCAGTTAGGCTTATCTGGGTGGAAGTTAGAAGAATGTAAAGCAATTGAAAATGAACTTGTTGCATGGCAAGAAAAAGGTCTTTCGGAAAAAGAAGGTGACTTTTTCTCTTTGGTATCGTTTTCTTGAGGTGGCAACGCGACCTATTTACTTATAAATAGAAAAATAAAAGCTAAAAAGCTGTAAAATAAACAGCTCGGAAGTCGCTCATAGTGTAGTCTTGATGCATAAAATCTCCGAAAAATCATTTTATTATTATAATACTCCGAAAAAATGAAAAAAGTGTTTCAGGTTGACTTGAATCTGCCTGTTTGACCCGTTCCCCAACTCGCCTGAGCCACCTATCTTTCCAGCTCTACTCTATATTATTTATATGGTTTACTTGTCTTCTACTGACGACTATTGTATTTATTCTAAAAGGGAGTGAAGATGGGAAGACAATTTGGGCTCTACGGATTAAAGCTACATTAGATAGATCTAAGAGGCTCATTGATGAATACTCTGGCGCACTTCTCCAAATATTCCGTCCAAAAGTAGAGGTACCATTATAAAAGTTATTTGGACATCCATAAAAATGCAACTCTCCGGCTTTGAAAACATTAGCAAATAGGTACCTATCATCATTACAAATAACTTGTTGGTATCGGTTTGGGTCCACAAGATTCATTTTTTTTGTTATCATTAAAGGGTCTTTCAGAAATTTCAGAGGTTGTAATAAATTTTACTTATAACTTGGTGCTAGTTAAAAATTGAAAATCTCATGGAATGTGGTTTACGAGGGTAAAATTGGAAATAGGAAACTCTAATGGGATTAAAAATTAACTTTAATATCAATCGGTGTCCCAAAACTTGAAAGGACTAATATCGTTAATTGAGGCACCTTGTTTTGGCCTATTTGACTACCCACATTTAATCTTGAGTTCCTTCATGCGTCTTGTAGATGTTGGGCAAAGCTCTTGGAATTCCTGAAAATAGTGTCAGAACATTCACCGAAGCAGAGATTCGAGCTGGGTAAGATGCCATATATACCGAATAGTTTTTCAGACATGTTACTAGTATCCCACTAGATAGAAAACGTAACCTGAATTGACCCCTTCATAAGTAAATGGGTCGATGTTGCCGTATCTGTGTACTACATCTCATGATTTATTCTTATAATGGAGCATACATTATGTACATTTCACTGCTCAATGTCTGAACTTTTTAATGGATATCTTTGGTCTATAGTATTATTTTTCAGGTTTCCAAACTCTGCACGATGCTTCTAAAGTCAGTTAGGACCACACTCGGATCTCAAGGTTTTGATGTTCTTGTTCCTGGGTTGGCTCATGGAACTTTGATACAGGTGAACTTATGTCAAACTTATATAAACTTACTCTGGGTCATCTCATCTGGCAAAGCTTTTTTTTTTCTTTGCCTTTGAGCTTACTTTCAGATACTTATTTATGTTTCGTGTTTACTGTCATATAATCTCGTGAATATTTTACCAGGTGGAAAGAATAGTACCAGGCATACTACCATCATCTGTTGATGGACCTGTTATTCTTATGGTCAGCAAAGCCGATGGAGACGAGGAGGTTAGAAATGTTTTTTTCCCATTATATCTCTTTATATATATTTCTATAAATATGCATATTAATAGTCCTTTCACAAATCAGTCCCCAATTGTTATCTTACATGTGGACTTTATCGGTTATAAAATCTGCAGGTGACAGCTGCAGGAAATAACATAGTTGGAGTCATTCTGCTTCAGGAATTGCCTCACTTATCTCATCTTGGTGTCAGGGCCCGACAAGTAAGTCATATTTTTTCTCTTTTATCATCACATTTGTACTTTAAAGGTGACAAAATTCGCGGGTTGGGCACTTTATATCCAATATTTTTTTTGTTTATGTTTAAGTTATCAGTGTGTCAACTATAATTACAGCATTAATAATCTAACTTTCAGGATAAAATGATTTAGAGGTTAATGCATTAGAACAAGAATTTGGCAACTTTCGGCCCATTTCCTTTATAGCTAATTTTTAATTTTACCCGTTTGACTTGTTAGGGATTTAACATAACCGAAAGTGGATCGAAATTAGTTTTGTTAATATTCTGGTTTGGATGATCTTTTCTTGTGATAACACAGGAGAAGGTTACATTTGTGACGTGTGAAGATGATGATAAAATCGAAAGCATCAAAAAGCTCGAGGGGAAATATGTGAGGTTAGTCTATACAAACATGATACAAGTAGATGTTCTCCCAAACACTTTTCTTTGAGACTCATTAGTTGTAACGAGCGGGTGATCCCGCGCGTTGCGACGGAAGTGTTGTAAAACGTACAAAGGATTTAGCTTGCGATGACACTTAAACCTTAGGGACTATTTTTGCCATTTTGCCAAACTTCCAAAGGACTTAGCTTGCAACGACACTTGAACCTCAGGGACTATTTTTGCCATTTTGCCAAACTAAAAGAACTGTTCATGAAAGTGTACTGTTCATGAACGTGTACTGTTCATGACCCAATGAGTTTTTAGTATATATATATAATACAGGTTTAAAACTTGAAATTCTCAATCAGAATAATACAAATTCCAAAAGAAATTATTTACAACTTTCGCATAATAAACATAAAATTAATCAATGTTTTGTGTTGCAGCCTAGACGCGTCCCCATCGGGTGTTAATGTGAGTCCTTCATCGGTAAAGGACGGTGTTAGGGACAGTCCTGTGGAAATTTCATCGAATGGGACTCCAACGGAGTCTGTTAACAAGTCCATCTACTCAAGCCAGGTACCATAATGACTTTTATTGACCCTAATGCAAATTTCTGTCTTTCTGGTGGTTACGGTTTAGATGTGGAAAGTTAGCGGGTTAAGTATCCATTTTTACTTGTTCCCCAATCAAATAACACCTTTCTTATTTAGTTTTAAAAAGTTTATTGTGTTATATATTTATATATGATTACAAAACTTCAATATTGTAATAAACAAAAAGCCTTTTTAAAGATGCGCTTTAGAAGGTCTTATGCATAAGAATTTACATCAAACGATTTTTGACCCATTTCCTTTCTGGTTAAATTTTTTTTAGAACGGAAATTTTATTATTTACACTTTTGGTCCCTGTGGTTTACTTCAAATAACAGGTTTAGTCCCTAAGTCGTTTTAATTACACCACACATACCTATTTTTAAAACATGTTGCCAATTTAGTCCCTATTTTGAGAAATAGGGACTATCTGTGTAATAAAAAAAACTGTAAATAGCTACATAGAAGATCCCTATTTTTTAAAATAGGGACTAAATGGGCAACATGTTTCAAAAATAGGTATGTGTGGTGTAGGGCCGAGCAAATGACCCGAACGGACCGGACCGACCACATTCGGTCCGGTCCTTGGTCTCGGCTTTTAGGCTAATTCGGTCCTTGGTCCGGTCCGGACCACAAACGGACTAATTTAGGCTAATTTGGCCTTGTTGGACCGGACCGACCGAAGGACCGACCGGACCGACTCGGACCGAGACCAGAACGACCACATTCGGTCCGGTCTCGGTCTAAGATTTTTGCCAAAATCGGTCTCGGTCCGGTCCGGTCCGGTTTTTAGACCGTGATCACATCACCCCTAGTGTGGTGTAATTAAAACGACTTAGGGACTAAACCTGTTATTTGAGGTAAACCACAGGGACCAAACGTGTAATTTTTTCTTTATACCCACTTATTCCACCTATCTCACGCATAATATCTCACAATGTCTCTAACGTGACTTGAACCCACAGCCTCTTGGTTGATGAGCCACTCACAAACCACTAGACTGAAGGTCTTTGGTTCCTTTCTAGTTATGTTTGTTTACTTAACCCATATGATCCAATAAAGATAAAACTTAACTCAAGTTGCAAATAAGTCGGAATTGCCACCTCCAATCATGTTTAGTAACAATGAGTTCTTTCTTTGAAGGGTGTTTCCACAGGCGACATTATACCACTTGCAGACGCAGATGTACAGACTTCTGGTGCAAAGGCAGCCTCTTGTGGAACCTTAGCATCTCTAGCTGCAGTTTCTGCTAAAGGTAAACATACTTATCTCTTTGAGCTTTAATTAATTTATGTCATTATACACCAATTTGATTGTTAAATCTGAGATGATTTCTTGATTTGATACAGTTAAAAATGACCAAGGAGTTCCGGCATCGTTTAATGTCCCTAGTGGGGCAGTAATTCCTTTCGGTACTATGGAACTTGCAATAAAAGAAAATCAGTCGACAGAATCTTTTGAATCATTATTGGAACAGCTTGAAACAGCCAAAATGGATGGTGGAGAACTCGATAGAATCTGTAACGACCTGCAAAATCTGATCACCACTGTACAAATCCCTAACAAAATTATCGAAAGCTTAGGAAAATTATTCGAGAATAATGCCCGTTTAATCGTCCGTTCAAGTGCTAATGTAGAAGATTTAGCCGGAATGTCAGCAGCGGGACTGTACGACTCTATTCCTAATGTCACCCTTTCGAATCCAGACAATTTTGGAAATGCCGTTTGTCGGGTATGGGCTTCGTTATACACCCGAAGAGCGGTTTTAAGCCGAAGATTCGCTGGGGTTCCACAAAAAGCAGCTACAATGGCGGTTTTGGTTCAAGAAATGCTTTCTCCCGACCTTTCATTTGTACTCCACACTGTCAGCCCAACGGATAATGACCATAACTTAGTGGAGGCTGAGATTGCACCAGGGCTCGGGGAGACGTTAGCAAGTGGGACAAGAGGCACACCATGGCGGCTTTCTTGCGGGAAATTTGACGGGGTGGTTAAGACACTGGCTTTTGCTAATTTCAGCGAGGAAATGGTGGTTGCTGGTGGTGTAGCAGATGGGGAGGTGTTACATTTGACTGTCGACTATAGTAAGAAGCCATTGACTGTTAACTCGGTTTTTAGGCAACAGTTGGGGCAAAGGCTTGGTTCGGTGGGTTTGTTTCTTGAACAGAAATTTGGGAGCGCTCAGGATGTTGAAGGATGTTTGGTTGGTAAAGACTTGTACATTGTCCAGACGCGACCTCAACCGTTGTAATGAGCTGGACTATGTATGCTTTGTAAGGTCTGTTAAAAGTATGTTAATGTTGACTATGATGTTACAAAACTATAGTAATAAAGTAGAGTAAGAATAATGTGTAAAGAGAAGATGACACTTTTACCATAATAAATGGAAGCATATATTTGCTAATGTTGCTATGTTTCAGTCTCGCCTTTTTGTAGTCACAATCAAAGCCAGGCCACCAAGCGTTTGGGCAGACTTTTGGCGTGCCAATATCAAGTTTAGACACACATGAAGCTTCAAAACAAACAAGCTCAACTCAAATACACCGTCGTTATATGGTTATGCCCGAAGATAATATATACTCATAACTCTCATAAAAACCAACATCTGTAGTGCAAATAAAGCAACTCAACGCAGCCTCCTATCTTTTAATTTCTTTCTGTACAATACTTTTTGTATATATAAATAAATAAAAGAAACTCTCGGCCACTCTTTATGTACAATCATATTAAACTTCCTGTGGAAAATCCAATAATGCAAACTTGACATGTAAACCGATTTTACCGCCATCCATCACCAACTTAGCCGCAGTAACCAACCAATGGCCTGGCATATCATGAGACCCACGACTCACCTCCTCAATATCCACATACTTTCTCATTTTAGTAGACCGGATTGGCACTGGCGGGCCGTCAGGATACACCCCCGAGTTCAATGTAGCTGGAAGCTGCTTCGGTGCATCAGCAACTGATCTATGCCCGAAAGTAAAAGTAGAACTCAAGTTTGTGAAGATACTGGACTTTCGGCCCACTGATGGTGCACCGGCCCATTCGGTTTTCCTTATGCTGCAGTGTGGGAGGTGGGTGAAAAGTAGCCGAAGGTGAAGTACTGTTTTGGGCCATTTTCCTTTGGTGACAAGCTGAGCCCCAGTTACAATAAAGACTCCCCCTGACCCGTCTTCTGGTAACCAGTTTGGGTCGTGTTTGACTACTGATGAACATATGTTGGAATAACGTTTCCATCTGATTGGTTCTAGAAATTGAGAACTGGGATCGTATTCATCAGAACCTCGCCATTGACATGGTCTACAGGATGAAGTTGTTGTATATGTCATTATATTAGGAAGGCTCGAGAGATGGTTCAAGTGAACTGCTAATCTGTTGTTCCGTTTTCCTTCTAAATATAGGCGTAGACCAATAATCGGTTTTTTGCTGCTTGATACCTGAAAAATTACCGTTATAACGTTATGAAGAGAAGAAAATACCGACTTTTCAAGGAAAAAAAATGTTTTTGACTTACTTGAGTTGTACTAACATAAATCCTAGGACCCATAAAAGCGAACTGAAGCCAAGGGTATGAGGTCTTTCTTTGTTGATGCCGAAGAGGTAACTCGCAATGTAGAGGTGCCCATTGTCTCGGAACTTGAAATTCCAAGAAACACTGTAAATCTTCTGGTGCAGGCTTGTCTGAAATTCACAAAGGTTGAATCAGAAACAATTGATGAAACTTATTTGATAGGAGAGAAAAAATATATGGTTGGCCTGAGTGGGGTTTCCGAAGAACCTTTTATCCAAACAATTTATTTTTTCATAAATAATTAGTGTGTCGGATATGATTATAAAAACTAAAATATTTCAACATAAAATGATTTAGGCCTTACGCAATAAAAGAAGACTCATGCAGACTTTAATTCGATTAAAATGCTTCGTTTAAGCTAACTACATCATTTAACCCGTTTTCTCAACCCTTGATATAACATGGCCTGCGACTACTGATTTACTGACAAATAGGTCAAAATTGCCACATCTACATGACTAAAGGCGGTAATTAATTTAATTTAAATCACTTACAGCGTAAATACAAATTGATTGCATGACTAAGATATCCACTTCCAGGAACCCCGTTAAGGAGAGAGGTAATCGGTACAAACTTGAAGCGTACTGCTTCAGGACTAGCACCCACCGTCTGGAGCCACTTGGAGTGATTATCAGAAAAGACATCCCCGCCTCTTTTGGAACCAATAATTGTAAGTCCCTGTTCCAGTTTAAGCCATTCAGTTAATCATCTATACTTGTTTTGTTATAATTAGGATAATGTTGTTTTCATCCTGAAATTGAAAGCCTTTAGTATTTTGCTGACTTACATCTTTGCTTGACGTTTCTGTGATGTTGGTAAACTGCATAGTGTGTGGCTGCAGCATACGATTAAAAACTTCTGGAACCTGAAAATTTATCTCAGAATTATATTGAGAAAGTATAAACACAGACTGATTTGCAAATTGTATAACGATTAAAAAGAAAATATACTTTTTTTTTGCTATTTTTTGATTTTCTTTCAGGTAAAGAAGGACTGGCCCCATCAGAGAACAGACAGTCTCCGAGATCCTCTAAATAACCTCTAAGATCTGCGGGCGAAATAGTAGATGACGGTTTCTGTTTAACACATATAACATCTTGACCTCCAACACCCATCCCTACTATAATGTGGGTCCCGTAAGTCTGAATAAACCTGCCATACGTATGCATATATTAGAAAAAATGAGCAACTTCTATTTTGATCAGATTTCAACACGAATTTATCTCAAGTGCATGAGGACGACTACTTATTCTACAAGTTCTTTCTACCTGGCTAATAACGCTGGATTCCAGTGAGTAGGAACGGCCTTTTTTACTTTTTCTCGGAGTACTAAAGGAGATGCGGTAAGATGCAAATAATATAAGGAGATAAAGTAGGCATCAAACGCAAGATGTTTGGCATCTGCAGCATCATTTAACCATGTTCCAGTTAAATCGAATAATGCATTAAAGTACCCTGAAGGCACTTTTCCTTGTACCGATGCTTTTTGATTTAGTAACTCTGACATCTGAAACACAAATTAGAAAAAATGAAGAATAGATCAGCATAAAAACCACAAACGAAATTAGTGGGCATAGATCAAAGTATACTTTCTTTTTAATGAAAAATGATGATGAGAAGAAAAAATTATAATGGTTATTATGGTCGACATGCATAAACACATAATTTCGGTTTAGCCAATGGGTGAAACAATTTACTTATCATACCAACCAAGATTTAGTTCAAGGGATAATAAATTTTCTGGCCAGAGTTTCAAACTATGTCTTATGCTGCTTTACATAAAACATCACAAAATGATTAACTTGCAAAATCATCATACATAGTTCTTGCTAAAATGCAAAAGAACACTACAAGTTGCAACTTGCAAGATGAGCAACTTTAGACAAAAAGTGCCATTTTGAAGGGAGGGTTATGATTATTTTGCCAAGAATGCTAGACTCATTAAGAGCTATATGTTTCTGCTAGTAAAGTTCATAGCCCTTCAGGTCATAACATTTGATGAGTGAATAGACCTAATAATTGTAATAGGTCAAAAAAGTGGAAAGGAAACATTACACTCGGCAAAAGTAGGCAGAATTAGCAACTAAGAAAGTAAGAATGCACAATCATAATCACAATAATCATTAGCACTATACTTATTAACTTCTCAGTGTCTCTTTTATTCATTTATAAAAGTATAACAGTGTTGAAGTGTGGGGATGATTAAGGTCGACTTAAAATTGTGAGATGATAACCATTTAAAATTGGCCACAGCAAGATTCGATGTCAATTCACGACCTTAAATAGCTCAAAAATATCAATCACATCTAGATTCGATAAAGCAAGCTCAATTCAACAGCTCGAATACCTTTACTTAAGCTATGTTAAATAAACTAGCTGAACTTAATATAAATTAACACACACATAAACATCTAGAAGACTTCATAGAAATTGGAATCAATTTCTTATACAACGTGGTATATATGTTTCGCTCATTTTTGTACTAAATTCAAACTTAACTTGTTATATGCCCGTAGCTCTTTTTGTACAAAAACTTAAAGTTTAACACAATCTTCCATTCTCATAAACTCAAACCTCACCTTTTATATTTCTTCAGGCTCATGTTTGTACTATAACTCAAACTTCAATTAACCACTCAACTCCTATAAACTTAAAGTTGACTTAAGGGAGTGTTTGTCTAAGCTTATTTGGTGGGCTTATGACCGTATAAAAAAAATGAAAAGTCAATAAGCTCATTTTGTATGGCTTATGAGCTTATCAATTTTAGCTTATGAACTCAACTAAGCCATAAGCCCAACTTGATAAGCTCACAAGCTACAAAAAATGAGCTTATTCACTTTCCAGTTTTTCAATAAGCTCATAAACCTATCAAATAAGCTTAGACAAACACTTGCTACATGTATCTGAGTATCAGACTCATTTTTCGTACTAAAGCTTGATCTTCAACCAAATTCAAGCTCGAACGACTAAACTTCTTCGCAACACTAGCTAAAACTCGAATTACTCAACTTAACAAAATTATAACCACCCATCAAAACCACATAATTCACAGTAAAAAAAAAGCATAAAATAATTTACCTTATTGAACTCCAAAACATCAGACTTAAACCTAACATGATCACCTTTATCACAATGAATATCTTCACTAACACCACAAATAGTAACTCCACCACCACCAGGCACAACAATATCCCTTTTTCGCGACTCGTCCAGCTCCACTAATCTCCCACCCCCTGGACATGATTTTGCATATTTTAACCTAAAATCACTTGCAAAATCAAACCCTAACCCTAAACTATCAAATGCCCTCATTTCAACTGATTTCTCTGCATGACCCATCAAATTAACTATCAAGATTCAACCTTTACACAAAACCAAAGATGGGTTTTCCTTATAACCAAAAACTAAACCGACCCACTTCAAATTAGTACCAGATTAGTCCAAATTGGGGGTTTTTTCTAGGGTTGATCAAAATTCAATTAAAGTTGATTGAAATGAAATTGGGTCAAAACTGAAAGTGGGTTTGCTTTAAAACTATGAAATAAACTGACCCAATTGATATCAAGACTAATTATTGCTAAATTGGGGGTTTTGATTAGAGTTGACCAAAATTCAATTAAGATGAGGGAGATGAAATTGGGTCAAAAATGGAAGTGGGTTTGAATTATTGAAGGTTTTTAGCAAGAAATGAAGGAGAAATTGTCGGGTCGGGTCGGGTTGATAATGCTTTTATAGTTGTAGTTGACAAGTTTGACCAGGTGTATTTAGTTTACCTACTACTAGCCGTTCTTTTGACTTTTGACTTTTTTTTTTTTAGTAACACCTACCTTTCTTTATCATTTACTACTGACTATTGATGATATTTTTGTAAAAAAAAAAAAAAAAGAAAGAAGACTATTGATGATATTTATATTTTGATGTGTTGTCACGTTAAAAAGAGTGACATGTGTCAGTTTTTTTGTATGACAAAACATCAAAATGTGCATATTCAAACACTATATAAAAGTTTATTTGCATTTAATGATACTTTATATAATTCACGTAAAACGTTACTTTTAAAAATAATAAAGATGGAAGACAACAGGGACGGAGCTAGGGGTTCCCGCAGGTGCCCGGGAACCTCATGAATTTTTTCGATGTAGTGTTAATTTTTGAAAAAAAACACTATTTTTTTCTAAATGCATCTTAAATGCACTCGGTCTTTCAAAATGTGTTTCCAGTATTACGATTCAAAAGATTTTATGCACCCGATCATATTTGATCATGACTCTATCCTGAAGACAAGTATAGGTCCCAAGGTGAAGGATGTGCCCTACGCGTTTGTAGCCTTGTCGAAAGGCAATCAGTGAAGATGACTATGTCAAAACACAATAAAATATCATATTGGACGATGATTTGGCACATAAACTACAAGTGTGAGTATAAGGTAAATTTGTAGCTTCACATAATGCCTTCATCTAGCCTCTAATGTGTTTTATAATTATTTTATACTCTCTTCGATGCATAAATTTTTTGAAAATTTCACTAATTACACTCTCAACAAATAAAATATGATATATATCTACTAAAATTTTTTATTTTTTGATTAAATTACAAAGTAGATATTTATTTTAGGATATCCCAAAATAATAAAATAAACAATTATTTTAAAATGAAATGAGTATCTCTTTTATAGATATCAATAACTCTAAAACAACCAAAATACCTAAAATTTAATACTTATAGTCTGTTACAAAATCTTGTCAAAAAATTTAGTATGTTAACGTGTAATCGCTTTGGAATCATTTATATCGAACTTTGCAAACTATAATAGTAGAGGTTAACCGACTCCGTAAGTGTAAAACTGGATTATTTCAGTCCTATTCTGTTAAGTTTTCTAGTTCACTTTTTGACTCGTTACACTTCGTGCATTTGTAACGGATGAAAATTTTCGAGGTTGTTATTTGATATCGGTGACTCAAAATACAAAGAAAGGGTGTGGTAATGCACTAACGCGATTATATATGGAGCGTCACGGTAAGAGTTGAGGATGTGGGTGCGACATACATGTCAATAGTTATCAGCTTTTACCGTTTCCTACGAATATAAGAATTCAATAATCCGTTTCCTACAAAATTCTATATTATTTCACAATTCTTAGTTCTTAGAGAGTATATCACATTTTCTCGCCCCACTCAAACCCTCATTTAAATCTAATGAAAATTAACTACAACCTCAAGTCCAACTTAAACTATGATAAAGACAAGGCTTTTATTTCCCACACTTTGTGGGGGTCTTAATCAATATTATAGGCAAAATTGTAATAAACTCTGATATTTAAAGATAATATTACACAACCCAAATAAATACATTAATAGTTTTAGGATTTTTTTGAACTTGTGTCACAATGACACAAATGAAGTGGTAATATCATACTTACATGTTACTTGATATCAATATTTTTTTTAGGGTAAACAGTGTTGTCCCGGTAAATATATTAACACCAAAAAAATAGCGTTAAATACAAAGGAATATGGCTGAAATATCACATTGGTATTTTTGGTTTCAGTTTATGTTTTTCATTGATAAGTATAATGGCATGACCTTTCTGATGTTATTGAATCTTTACCCTCTGCCAAGTATTTGTATATAGTCAGACCTATGAATTTGACTAGAAAATTATCATATTATATGTTAATTCAAGAATTTTAAACTAGATGTAGTCTCATTTCATTGTACTGGTCTTGCTTCTTTCACACAAAAACTAGAACATACAGATGACTTTTGAATGTCGAACATACTACTTTTGATACTTGGGGTGGTTGATTAGTATTTTACGGGCTTCTTGGCTTATTGAGATTTTGAAAAGCCAGTAAGCTCCCTTTCGTCGGCCTGTGAGCTTATCAACTTGCTTAAGATGATAAGCTCATAGCAAAAAAAGTGAGATTTTTGGCTTTCTTTAATCTCAGGAAGCCTATAAGCCCATCAAATAAGCTAATCTAAATGCATCCATTAAATATCTTTTAAAATAACACTAAAATTCTAACCCCTATCCACAGGTTGGACAAACTAGTGAAATAAGTGAACTCATCAAAAGTGAAATAATTGAAGCAAGATTGAGAGGGTTGCAATATTGGCGCTTCGAGGCTCACCGTCTGTCATGAGACGGAAGGCTAAAATGTCGAGAACAATATCCTTTACACAAGTATCTGCATCTAGAAAAAAGAGAACATCATGATTACCCGTATTTCCTATTGCTCACTCAAATCCATAGTCTATACATGGAAGAAATGCCATGGATGTAAGTACATCAAATCGAGAGTCCATTTAATTGTTTGTCTATGTGCCACAAGAAAGACTGCCATTAGTTCATGTTTGGTATATATGTGTTCTAAATATGAGATTACCAATTATCTTTATGTTTATGGGATATATGAGTTTTACTGAAGTCATGAGATTATGTTTGAATTTTGATATTGGTCGCATTGGCAAAATGTCTGTTATACTTACGTTTTGGTAGCTTAGCACATACTATACGGCGCAACGCGTCCTAGGCATTCTATCAAGAATAATTAAAACGCGAAATTGTCTTCCCGCCTCAACGCGACGGATCGGCACCCAACTCGTTTACCACCAAGAGACGTCATTATTACCATCATAACTTGATATCAATATTTTCTTAAATTTGTGATGCTTATCAAATTTTTACTATTGTTTTTTATGAAAATAAAGTTATTTAAAAAAATTAATGTGTTCATTTAATATTTGAAAACTCGTGCCACGATGACACCAATTAGAAAAACTCATATTTTTAAATGATAATTGATAATTTGATAAAGACAATTATCTACAACCTCTTAAGTCCAACTTAGGGTGTGTTTCTTTTTTCCCTTAGCTAAGTGATTGGGTCCACAAACACATATAATATTATTTCTTTTCTAAGTGGGATCTACTATTTCCCATAATTGATCTATGTCCACAAGTCATAAATTTTAATGCCTTCCCCAATAAGAGGCTTATATAGAGGACATGATCCTATAGCTAAGAAAAAAAAGAAACACCCCCTAAACTATGATAAAGACAAATTTTTATTTCCACACTTTGTGGCGGTCTTAATCAAAATTATTGGCAAAATTGTAATAAACTCTAATATTAAAAGATAATATTTGAAAAACCGAAATACATACAATACTAGTTTTAAATGATAATCGATAACTTGATACCAAAAAACTTAAGGCTATGTATAGTGGTGATCACTTGTGTCACGTCAGCTTTCTCTTTTCGACAATCTGATGACGAACTAGTTGCCATAGTGGTGACTAAGTTTTTTTTTTTTTTTTTTTTTTTTTTTTTTTTTTTTTTTTTTTAAATTCAAATATTCTTAACAACAAAATTAAACTTTATTAATAAAAATACTTAAACATTACAAGAATAATTAAAAACTTAAACTAATGAAAAGTAAACATTACAATACTTATTAAAAACTAAAAACATCACAAAAAAACTTCATCGTCAGTTGTGTCTTCGTCTTCGTCTTCAATCTCTTGATTACCTTCATTTCCACGGTTTCTTCAAACGTGTTCGACCAAATCAGATTTTAATTTTAGAGGAGTTGATCAGTCCATTATCTCCTGAGTAACTACTAAGGATTTTGCATGTGATCTTAACGTATCATGATCACGGTGGCCCTCTTGTGCAAACCATATAGGACATATCGTTCGCTGCTTGTGTCGGATGATCATATTATGTAATATGATACATGTGTACACAATATTTCGGAGATCACGTTGGTACAGCCCTCGAGCCGGAACTTTAAGCATTTTCCGCTTCTTCTTCAACACACCGAAAGCTCGTTCCACATCTTTCCTTGTTGCTTCGTGCTTCCTCTTGTACATTATTCTTTTTTCATCACCCGCAGTAGGATTTGAAATGAACTTAATAAGAACAGACCATTCCGGATATATCTCGTCAGTAAGATAATATCCCCTTTTGTAAGCAACATCGTTAGCCTCGAATTCAAGTTCCGATTCTCTCCTAGATTTGATATCATTGAAAATGGGGGAACGATGTAAAACGTTTATGTCGTTATTCATCCCGGAGACATCAAAAAACGCATGCCAAATCTATAAATCTTGGGAGGCGGTCGCTTCCAATATAATGAATGGATGTGGCCCATGATCACCCCTAGCAAATTGACCTCTCAAACTATTTGGGCAATTCTCTCACTCCCAACTTGTACAATCAATGCTTCTCATCATCCCAGAAAACCCATGCTTATGCTCGTGATGAGCATATAATCTTTTAAGGTTAGAATACGTTGGCTTTCACAAATACTCAGCACCATATAACTCTATAATAACCGTAGTATCCCAATTGCATATACTCTATAATATCCAGTTGCAGATACTCGTCAAGAGAATCAGGAACGACCGCGTATCCCGATTGATGAATTGCCGCAGTACACTTGACCAATGGGGAAATACCAAGTACGCCCCTACAGTCAGGAGTTTGTTAAAAATAAGGAGAATAATCGGTTACATCTCGAACAATTTGGGTGAATAGTTATCGGCTCATTCGGAACCGTTGCCGGAATGTTCTTTCGTCATACAACGGTTCTTCGGAAGAGTAAGCGGCAACTAAACGATTATGAGCACCCTCATAATCTCTAGGCGTGTAGCTTCGTCGAACATTTGGCAGTGACGCTTGGTAAGCGTCCCAAGCATACTGCGTAAACTTCACAAATTCCGTAAAATCGCTCATAACTTCTTCCTCATCGGAAGATGAAGAATTGAAAAATATCTCGTAAGACATAATTAACAAACTGCGTTTGAAGGTGTTTATGAGAAGTTGTTTGAAATTATGTGTTTAGAAATGTGTGTGAGGTTGATATTTATAATATTGTAAAAGTGATAAGCTTTTTAAATTTTTTAATTTTTTAATTTTTTTTTCCCAATGGTCCAAAATTTTTGTCAAATTGTGAGTAATAATCTCAGTTGAGATACCGAACTCTCCTCACTCGACCGAAGGCAACCAATCTCCCACAATGGGTCGACGGGTGACAAGCGATCAGTTGACCGAGGTGCACAACCCCCCAGTGTGCATATCTTTGAACTAAATGAACAACTAATTTATCAAGAGACAAACATGGCATTTTAAGTCTCTCACATCAATTATCACATGTAATTTTAAATAAAATATTGTGCAATCATTATAAAGTTACGAAATAAAGATTCTTTCAAAGTGTGTTATTATAAGTTTGATCCCAAATCTCCAATTTATATAAAAATAGCCTATCTTTTATATAATAAAAGAATTACATCATTTCAGAGTGTTTTTGAAAAACCCTTCTCATTGAAAAAAAATTGGGCCAATAAGAGAGCTCGATTTCGCCACGTAAGCAAAATCATGTGATGTGATTGGTTAATAAAAGTCAAAATTAAATTGATTTTGGTCAAATTTTAATAAATTTGATGGAGAAATTTGGTTGATAAAAAAAACACATAAAAATATATGTGTCAAATTTGTGAAAACAAAAACTTAAAAAAAGATGAGGTAATTAATAAAACTTTAGTGGTTGATTTTTTAAAAATTATATAAAGTTAAGTGTAATATTATAAACTTCCATGTTTTTTAATAACTTTGGATTATAAACAAATACCCCTTTATACTTTATACTTTTAAACTTTGTATCTTAAAAAATACAATGTATATGTTGTTTTAAAATAACAACATGTAAATTTACATAAGATTATAAGTATCAAATTTTTTACGTTCAATAATGACTCATTTATTTCATTTTTAAAATAACTTACATGGACACGAGTTTACATTTTAAATACGGCTAAATTACTGAAAACATGAATATAACTATCAAATTGTAAGCACGGTTTACTTTAATATAAAAATAAATATACGTGATTGTACATATAACAATGATTCATGTAATTCTTATTTATTTATATAAGGCTATATGGAAAAATATTTTTATAGAACATCAACATAATATCAATGCTCATTATAAAATAAGTATACTTTAACTTTATCAACGCTCATTATGTGTTATTAAACTTGCATCATGTGTACAACATAATATCAGTAGTGAAATTTAAATAATAACATCAACATCTTTATCGCTAAATAAAATTAAATCTTGAGTTACCTAACAGAAATTTTTACAAATATTTTACCAAATTCTGATGAATATAAATGCATAATGAAAAACTCATGCATAAGTATTAGTTGTACTTATATCATAATTTTCATAGGCAAATTCTTATATGTGTATATATTGAACTAAAATGTTACAATAAATTTGATTTATGTGTAAATTTCGTGCGTGCACGAAACTTATAACTATATATACTATATGTAATTACCTTTAAAAATACAATATTCAATATTAATACAGAATAAATTTTTTTTTGTCAAAACCTTGTGCGTGCACAGGTATTATAACTAGTATATTACTATTCTATTGCCGACGATGCATCTATACACGAATTTATTACGTTCGTTGGATCAAAGAACTTTTAATCCTGACCATTATGATTCATCAATTATCTTTATTAACAAATCAGAGTGAAAAGTGGAACTAAAAATACACATTCAAATAAAATATAATAGGATAACCTTAAAATACTACTTTGATCTTATCATTGATGAAAATAGCCTACAACAAACTACCAATGTCATCTTAATAGTTTTGCAAATTGAATTTTAAATAAAATGAATATTGACATGTATATTGACCATGCATATGTTTATAAATACAAAACCGTTTTCAATTCATAACAAAATTACAGTAAACTCATTTAAGCAACCAAGGGAGGTGTAGATCATATGCTTTCTATTTTAAAGTATTAATTTTAATATTTGATTCTTTTTTACACAAATGAACAAGTCAACCAAAAACGTGTTAGCCGACATCGCTAAAATGACTGTCGATGAATAAATTAAGGTAAAGTTCATGTCTACACTTTTTCGGATCTAAACTTCAACATTTTACGTCATTTCTTATACTTTTTATAAAGATTTGATATTTTTTCCCCTTTGAATAGCAAGTTGACAACAATGTCGATGTCGAAACTCATGAGATAACATTCAATTATACATTTATTTTGGTTTCGCTTTTCAACACAATATCCTCATATTCGTATATTCGAATATTTGTATAAAGGCCAAATATTTTTTACCTTCTTTAAACATGACCATGCCGCAACGATACCCATTTGTTGCTTGATGAGGTGAATCGTGCATAGAATACAAAGAAAAGGGAGACAAATTTGGTGACATGGAAATGAAATGTTATTAAATTGAAACACGAATGATGAGAGTATTGTTTATTGGTATGATGGTACTTTTAATGATGCTATGGATGGAGACACACAATTGACAAATAATGTATGTGATATTACTCCGAAATCGAATAGAACTTCATATGTATCTGATTGAAATTTCTTATTTATATGTAGGGATCGATGGATGTTATTTTGTCAATGACTAATATCAAGACGAGGAAAAGAAACTAAGTTTAATTTTCTACTATGTTGATATATGTTTTTCTTTAAGTATTTGTTTATACAACAAGTTTCTCAATACTCTTTGTAAATAATTTAATCGTTTGACCTAGACACCGCACGAGTATTATACTAGTTATCAGGGAGAATAAAGCATCGAGTCTAAATAAACTCTATCCTTACTATTTACAAAGCAAATTTGCTACTTTTGAAACTTAAAAACTCTTAAAAGAAAATAAAGTGATTTGTCTAAATATTAGTGGCGGAGCTACATCAAATATTTTAGGAGGACTATCAATGCAATCCTTGTATAATAGGAAAGCCAAAGGCTAAACTATATTTCTTTTACACATGAAAATGATAGAAAGTACACTACTAAAAGAAGTTCTAAGAGAACCACTACCATCTCTTGTCTTCAAGTAGCTCCGCCTATATCCCTAATATACCATTAATTAAAAATGGTAACAACATCCACTATTAAATTAATATTTTATATATTGTTTAATCTTCAAACTTTTATCATTATCTAATTATAACTTATAAACTATTTTCTCGCAATGACTATAAATTAAATTTGTAAGTATTGCATCAAGAGTCACAACATAACCACAATTTCACAAGTATAATTATTAGCTGTTATACACCGTTACTTTGCGCAGATATTCGTATAGTCTTACAAATACCATTCTCTTCATGAAATACCCAAAATCAAAGAATATTACTACAACGTTTTATTCTAAGGCCGTGTTTGTTTTTCTAATAAAATCACTTAATACTTTTTAATAGCTTATAAATTTGAATCGTTAAAAGCTTTTGACAATTAAAGGTGTTTATTTTTCTCCCCTTGTTTAAAGGCGTTAAGAGGTTTATATCTCTTGTTCAACAAGACATGAAAAGGGATTTTGTTACATCTTAATGATTTATAACATAGTTTTTGTATTCTAATCATGCAAATATTTTTTTTAAAAATAACATTATTTTATTCAGATTATTCCGTTACAGATTTAAATTCATATGCGCGTGTCCATATTATTAATCATGCAAATGTCCATATCACTTGGTTGTCCCAAAAAAAAAACCACCGACTTGCAATAATTATAATATAATATATACTAATATATTATTATATATACTAATAGCCATTTTTTTGATTAGGCAAAGTTGGGTAATCAAGGGGTGTTTTATAGAAAATGTGGCTCTCCCATTGGCCCATTCTTAGTCATTAACGGTTTTCAAAGCCCATTAGAAGGTAGTACACTAAAGTGGCATTCCCTGATTGGCCAATGTGTGTGGGAGGATCTACTGTTCACCCGTCATTAACACTAATTACCATGTTTTGCTATATACAAGAACAGAAAAAGAAAAAAAAATCCTCCTCACGGAATCTTCCAGAGCTTCCCAGCATTCCATTCTTATCAAAACCTATACCCACCACTTTCTAGACAAGTCTATGGTTTTCTTTTCGCTTTCTTTCTCTGAGATAGACACAAAACACTCCTGAACAAGATCTAACACAAAAAATACATAAGGCTATTATTGTAGCAGGAGATTCATCCAGAAGAGTTAGGTATAATACTCACCCAGTCACCTAAATTTTCACCCCCGGAATAAATAAATTTTGTCGGAACTTTAACATCTTACATATATCGGAAGCTTAATAAGTTTAACTTCCAAAAGTGAGAGTCAATCATCCATTGGATTATGTAAGGGTAGTTGTTATGATTTTCCCCCTGATTTGGGTCAATTGATTGATTTTATTCGATTATTTTTAAAAGCCGATTACATTGGTTTTGCAATTTCTTTATAATAAAGAATGGATTTTTTTACAGGATATTTGGTACTGAATCTTTTTGAGGTAATCAAGTAATTTATGATTTAAGAAAATCAATGGATGAGTTTCTTCATGGCGTTGACTAATTACTTCAATGGAGATATGATAGCAACAACGTAAGGTTAGATTCATATTAAATAACTAAAATAAGCACTGTGAAATAAGTGTGTATAGATGATAGTTTACATTTTTGACCGATGGTTTTTAGCTGATTTTTGTAATATAGATGTTGTTTGATAGTTTTTTTTGTATGTTGTTATGTAAGTGTGTGATTATGTGTTGTGAGGCGATTGTTGCTACTGTTTTTAATTACCTTTCGTTTTCTGAATGTGATATAATGTGCGTAGCTGTTTAGTTGGTGTAATGTATAAGTAGGGATGCATGTTTATTTAACGAAATGTATAACTATATATTTTTGCCGAACTTTATGAATGGAATTTAGTGTTTCTGAGTTGTGAAATGATTTGTTGATATTAACAATATTGCGTAACATAGCTGATTTCTCAATTAAATTATCGTTTCCCGAAATTGGTACGAGTTTTGTCTTGCTTTTTTCTGCTTTGTACTACATATTTGCGCCGTTGTAGTTTCGTTTATAATATGGGGCGAAGATAATGGTGATAGTTACGTAATGTTATGCGTGCTATACACACAATATTACATAGTGTGCTAGGAACAATGAACTCATATGCTTATTGGTGTTGGCTCAAGGTCTTTTATGAAACCAAACATGGATGTTAAGTGGGTGAATATATTAAAAAATGAACTTTTGTTTGTATAGGGAATGGTATATCTGTGATTATGCGTACAATGCATCCCTCATAAATGAAAACGTAGTCTATAAAGGGTTGAAAACGCAGTATAACATTGGTAATGGCTTTGTTCATTAATAAGGGTTGACATTTTGATTTATGCAGCAACAATGGAACTAAAATTTCAGTTAAAAAATTTATGCATTTAGTTTGTGTCTTATATATGAGTTTCGTTTTACGTAAATATGAAAGGGACGAATTGTTTGTTTGTTGTAAGAAAGCAAAAAACAGTAAAGGAGATAAGATGTCGTATGTGCGTGGTTGTGAGTTGTGATTCCACATTGTGTGGGAAAGTTTGTTCATTTAAGTGTCAGGTATTTTAACTTTCTCATGATATTATTGCGGTTATCGATGTTGATAATATTAACAATAATAGAGATTCAAGAAATATCTATTATGTACAATGCACTTTCAATTACACTGTTAGTCGATATCACATTGTTGACCTTCCACTGTTAGCTTGGCTAACTTTGAGGTCGTTTTATCTATATTTAGTTGTAATATAAATGTATTAGTAAAAAGTAGGTACAGGAAATTGATTACCTTATTAACGTCCGAACGCCTTAGTAGTTAGTATTGAAAATTATGAACTTTATTAGCCATTCACTGTAGTTTGTTACATAAAATTACATATATAACATAACACTCTCATATGCAACCGCATTACATGCTACATTAACTAACACTTGCTAAATTTAATTTGCAATTGAACTTGCAGATATGCTTTCTGCTGATATGGAGAAAAAAGGTTTGTATGGACGGATACCGACACTCAAACTAAAGACTGCATTGCTTGAGGTAGAGTTTCAAGATGGGTATGAAGCACATAAGCATTCATATATCGATCCGTCAAGTGACCATTTATCAGAGATTGATCAGCATAATTGCATTTTGAGTGACAATATTGGGAAGCAGCGGTGGATGATGGACTTGAAGGAATTAAATGCGCACATCAGGTACTCATAGTGAGAAGACTATTTGGTACAGATTCATTATTGCAAAAAAAAGCATGCAGAACTTATTATAAATCCCATTTGTGACGACTTTTATATATATGCTCCTTTTAGGTCTAAAAACTTGGATGTTGATCATCTTTTCCTCATGTAGCGTCTAATAAATGTTTTGTCATTGCAGATGAATGAGAATGGAGATCAGAATAAGCTGTCGAGAAAGAAGAAGTTAACACATGTTGGCTCTTTTGTGACAAAGTATTGATTCTTGAACAAGATGCTAACACCTTTTGTTAGACGAGAAAATGTGACTGGATTTGTAGCGTGTATATTGAACGGGTCATGTCTTGATGATACGTAATTGTGAAATGGTTGCTGATACTAAGACCACTGCCCAAACTATGAAATACCTAACCACTTTTGCTGAATCAGTTGGCTCGGGTTTTAGATTTGAGACAGTAAGCTTGACTAATAACCCTTGAATTTTATTATTTATTTATTTATTTATTATTGTATTTAAAAGTTGTCTATCCTGAACTCATCTTTATTTTCTAAATTGCAGCTCTGTATTTCAATAGCGGAAAAAACATGAAAAAGATATTGAATGTGTTTTATGGTATCAAGTAAGCTCATTCGGTAAGCTGCTCAAACAGTCTTCATCTAGAGCTAATCTAATATTATCATGATCAAATTCCATCTTCTGTACTAATTTAACTGGCAATTTGCCTTTCATGATACAACAACAATAATACTCGATCCCGCTGGAGCGATGTATGGATAATAAATAATAAATTCAAAAGGAAACTAAAGCCAATTAACATGAACTGATTTATTTAGCATTCTAGCCTGTGGTAAACTGATCATGGCTAGATGTTATTACCACTTTTGTAAGTATAGTTAAGTTATACATTTGTTTGAGAACTTCAATGCTCTTTTAGAAAGCTAATATAAGTGATTAGATGATGTTATCCTTAAAAAAAGTAAACGTTATATTGAGAACGTGTTTCGAGTGGTGTTATGCTTCAGGAACTGCATTTCACTCTCTAACTAACTGCCATGTCATCTGAATACTTATTATACGAGTGAATATGTGCCTAAGACATGCTGTTAGGATGATTTAACAGTAAAAAATATCAAACAAAAGTGCAATGCATCACAAGAACTCTAGAAATAAGTGTATCATAATCTATTAAAGATGAATTAGAGATTAGCATAGTAAACTTGAAAGTAACGAGGCATCATCTATCACATCTACTCATCCCTTGGCTAAACTGTGAATGAAATAAAGAATCACATGCATAAGTCAACACCTTGGTACAGTGGCCATAACTCTAATATAAATCGATAGAATCGGTATTTGGTTTAGGGAAACAAATAAGGGGCTGATCGACCAACTTGATTAGATCTATAATTCCACGAAAGTAGGTGGAGAACGCTGGTCCTTAACTGCTAACTTTTCTCACAATATACTGAACTTAGTAGGCTTAAGCTCAAATGTTCTTTTAGTGTCGTTTTCTCCAATTTGCATTTTTTTTTGGTAATAATGTGTTGCAGCCTGTAACTAATATATTAGGCCATTAAGGTGGGTGGGTTATGAGTATTTTGTAATGGGTCTTAATAGATTATATTTTTAGTATGGTTAGGGTGTGCTTGCTAGCTAAAACTTATTTCTGTGGTGAAACATTTTTTTATCTCACTTGGAAGGATCATACTTAGTCATTTGTAGCCTTATGTTATGGAGTCACTTTCTAAAAGTTATATTCACCTAATCATCAATGCAGGTAAAAGAGGTAGATCTTTGTAGGCTGGGTGGAGCTGAATATCGACTTCTACCTATTTTTCTGCTACTTATTCATTTGACTTCACACATGAATGTATGAATACACTGTACAGATCATATAGTTATTTAATAAAGGTGTCTCTTATTTAATTCTTTTTGTATAATCTTTAAACCATGACCGCCCCGCAGCAACGCGCGGGCTTACCTGCTCGTTAAAAGTTATAATTTACCACTTTACCTATATCAGAAAAATACTTTTTATAACACACAATTTGCATTTAATTGATATATTAAAAACGTGAATAAAATTGACAATTTATCAACTCAAATATATATTTATTACACGATATCATCATTTGTTGAAATTTTGTTTGTGGACACTTGAATCAGGACGTAAGAATATCATTCTAATAAATAAACTTGACTAATAAAACCCCTTATATTCTAGAAACTAGCAGGTACTCGCATTTTGCCACGACGATATCCTGTAATAAAATATTTCGTGATGGATATTTTTCATTACAATAATATTATAAATTGCGAGAATATTTTGTTTGATAAACTTTAAGTAACATCAAACTAACTCATATAAAACTGTAAAGTACCCACACACGATGTTTAATAAAAATAAAGCATTCCCGCTTTTTGTTTTTGTAGTTGGTTTTGTCTTAAATCTCAAAAAAGTGTACAATCTGCATAAAAAGTTTATTTGTTAAATTTTTACACAATTTTAAATAAATAATATATGGATTCATAATTTTTGATAAATCCAAGATTTTAGTTATACGAAGTAAATTATTTAATGAACTTATATACATTATTAAAATTAATCCATAATCATTAATTCATAATCAAATTAATAAGAAAATAGTTATATAGCTTTAATTGTTTGTATCGTATGTATAACATTTTGTACTTCTTAAAACCTTTTTTATTTTTTGCTTTAAAATGTTGTACATCATGCATAATTGGTATTTAAGACAAAAACATGTATACGCATATATAGGACTAAGATACCCAAATTTAAAAACCAATATCTTTGGAATTATTAAACTTGCACTAAAATCCCACATTTGTAAAAATAAAAATAAAAGCATGTCTTCCCATATCACATTTTCACAATATTTTAAGGGGAAAATTACATAGAAATACATCATACTTGGCACTTTTTGTTATTGTGTGTAGCGAACTATTTTTTTTATCATTGTGACACAAACCTTTTTAGATCGTGCTATTGTGTGTACCGGTGACCTGTTTAACCTGTTGGAGCCGGTCAAGTTAACGACCGTTAATTTTTTTATTGCACCGTTAGTCCTTTTCGTCTGTTTTTAACGACCGTTATTATATTATTGCACCGTTAGTCCTTTTCGCCCGTTTTTTATACGTTTTCGTCCGTATTGTACGTTTTTACACGGTTTCGCCCGTTTTTAAACGGTTTCGTCCGTTTTTACACGTTTTCGTCCGTTTTTGCACGGTTTAGTATGTTTTTACACGATTTCGTTCGATTTTACACGTTTTCGTCCAGTTTTACACCTTTTTTTTAGTTTTCGTTCGTTTTTGCACGGTTTTTCATGTTTTCGTCCGTTTTTGCACAGTTTCGTCCGTTTTTACACGTTTTCGTTCGTTTTTGCATGTTTTTACATGTTTTCGTCCGTTTTTGCACAGTTTCGTCTGTTTTGACACGTTTTCGTTCATTTTTGCACGTTTTCGTCCGCTTTTGCACGTGTAAAAACAAAAAAAAGTGCAAAAACGGACGAAAACATGTAAAAACGTGAAAAACGAACGAAAACGTGTAAAAACGGACGAAACCGTGTAAAAACGAACAAAAAGTGTAAAAACGGACGAAAACGTGTAAAAACGGACGAAACCGTGCAAAAACTAAAAAAACGTGTGAAAACGGACGAAAACGTGTAAAAACGTGCAAAAACAAACGAAAACGTGTAAAAACGGACGAAACCGTGCAAAAACAAACAATAACGTGTAAAAACGGACGAAAACTTGTAAAAACGGCCGAAACCGTGCAAAAACTAAAAGAACGTGTAAAAACGGGCGAAAACGTGTAAAAATGGACGAAAACGTGTAAAAACGGACGAAATCGTGCAAAAAATAAAAAAAACGTGTAAAAACGGACAAAAACGTGTAAAAACGAACGAAAACGTGTAAAAACGGACGAAACCGTGCAAAAACGAACAAAAGCGTGCAAAATCGGACGAAAACGTGTAAAAACGGACGAAACCGTGCAAAAACTAAAAAAACGTGTAAAAACGGACAAAAACGTGCGAAAACGTGTAAAAACGGACGAAACCGTGTAAAAACGGATGAAACTGTGCAAAAACGGACGAAAACGTGTAAAAACGGACGAAACCGTTCAAAAATTAAAAAAAAAATAGGTGTAAAAACGAACGAAATCGTGTAAAAACGGACGGAATCGTGCAAAAACGGACGAAAACGTGTAAAAACTGATGAAACCATGTAAAAACAAACAAACGGACGAAAACGTTTAAAAACGGACGAAAAGGACTAACGGTGCAATAATATAATAACGGTCGTTAAAAACAGACAAAAAGGACTAATGGTGAAATAAAAAAATTAACGGTCGTTAACTTGACCGGCTCCAACAGGTTAAACAGGTCACCGGTACACACAATAGCACGATTTAAAAAGGTTGGTGTTACAACGATAAAAAAAATAGTTCGCTACACAAAATAACAATGAGTACCAAGTATGATGCATTTTTATGCAATTTTCCCTGTTTTAAAAGCCCCACTAATAAAACTTTATGATGATGTGCTTGAAAGTTGATGATTTTAAATTTATTTGACATCTTTACTTTCTAATTGAGTTTAAATCAAATTTTAACCATGTTTCGCTAATTTCTTCTTGATTTACTTGTCTCGCTACACTTTTTAATGAAAACTAACTACAACCACAAATCGTACTTGTAATAGGACAAAGAGCAAGGTTTTATTTTGACTTTTATGACGGACTTGATCATTATTATGGGCGAACTTGTACTATTTATAAATTTATTTATTAAAAAGGAATGTCTAACTAATGCCCTAAGGACATTGGTTAAAATTTGTCTCTTATGGCTTTTAGTTACACAAATGATCCTTATAGTTGGCACATAATTACATATTTGGACGAGGGACCCACATAAATACTTATTATAAACCATAAAAAGACAAATCTTAACCAATGCCAAAGGCATTGGTTAAACATTCCCTTATTAAAATCATATTTAAGAAAATTGAAGTCCATAATATTCTAGAAACAATAATAGATACAAAAAAGAATGCTAAACCATCAACTTAAGTATGATTATGGTTCTTTAAACTAATAACTAACTAATTGAATATAATAATATCAAAGGATGAACATGGCATTTTAAGTTTGTCACATCATTTATACATATTAATTCAAATCAAATGATTAACTATGCATAACCGCAATGGTTATATAGTAGCACTAGTTTGTGTGTGTAAATTTTCTTATAAAGTATATATTTAGGAGTGAAGTAAGTGAGAGTGACATAAAAAATTAGTCGTTTAAGTTTTAAGTTTTAAACAAATGTGTTTTCTTTTATATGTAGTATGAATAAAGTATTCAAATGTTATTATAGTTAAGAAATAAACTACTTTTGTGAATTATTATAATTAAATCTCAACTCTTCACTTAAAGTGATTTTTTTTCAAAAGGAGAATTGCATATATACATATTAAAACTAAAAAAATTGCATATTTTTTTATAATACAAATTTTTAATGCATGATGTGAAATGCAACTTAACATGTTTTGGGTATATATGCAAATATGCAATTGCCTCTTTTTTGAATGGGAGATGATTTGCACACTCAACTTTGTGATTGGGACGCTCAATTATACAAACAGTTAAAGGACACTGCGAACCTTGTACAAATATTCAATGCACACAATGGAGTGTCTCAATTAAAAGTTTGAGTATGCAAATCAATTCTATTTTGAATACCAAATCTTTATCGGTAAAATAAACCATATCTTTCAACCAAACTTGTTTTTTAAAAATCCCATACAGGCATGAGGCATACATTGTTTTTAAAAAAAGACAAAAATCACATATACAGTAAAATATTCTAAAAAAATAAAAAAACATGTCTTCCCATATCACATTCTTACAATATTTAAACCTCCAAAAAACAAAAAAACCCCACTAATAAAGCACCACCACCATCTCCATCTCTGTCAGCCAGCCAAATTCCCAATCTAACAATCCAGCCATCAAAACTCAAATCCAACACAAACCCACTTCCAAAACCACTTTAATTTCACAACCCAGAAACCAATTTCAAATCCATCCATGGATTCATCAGACGACGAAGGCGAAGAGTATCTCTTCAAAGTGGTGATCATAGGTGATTCAGCAGTTGGAAAGTCAAACTTGCTGTCAAGATATGCCAGGAATGAGTTCAACTTGCATTCCAAGGCCACAATTGGAGTTGAGTTCCAGACTCAGAGTATGGAGATTGATGGGAAGGAAGTGAAGGCTCAGATTTGGGATACTGCTGGTCAGGAAAGGTTTAGAGCTGTGACTAGTGCTTATTATAGAGGGGCTGTGGGTGCTCTTGTGGTTTATGATATTTCTAGGAGTGGGACTTTTGAGAGTGTTACTAGGTGGCTTGAGGAGCTTAATAGTAAGTTTGATTTTTTTTTTAATACAAAAGTTTGACTTTTTTTCTTAATGTTGGTTGAATAGGAATTTGTGATTTGATTTGATCATGTGTGGAAAAAAATGTTGAGATAATTTAGGGATGGTTGAAATGTTGTTGGATTTGTTTAGGCTTACATGTGGGCTTATGAGCTTATTTGATTTCGGCTTATATTTCATAAGCCCGGATTTTCCGGTTTATTTTGTAACCTTTGGGATTATATAAGCTTATTATATTAGCTGATAAGCTTCAAAATAAGCCGGAAAGTAGAGGCTTATGAAATATAAGCCAAAATCAAATAAGCTCATAAGCCCACATATAAGCTTAAACAAACACCCCCCAAATGTGGTTTGAGTTTGTTTTTGATGTTTGAGATAATTTAGGGATGATAGTTAGGTTAGGTTGGGTTGCCATGTTGTTTTCACTTGGGCTATTTGTGTGAAAATCTATCATACTTGTCACTTTTTTAGTTGTATGTACCATCGTTAGGATCAGACTATTTAATGTAACTAAATTTTTGAATTTCGATTATTATGTGTATCGATTGACGTATTTTAGGGTATCGAATAAAGTGTTTTTGGGAATCGATACATAGAATAATCGAAATTCAAAAAGTAAGTTATTAAATAGTCTGAATGTCTGATCCTAATGATGGTACATTCAACTCAAAGAAGTACGTTAGATACATTGATAGACAAGAAACCCTGTTGACTTTAAATTGACTTTGAGAAGGTTTGGAAAATTTAGTAGAATACATGAACAGGTCTAGGTTGATATGAGATCGGATTTGTGTTAAACGGGTTATGTTTGGAAAAAGGTTGAGATAATTTAGGGATGATGTTTGGGTTGGGTTGAAATGTTGTTAGACTTGATATTCACTTTGAGCAATGTTAGAAAATTTAGTAGGAGTGTATTCTATAGACAATGACAGAAAATTTGGCGTGTTAAACGGGTCAATGTCAGGTTAAATGGTTTGGCCTTACATGACCCGCGTAAGTTTATGTCGGACCTTTAGTTTTGTGTTGCTTAATTTGTAAGTTTTGTGAAATAATCTGAGAGTGTTATTAGGTGGCTTGAGGAACTGAATAGTAAGTTTTGTAAGATAATTTAATTTGATTTTGGTTTGACTATTTACAATTGAATCCTGATGTGTTTTGAGTTTGTTGTTGATGTGTGGAAAATAGGTTGAGATAAGTTAGGGATGATAGTTTGCGTAGAAATTGACTTTGAGAAATTTTGGAAAATTTAGTAGGATTGTCTATTCTGTAGACAATGACAGAAAATTTGGCACACGTACACGCCTACTGTGAGATGAGATTAGGTTCGTGTTAAACGTGTCAATGTCAGGTAAAACTGTTTGACCTTACATGACCCATGTAATTCTGTGTCAGGACTGTTAGTTTTGTGTTACTTAATTCGAGATAGATGTGTCATGTGTCTAGCTTTCTTCGTGTTGTTTCAAAAATTTCTAGCCTTGTTAAAGTTACAAATGTACCTTGTCATCGTATATTCGTATGGGTAGAAAGTACGTAGGGTTTTATTTCTTTTAATGTTTCGTAGGTCAATTTGAGGTCAACCTGTTTGACACAAGCCTGATCATTGTATTTTTTTTGGGTCCTTCGTGTTCGTGTCACTATTTTGACTTTTGTTTGATGGCTCTTGATGTGTTTGACTTTGTTTTGATGTGATTTGATCATGTTTTGTGGAATACGGTTGAGATAATTTAGGGATGGTAGTTAGGTTGGGTTGAAAAGTTGTTTTGACTTGGAAGTGTCAATTCTTAACAATGACCCAAAAACATAACACAGGAAAACGCCACGGGTGAGATGAGATCGAGTTGGTGTTAAATGGGTCAGTTTCAGGTCCAAATGCTTTTACCTAAGTGCGATCGACGCAATTTTGTGTCCGCCCAGTTAGGTTTCATGTCGCTTAGTTAGTGATATGTTTGTATTTTTTCGTGTCATTTCAAGAATTGCCAGCCCTTATGAAGATATAAAGATACCTTCTTATTGTAAAGGTAGAAAATACGCAGTGTTTTACTTCGTTTATTTATTTATTCTATATACAAGTGAAACGGGTCAATGTTAGGTCAACCTGTTTGATCTGAGCCTGATCGCTGTAGTTTAATGTAGACCATTTGTGTTTGTTTCACTTTATTCGTGTTAGGTTCTTCTTGTGTTTTTCGTGTCGAGAATCGCTAGCCTTATTTAATGCAGTTGTGTGGGTTCGCTAATGAAGAGGAGGTTTGACATGATATAAATTGAGTAAATAACTTTTCAGACCATCATATATTATTTTTCGTTGCAAATAAATCGGTGTTCTTTCCTGCATGTAAAGTAAACACTAAAAATAGCAAGAATGAACGAGTTAGGACAAAGTGCCAAGTTAGATGGCTTCTTTTGTTATATTTGCAAACTTTATCAAAAACGAGGTTAATTTGTGGGGAAAAATTGATGTTTGGAAATGTTGACTCATTAGAATTACTATCAAATTTGTGGTTAGTAATTTAGAGTTTTCGTTTTAGATTCTTGAAAAAGGGTTCCATCAGTTTTATAGAAATGACGTTTGCCTAAATGGACCATAGGATGCACTTTACTTGGTTATTAGCAAACATTATGCATATAGATTTTTCATGACGATGATGTGTTTGGACTTTGGAGCTAATGTAGTTCAGTCCGTAATCGAACATGACCTTAGGTTTTCGTACTCCGACTCATTAGCCTAGACTTGTATGGAGTAGCATGATTAGCAATATTGTCCTTCGTTTCGTAATAGAAGTAAAGTTTGGATTGTTACTCGGTTATTGAGATGTTCTATAGTTTGGTGATAACTTGAGGTGTGATATCGGCCCATTTAAATTATAAACGGTCCGACCAAGTTATGCTAATCTTAGTACATATTTGACGTTTAAAAGGTCTAAAATGTGTTCTGTTTTACATGCGAAGACTTTACATCATGTATATCATGATGTTATGTATGCGGTTTTGCAATTTTCATATGTACGTTCATGGTCGTTTTCGATGATTTTGTTGCTACTCTCATGCATAGAACTCATTTTGTTGCTACTGTCATCTTATTGTTTGTTTCTTTATTAATATCCGATCATATAACTTATTTTGCAGCTCATTCGGAGACCACGGTGGCACGGATGTTGGTGGGAAACAAATGTGACTTGGACAATATCCGGGCTGTATCAGTGGAAGATGGCAAGAACCTTGCAGAAAAACACGGACTGTTCTTCATGGAAACATCAGCACTCGATTCAACAAATGTCAAAACAGCTTTCGAGATGGTTATTAAAGAGATATACAACAATGTGAGTCGAAAAGTTTTGAATTCAGATTCATATAAAGCCGAATTATCTGTAAACAGGGTGACTCTTTCAAACAACGGTGAAGGCGGATCTAAACAAGATCAAAGCAGATTCTCTTGTTGCTCTTCTTGATTTCTGAATGACGGTATTTTTTTTCTGGGTTGTTTATTTCTTTTTATAAATTATTAAAATTATTATATATATTTAATTATTTTGTTATTGGATACTATACCATTTGTAATTTTGAGCAATGTTGTTTCAAAGAGAACATTATTCTTTACATGTTTATGCGTTTGCTCGTTAAAAGCAGTGTTTTGAGAACCGGATAGAACCAGTTGATGTCCGATTCAGTTTCTAAAAAACATAGTTAAAAGGTCTAAAATAGGTGACATGTTATGTGTGAAGAAAGCGTTTTACATTGCGGATATTATTACGCGGCACTAACTAGCTCGTAGAATTACATGTCGCAAGCGTTTCAAATAATCAAATTGCATGTTGCGACGCTTAGGAAATGGTTCAACAGGTTACGAGCAAGTTCAAAATGTATACGTTCATATATCGTTCTTTCATGATAGCTAAAATCAAGGGATGTCATAATACGCGCGTACATGATGTTTATTGTAGTTTGACATCATACACGTTTCAGTCATCAGTATTGACACACCGACGCGTTTCAGTCATCAGTATCGCTCTTTCAGGCTAGCTAAAATCAAGGGATGTCACAAAACTATCTGTAATTGAAGCTACAAACTGTCATTTAGATTAAGCGAAAATGCGAAATTCCTAGTTTTGTAGAACATGTTTGGTAAAAATAGATGTTCTATAGCTGAGATCTTTAATTTGGCATAAAAATGTACATGATTATGGTAAAGAAACATCTGAGTCATTTTGCCAAAACAAATGCTGCAAACATAAATATGAGTATCTTATTCTATTAGAGAGCTAAGTGTAATCGGGGCTTATAAATTTTATAGGGCACGTCACCTCAGCACACACCTTATAACATCATTATAACTAAAACATCCTTCCGAGCTATAAATGTTATAAACCCAAGTATGCCCCATAACACACCATCAGAAATATCCAACTCACTCTAAAAATAATAATAATAATAATAAAATGTAGAGGTGGCAAAACGGGCGGGCTGGGCGAGCACGGGCTTAAATGGGCAAAGGCTAAACGGGCACGGGCCAAACGGGCACATGTTATACAAATCGCTTAATAAAAGACCTAAAACGACGAAATAAATTCCTTAAACGTAATATCTTATTTATATTAAAAAACTTAAATATATTATATATAAAAATATTTCTTTAAAACGATCGTAATGTTCTACAATTGAGAAAAAAAATGTGTCCGTTAGTGCCCATTTAAGTTTTCAACGGGCTATATGTGCCCATTTAAAAAAAAAAAGATGAGGCAAATGTGCTCAAATCTTTTAAAAATTTGTCCATTTAGCTATTCTTTTTTATTTTGAGCACATTTTGGCATCTCTAATAAAATGATATCGCTCGCCAACCCAGTCACGAATGCCCTTATAACATGACTATGGCATTTGGGCCGGTGCAGTATGGCTATGCCACACGATGTCAAAACACACCGCACCATTTAGTCATTTACTCTTAAAAGTTATTTTTTCAAAGTCAAAGTTAACAAGTTACCATTCTAAAACGGTTAAAAATTTTTTAATGACGCTTTTACCTTTGCAAAAACCTCTTAAAAAATTGCATGATTTATTGTGTATTTGTATAACTTAAAAGTATTAGTGTTAGTAAACGGGTAACTTGTAGAATCTCGCATACGTGTGTACTTACGCAATTTAATCATTAGAAAGATAAACAAGATAAATAAAAAAATAATTTTTATTTAAAAAAAAAGAATATAAAGAGCAGATTCAGGAAAGTTGTCTAGAGCCCCTAATAAATCCCACTACACCCTATTTCTCTTATAAAATAATTTATTTACTTCCACTTTATTGATTTTTCGGTTATTTTTAAATTTAGCACATAAAAAAAAGACTAAAATACACCGTTGGTCCCTAAACTTGCAGTGGAGGATCGCGATGGGACGAAACCGGGCATATTCATCGCCACGGGTTCAAACAGTAGCGATTAAATGCCAGTTTGGTCCCTTGACCACTAACACCTATGTCAACGACTCTTTTCTGTTAGTTTCACGAGGGTAATATAGTCCAATCACATTTATAACTCAACCTAGTTAATTATGAGAAACGGTTTACCATATACCATCTTGATTGTTTCCCGCCTTCGTCACACAACCCTCACACACACTTTAACAATGGCAGACAAGGAGCTTACTTGTACGGATGTAACTGATGAGATGGTAAAATATGTGAAGGCAAAATATGGGAATACTTGGTTAAAAGAAGATGAAATGTCTGATGAAATGTTTGATGATTTATGCAGATTTGCGAAAGAAGCTCAAGTGATGAAAGGTTAGTCGGGTTTTTTTTGTATTTGTGTTATTGCCATTTTAAGGAAGGAGCATAAATAACTCCTATTTATTTGACAGAAATCCGAGCGGTGTCAGAATCTGTCAAAAAGAGGGATTATAGCAAGCTAAAGGTATCTGACGATATGGTTGACTATGCCATGGCTACTTATGGGAATAAGTGGGATATAGGAGATGACATTGCTGATGTGATACTTGAAGACTTGTGGGAAAAATATGGGAATAAGGAGTCTCAGAAAGGTCAGACTTTAGAGTGAATGTTTACAAGCTAAGAAAGTTGTAATGGGTCAACTCTGATTATATCTGTTTTGTCTATCTTTCCAGATACTAACGTGAAGGGAAATGAAGTTGATGTCATCATTATTTCAGACACATCTGATGATGAGTGTGGGAACATGTCTTCTAAGACCACTAATTCGAAAGGTTCCACTTCCCAAGCTTCCAAGGCGTCCAAGGCTTCCGCTCCCAAAGTTGTACTTGGTCTTGTAGCGGCTGTGGGATGCTCCGGCAGAAATAGGAATGAGTGGTATGTGCCTCCCCCTAAGGACCTCAAGTCTCCCCCATGAATAACAAGCCTCCCATCAAGAAGTTCACCTGTTATTTTTAGTTGTTGATGTAATGAAGATGTATAGTTTTTGACTGATGATGGTTACTGAAAATGATACTTGTTAACATGTATGTTTTGCTTCATATGGTGTAATTAGGTGGTGGTGTAGGTATATTTTGGAAATGTTGTTTTCATTTTGTAGTTTGCACTTGCATATCCAGTTTAGGTGGGTGCTTGGGAAAACCCATTTTGACTTATAAAGTCAACATAAACCAAATTATTAGAGGATACCAAACCGAATTGTTAGTTTTTAAAATCTCGCTTGTTTGACTTATAAAGTCAACAGATTCAAATTGTAACCAAAATTCAATTATTATAACAAAAGAAGCACACACATATCAGTTAAAGCTACATTTAGACTGAAAGACAACATAACATTTCTTGCCAGGAATTCACTGCGATAAATGAGTAGTAGGTGATCCATTTGGTCTGTCAGTTGCAGTTGGTTCAACTGGTGTTTGTCTCGGGCGTTCTCTATTGTCGATATTACAAAATGGCTAGAAGAGTAGATGCCTACAACCTTAGAAAACTGCAGGAATTTGTGACTTTCAGAGGTCAATTTTATCCAGCACATATGGATGTCTTGGATATAACTCTTCCACAGACACTCCATAGTAAGCTGCCTCATACTCTGCATCTTCAAGCCAATTTTTCCTCTCCCATTCCTCTTCAATTCTTTTGTACATTCTCTCCTCTTCCAAAAACTGCTGGAATGCTTCTTCATCCAACCTGGCCTGCTCTTCATTTTCATCCAAATTTGTGTGTTCTTCTTCTTGCTCGTAAAGTGCATCATAAAACTCTTGTTCCATAGTCTTCCTTATATCCTCTTCATCCATCCACTTCAAAAGTAATACATTTGCACATCAACTAGAATGTAAACACACTAGAACAATCGTTATACAAATGACAATTAAATGAATACCTGTTGCCTTCTGCCATCACAATACCTTTTTCTACCTCGAACCTTACTTTCCTTTGTTGGTTTTGGTACCTGATCCTTGTGACAGCTAGACTTATTATGTCCAACAGTTTGACAATTGGAGCATTTTATCTGTTTACGAGCTCTAGATTTACCCATTTTGACTCAATTTCTCTGAAAGGGTTTGGTTTATGTATTTGAATTCAAATTTGTGGTAAAATGTGAGAATAAAGTGCTTGCTATAAGTCAATGCAAGACAGGATAGGGGACTAAAACCTGTGTCCCATACACTCTAATTCTGTTTGACCAAGGACCGTAGTTCCACCAACACCCAATACAATCAAAACCATATAACAACTCTCTTAGACGAATACAACAATTAACAACATAATTAACGAATTAAAACAGTAGAACATAACATATAGATTCATTAACTTCATATTAAAACACTAGAACATAAATATTCAGTACATATTTTTCCAAAACAAAAAAGGGGAAAACATAACCATAGCATTTCCTTCTCAACACTTCCTAAGATGATCAAGGAAGTTGTTCCTGTCACACACCTGTGAGTGTGTCTGACAGATCATCCTCCTTATCTCCAACGCATTCAAGACATTAGCCTTTTGCCTGTTGCGAAGATCCTGGATAACCTTGTAGTTCATCACCGTAGTTCGAAAGCCTTCGATCTCAGAGATGTATTGTTGGGTTTCCTTCATACCCCGAATCAAGCCATTGGGAGGTTGTTTCTTGTGATTGTTGGTATGCAAATGATATAGTGTATTAACCAATAAATACCAAAAACAACTGGACGTTCCAAATTCAGGGACTAATTGTGACATTTTAAACAGATAAAAAGTCAAGTTTGTGTGACAAAAAATACGCGGGAATTTTAAGTGCAAAAAATGGCTGGATGACCAAATTGAGGGACCAATTGTGACATTTAAACCTAGTACCCTGCAACTTGGCCTTTTGCCTTCCTTGATACGCATATACACAATTAATGTGTTTGGAATCATGAATAGAACCCAACTAACAAGATCCGAAACCATAAACACTATCATATTAACCCGACCCATTTAACAAAACCCATTCAAAACGAAACCTAACATACATCCACACTCACGTACTGAAACACACATCTAGTCAAACCCATTCTTAAAAAAACAAAAAACTAAGAATGAAGGACATAAGCATATTCGTCTCCACGTTTAAGGATGTCAAGGAAGAAGAAGAAGGTGAGGTCCTGTTCAAAATCCACTATAATGGGGTTTTTGATTATAGCCCACTCAGGTATGAACGAGGTTCATTAATTAATCTGTGTGCCTTTACCAGTGATAGGGATATATTTAGTTCAAGCCTTGATAATGTGTTATCAGAGATTAATGAACAAAAATGGGCGTTGTTTTTCTGTGATCCTAAACAATCCCTAGAAAATGGTTTGCATTTGATTCATATTGATTTTGATGTTCATACTTTGTTTGGAATGGCTGAAACAAATGACTCAGTTGATATCTTCATAGCCCACAAGCCCCAAAAGTTAGCACAATTTTACTTAAAAAACATCAGTTTTGAAGTTGTGGGTTGGGTAGAGCAGGATGCTAACTTTAGGATGCTTAGTCAAACACCTTTTAGGACTAGAAGTCAATGGCAGGGGATCGATAAGAAAAAAATGCAGGGGAGTGGAACCAGGACACCAAGAGTGAAAGGAGGGGTAGTAATCAAGGACGAAGAAGGGGTTGTAGCTAAAAAAAGGGACAAAATTAAAGGAAATGGAAAAGGAAAGATGGTTGATGAAGAGGAGGTTTTGCCCAGAAAAAAAGGGAGACAAGTTGTTCAAGAATTTAAGCGAGGTTTAGACGGGAAGGGGAAGGCCAAAATGGTTGAGTTTGCAGGGTTTGATGTTGAGAACTTGCCTGGGTTTGACTTGGAGGGGAAGGCTGAAAGGCTTGGTGGTGCTGCTGCAGATGTTTCAAGCGGTGTTAAGACACCCTTTCGGAGCAAAGAAAAGATTATAAACTGCGTCCTAGCACTCTTCGCCCAAAGGCGACCCTAGGTGATGTTTCAGTGATGAATACCATGTCATGTGTTAAATTCCATTAACCTGTAACACTACAGTTCATAACTTATATGTTTGTAATTTGTATACTTGTTTTAGCAGACAAGGTGGCAGCAGCATCATCAACTTAGGCCTAACAGTTTTGTCGGTTCAACAGTTTCTGGATATCAATCTCATCTGTGTAGATCATTTGAAGATTCAGCAGTTGAACGTTTTGAAGTTGGGCCCAAATTCATCTTCTATATTTTGTAACGAATCAGTAAATTAACATGTATCAGACAATGACTCCGTAGTATCAGTTATGTTCCAGTTTCATCAAACACTGTATATAGTTGACTGTTATAAGTCAACTAGCTAAGTAGTTGATAATGTATAAATTTGTTTGTTAATCCTGGGTAAATTTCTGTGAGCTATTACTTTCTTTACCAGTTGACTTTTATGAAGTCATACTTAAGTGGTGAGGACTTAGGAACACTGATATTATTTGTTCAAACAATATCACTTTTTTGTTTTGGTGGAATTGTTCTTGGGTTAGAATTAACTAGGTTGAGTTATAAATGTGATTGGACTATATTACCCTCGTGAAACTAACAGAAAAGAGTCGTTGACATAGGTGTTAATGGTCAAGGGACCAATCTGGCATTTAATCGCTACTGTTTGGACCCGTGGCGATGATTATGCCCGGTTTCGTCCCATCGCGATCCTCCACTACAAGTTTAGGGACCAACGGTGTATTTTAGTCTAAAAAAAAAGAGGCAGACTATAAGGACCCTTCTATAGAGGGTTTGCTACAGTGACACGTATCGACGAGTTGTATTGTATGTATCGTGGTGTTGTAGTGTAAGGGTGAGCAAATGGACCGGATGGACCGGACCGACCGACAAAACCGACCAGACCGGACCGGACCGAAACCGACCGGACCGGACCGAAACCGACCGGACCGATGGACCGGCGGTCCGGTCTCGGTCTAGGGTTTTTGCCGGATTCGGTATCGGTCCGGTCCGGTCCGGACCACAAACCCGAAATTTAGCCTTGTTGGACCGGACCGACCGAGACCGGACCGGACCGGACCGGACCGACCACATTCGGTCTCGGTCTCGGTCTAGGGTTTTTGCCGGATTCGGTCTCGGTCCGGTCCGGTTTTCGACCGATGAGCACCCCTATTGTAGTGTATGTTTTACGGTTTATACGGTTGACCTATAAAGAGGGTCCATATAGTATATAAAAAGAAATGTGAATTAACAGGAACACTCTGACTATGAGTATTTTTTTGTGTCAGCCATTGTCCACCTTACAAGGATTACCTCCGGCAACTCTCATGACCTAATGAAGCACCAACTGGAGTGAGCAATAGCCGAGACTCGAACCCTTGACATTTTATCCACAAATTCTCTTAATGAGCACATGAGGTTTTCTAAAGTAGGTACCAGTTGAGCTAAAACATTTTGGTATTTTTAAATAGTTATACTGCGTATTGCAAAAATGTTAGGTGCCAAGAGTTTATGCGACCTTAAGTAATTACGTAAAACAATTGTTTTATTACGCATAAGCTTATAAGAGCATGAAAGTCAGAGCTTAAGTAATTAAAATAGTTTTTTATGACGCACAAATTTCTAAGAACTTGAAAATCAAAGCTTAAGTAATTAAAATAATTTTTTTTTATAACGCATAAGCTTATAAGAGCTTAAAATTCAGAGCTTAAGTAATTATTGTTTTTTTTTATTTTATAACACAGCTTATAAGAACTTGAAAGTCATAAGCTTTTCCAAAGAAGGTTACTTTTAGTGTCTAATTACATAAAGACTTCTATTCTCGTTATTGTCATTTATAAACTTCAATTTTAGTTAACATGTTCAAAAGTTAAAGTTCCAGCTCCAGCTCTTATAAGCTCCTAGAGCATGAAGTATTATAACATGTCATTTTCTATTTTTCAGTGTCATTTTAGCGCCAGTTCAACATCCTTGATTTTAACACTCACACGCCAAATCAATCGGTATAATATTTATTTTTAGCCTTTTCCTTTTCCAACACACACCACTAAATTGACGCCGGACAAGATTTTGAGGAGGGAGGGTGTCGTCACGTGAGGGTGGCGGCACCAAATCTTTGGTCACGTCAGAAACATCGTTCCCCAATACCATGGTACCTCTTGGTCTTAGCATCACCAATTCTATTTTTGGTCACGTAAAGCAAAATTATTAACAGCCCATAGTTTCTCAACTTAATACAAACTGTATTAAACAAATTGGCTAATTAAATAACTTATAATTACCCAAGACTTCAATTACTTTAATAACAAGTTTTTAAGTACAATTAAAAAGAGACAACAACCACACTACTCGGAAAAAAGTCGGTGTTTTTTTAATTAATAATTCATTTTACAAAGACATTAAAATAACGTACTAGAGGTATTTTTGTCTATCTCGTTATTAGTACATAGCATAAATTCTTACTATAATTTGTTGGACATAAATGAGAAAAATCGAATTTAACAATTTCGAATTATATGCATAAAGTATTGGTCACATACGTCCATATTTGTATAAAAAGATACATAAAGCTTCGTTTACGGTATTTGCTAAGGCTGGTCACAGTTCGAAAACTGAATCGAACTGCTAAAAAATAGACTGGATTGAAAACCGAGTTTACTCAAAACACCGGACCGAAATATGTATAAAAACCATAACACGGTCGTATATAGTTCAAACGATAATCCAACAAGTAACAGACTTCCTGACCTTTAAATCATAGTATGCGAGTTGTTATGTACCTAAAACTTAGATACGTAGTAAGATTTTCATGAAATAAGCGGCGAGATCTTAAATAATAAAAAAGTATAAGGTGATGATAAAACAATTTTTTTTTCATAATTATGATTTTTGACATTTTAGCTGACTAATCTATTTATCTAACAAGTCATTTATCAAAATTAATAGCATTCGACAAAGTAAGTAGTGATCATAATATTCGTTTAATTAGTTAGTAACTCAAAAACAAATTACAACTATTATTAAAAGAAATTTGATTCCTTGACACTTTACAGGCTTGAAATGGAAGAAACTTCGTTGCTTTGTGCATCATTTTAGTTTTTATAATTATTCAAAAACTTGTTTTTACATTCAATTTTATATTTGAAAAGCATTGTTTAAATTAAAATTGCATAGATATTCGTTCCTTTCATTGACAAAAAATAAAAAAGTGAAAATGATCACGTTCTGAGTGGTTATTTTAATTTGTTAATCATTTCTTTATTTGGTCAAATAAATGTTCTTAGAAAAATTATTATTAGGTTTGCTCAATCATTGAGTAACACGTTACATACACCATTATATTACGGAGTACTATTTAAACAATTACATTAATCTACATTAATATCATAGGGCCAGTTACATTGCAACATTAATATTAGCGGGTATGTTGATCGATTTTTGACTAAACTGGTTAATAAAGTCGATTAGTGAACATTGGGACGGTTAATCCCGCTTAACGATTAATCGGTAGCCTAGGCCAATTTTTGTAACACCGATATTGAGTACAAGAAGTACTATTCTAGCTAACATAAGGATTGACACTATGCCACTGTGGTCAACAAACCCACCACCTCAATATCAGAATCACATCATCATTCGACACTATCAAAACCAACACTTTTTACTTGTTATAGTCACCAGACTAAACCCACCGCTAGACCAATTTTTTAGAAAATTTAATTAGAAACTAAAATAAAGTTTTATTTATAACTAAAAACATTACATAGTATAATTAAAAACATAAATTTACAAAATCAAAAACGTCAACCAATTCTAAATTATACTTCTCTTTTATCACCTGCTTCATTTGCAACACCTTTTAAAAGTGGATTTTACTCAAATGATCAATGGGGCTCATATAAAAAAATTCGTCATCTTGTCGTTGTTTTTGTTGTTGCATGACGAGCAATTGTTGCTTTAATTCGTACTTCTCCAAAAAGGTATCGTTATCTGATTTCTTTATTGACATAAACGATGATGTTTGACATGTAAATTCGCTGACCAACAACCTAGCCATCGCTTCATCACTGCCAGCTGTTTACGATACCGACATAATGGGTGATGCAGATGTTTTCTTTATCGCTCTGTCCCTGCCCATTGGTCGAACTTCCTGCACCCCCTCTTCCTCCTCGTCTCCAGCCATTTGACTGAGATTAAAACTACCTTATGCTGACTGCGATGTGTTGAATCAGTAGACCATCAATGACTTATATTTCTTAAAAGCTTTCCGTTTAACTTATTCAAATCGGAGAATTTCCACATCCTTCTATTTCAGAGACTCTTTTAAAATTATCTATGCATGAAGAAGTGTAAACGATACTTCATACTCGGCACAATATTCGTCAAAGGCCCGTTGGATATAATCCTCGTCTCCGGCTCCACTCTACATCCTTTGGCGGACATGGTAACCTAAAACCTCCACCCAAAACCCATTTGATTTCTTCGTATTACCTTTGGCGCTATCTTCGGATGTACCAACCAAACTTTGCACAATGCAATTTCTTCTGCATGGGTTAATGGAAAGTTATGCACATCAACGTCTCATTTTTATACGCCTTTTTGACGGCTTCTTCTTTGGGGCAGGACTTATTCGACGAGAAGGTCCTCATCAACGGGGTTAGGCATAGACGAAGAAAATTGAAATGCGCACGTTGCAAAATCATCAACACTAAATAGATGAATGAGAGACATAGGTGGAGGTGGTGATGAGGAACCACCAATATTTTATTGTGAAGAACCTGTGCTATTCAACTAATAGTACATTTGTGGTTAGTACATATTTTGTTGTGGATGTATAATTGGTGGTTTTGGTATTTTGGCTATTGTGTTCTATAAACAAACGACAGGGCTCGAAAGTTTACCGGCAGTGAAGGATCGAGACAGAAATTTGAATTGAGTATTTGGATGTTTGGTTGTCGACGTTTCTTTGAGGTTTTATTTTTAGAGTGTTTTAAGACATTTTGTATAAAAGACAATAGAATAAGAGTAAATATATATATATATATATATATATATATATATATATATATATATATATATATATATATATATATATATATATATATATATATATATATATATATTGAACATGAATAAGAGTAAATATAAAGATAGAATGAGAAGTTATGTCTAAAAATGATGGATTATCAGGATATTATAGGTAAATGAAGTAATAATGTTTAATATATACTCCCTCCGTCTCAAAATTATTGTCAGGAGACAAGAAACACACAATTTAATAAAAGTGGGACAATTTTAATTTTCAACCATTCAAAAGGAATATTCCTCCACAAAATTCTCTAGTTTTTACTATAAAGGGAAAGTGGACAATTAATTTGAGACACCCAAAAAAAGAAATGTGGACTATTATTTTGAGACGGAGGGAGTATATTTTAAATGTTATCGTTTTTTAAAATGTTGGGGGACCCGCCAAATGTGACCGTTTGTTTTTTTCTTGATATCTGTTAAGTAGTTTTCACCAGTAAGGATGAAAATTCCCACCACCACCCGTGATGATGACTGATTACTATGCGGTTTCATGCGTGATGGTGCCACCACCGGTGGTCCACCAACATGCATAGTATCCGGCCTAAAATACAAATAGAGCTAAGAAAAACATATAAAGTACGAATTATCAAACTGTTCGTCTTATTGTCTATGTCCACACACTAAGTATGCATTGTCCCAATTTTCTTTTAGTGTGGTCGAGGTTTCACTACTTGTTAGCTAGCTTTATAAATACAATGCCAAAGTGTTTTTTTTTTTTTTTTTTTTTTTTTTTTTTTTTTTTTTACAAATGCTCTGTTAATAAAAGAGTTTTGTTGTGCCAAAAATATGTCCCAGACTTATAATGTACTCATTCACTTTTATGAAATCTTTAACGGTAAGGTGCCGAGAAGGTATCAAAAGAGACCTGTGTGCAAATAATGCTGGATAAATATTTTGGATAGGTGAAGAGAAAAAGTCTGGATGTTGTTATGAAATACAAGTTAAATCGCATACATCAAAGTAAAATTGCCCAACTTTCTTAAGTTTGCTTGTATAAGAATCTCTCACCGTTTACTATACACTCTTAGAATCAATCTCATTACAATTCTCAAAAACGACATTTTTTTGCATGACGTCTTATGATATTTGTATACGGTTGAGATCCTCTAATGTTTATATGAACATGATTCATCATGTTGTCCGATGATTCAATAGATAAATAAATAAATAGTATAATTTTGAAGAAAAATTAGAGCCACATGTTTTTACGCTCTAATAATTTTAGCTAAAATGATAAATTGATAGGGGTGATACTCACACCACATATTTTGATACATGCATCACAATTTGTATATTACAGTATTATACGGTACAAACTGTAATACACAAATAGTAGTGCATGCAAATGTGATGTAAGTATCAATTCTCTAAATTGATGGGTAATGTTCATACGAACATTAAATAATCCTAATCCTAACATATAAAAAACGATAAAAATACAGATTAATATATTATTAATTTGATTTTATATGGAAAGCGATGATTTTAGATATAATATTCTATATTTCTTTTACACCAAAAACTATCATAAATGATCTTGTTTATTTCATTGGACCCACATAAATCTCCCACGAGACTAAAACATTGATATCTTTTTAACTAACTTATGCTTAAAAAATCTTCTTTCATTTTGTAAATTTTCAGAAACAAAATAACAAAGATGTATCATATCATAAATAAAATCTCAAACAAGCATCAAATTTATCATTTGGCATAGGATTTGCAACTTACAATCGGGGCATTTCAAGGGTTTAAAACAATTTTTTCGATCGAGCCTTACCAAATTTTTGAGAGGACTAAAATGATTCTTTCGATAATAAGTGCTTTTGACACTATAAAAGGTGCTTACATTATTGGTAGAGCTTCGGTTGTTCTCTTATCTATAAATTGAGTAGTCAGATTTGAATTTTCGTGTCGAAAGTAGACTGTTTACCTGTTAATGACTAGACATATAGTTTTTTGGGGCTTTATGAAGCTCGGGGTCTAGAGTTCTTGCTTTAATGACTTAATGGTTAAGACGATCATACTTATAATCTCGTAATCGATTAATGTAGGACCATATAAAATGATACAACCATGTTTCTTTATATTTGTCTCACTTAACCCGTAAATTTGTTGCAATTTTGGAAATGTTTTGTTTACAAGAAAGAAATAAAAATGGAATGAGAGAAAAATGTAGAAATGGTGTAAAGATAGAAGTAATAGTTGCTTTTAGGCAACCTCTCAATAAAGAGATTGATTGTTTCAAGAGATTAACCTTTCCTTTTTAGTAGAGTGGTATTGACATATTATCTAGCATTTCAAAAAAGAAAAATATAACTTTTGTAAATGCATTTGAAATGTGTGGTTTTGATTTTTTCTCATTTGATCATAACTATGCAGATATATACCGGAAACAAAAACTCAAGAGTAACAACAATATCCGCTAGCTCATCCTTAAGTGTGTAAACGAGCTTAGTTGGGAGATGCTCATAAGCTACTCGCGTTCGGTTTATTAAAAGCTAGAGTAATCTAGCTTGAACTGAGAGCGCTTATATTTAACAAAGTTAAACTCCAATCCTGTTTAAGCTTTAAATGAGTCGAGCTCAAATAGATCATTAGTAGCTTTAATTATTATTATTATTTTTGATGGAAATGTAAAGAATATATGATTAAGAGTAAATCGCAGTGTACTTATGATTAGCAGCTTTAATTATTTATAAACCTCTAGCAATGTACTCATATTATTAAGAGTAAATCGCAAAATATTTCTTATTTATACACTTCTAGTAACGTACTTGTATTATTAAGAGTAAATTGCAAAATCCATCTTTGTGTTTGGTCAAATTGCAAGCGCAATACTTACAACCTCAAAAATGCAAACATAGTTTGCGAGAAACTTTGGTGTATAATAATCGTCCCTGTCATGAGAACATACAAACTTTCAAGGTGTAGACACAGTCCTTTGCAAAAAAAAACGAAAAAAAAAAAAAAAAAAAAAAAAAAAAAAGTTCTATTCATATATTTATGTGAAAAGATGAAAAGACAGTTGCTAATAGTTGGAAGAACTTTATACTCCGTAATTGATAAACTTTATTGTGAAAATATCTATTATATATAGAAAGGAAAACATATTTTTAAAATTTTAAAAATTAAAAAAAAAATTAATGTTGTTAGACTAAAATACTCTTATTAATTAAATAGAATATAAACCGCTAACTTTTTTCATTTTCACTTACTCCATACCGATTTATACAAAAGAATTACACAAACAAATTAACGCTCCTATAGAATGTCGCCGCTATGCACGAGTAATCTTTCGTAAAGTTCTTACAACTATTTTATATGTATAAAATTGCATTACAAAAAGGTCAAAGGGAACATTTCTTTCTTTTTTAATCTTTTCTTTATTGCTTCCTCTTCACTTTCCTTCTTTTTTTTCTTTCTTTCTTTTTCTTTCATGCTTTTCTGTTATCACCCAACTGCTCTCTCATATACAACAAGAAGCTAGCTACACCCTTTATCACATTTCTTCCTTAACTCCCACAAAGCAAAAAAAAAACCAAACATTTTGCTCAAGAAACAATGTCAAAAGATGGTTTCTTCAACACACTCCCACAATCTTGGAATTCCATGTTTGGAATGGAACTTGACTCCCAAGTTAATGAAATGAATCTCTTTAACCATAATTGGGAGAATTCAATGGATCAGAGCGATCCCTTTGAATCCGCATTAAGTTCTATAGTCTCATCGCCAGTAAACAGTCACCCTGGTGGGACAGGTATCCGTACACCTGTCCCAGGATGCCATGCTGGCGGTGAGAGTGTAGTTTTGAAAGAACTTATTGGTAGATTAGGTAGTATATGTAATTCTGGCGAAATTTCGCCAGAATCATGTATACATGGAAATAATAATACTAATAATAATAGTACTAATACATCATGTTACACTACTCCGTTAAATTCGCCACCTAAGCTTAATCTTTCGATGAATCATAGGAATCATCATCAGTTGCCTATGATTCCTAGTGATCCTGGATTTGTTGAAAGAGCTGCAAGGTTTTCGTGTTTTGGTAGTGCTAAGGAAGGTGAGTTTCAACATATGGTGGAATCTGGAAAGATGTCTAGAGTGTCGAGTAATCAGTCTTTTATTAAGACGGGTGGATTGGTTAGTAGGTTGTCGATGAATTTGAATTCGGATAATAAGGAAGTGGATCATTCTGTTGAGGAATCATCTTTGTCTGAACAGATTAATGGTTCGGAAACCGGAATTAAAGGTAGAAAGAGGAAGGTGATTTCTAAAGGAAAATTGAAAGAAGCCCAAGTCGAGAATAAGGTTAGTTAATTCGATTCTGTTTTGTGTTTGCGTAAAATATTAAGATAGTTTTCATTAGTCTCGCTTTAGAACGAGACAGATGATTATTTTTACATGAATAATGTTATTAAGATTAGGAGTTATAAAACATAAAAAAACATTTTTTTAGGACACCCCATTTCGATTTTCGAAAGAATTCTGTATGAAGGTTAAGATCTTTTTTGTGCAGGCTGTTGCAGAATCTGAGAAAGAGGAATCAGATGCTAAAAGAAGCAAGTCAGATGAAGAAGGGAATGGAATAGAACCCGAAAAGGAAAAGGAAAAGACAGAAGGGAATCAGAAACAAACAAAGGAAAATGCAAAATTACCCGAACCACCCAAAGACTACATTCATGTTAGAGCAAGAAGGGGTCAAGCTACCGATAGTCATAGTCTTGCAGAAAGGGTATGCTGATTCCGTTCCGGTTCATTTCCTTTCAATTCCATTCCGATACTTTTTTTTTTTTTTTTTTCCTCATTGCTTTTGTTTGGTAATCTCAGGTTAGACGAGAAAAGATCAGTGAGAGAATGAAGTTCCTTCAAGATCTTGTCCCTGGTTGTAACAAGGTAAAAACCAAAAAAATGAAAAATAAAACCTTTTTGGCATCATCGTGTGGAAATTTTGTTAAATTTTTGGCTGCTAACTTAAAATGGGATTTCTGTTTAAAAGGTGACTGGAAAGGCTGTTATGCTCGATGAGATTATAAACTACGTACAATCATTGCAGAGACAAGTTGAGGTATATATGTACTAAATTGTTTTTGTATACGGGGAATCTATTAGTTTTCTGGATATTCTGAAAGATGCCTCGTTTCTTGTTTCATTATAGTTCTTGTCGATGAAATTAGCAACTGTTAATCCTAGGACCGATGTGAACATGGAAGCACTTTTATCTAAAGACGTAAGCTTTTGATAGTGTGATTATCTTTATATACGAGGGCCGTGTTAGCTTAGAATTTTCGAGTAATTTTTTTTCTTCATATTTGGTCGGTTTTCAGACTTTCCATTCTCGAGCATCCATGCCAAATACCATGAACCACATGGAAGCATCGGCGCAACCGTTCTATGGCATGGTTAATGACGGGCCAGAGAACTCTTTAATGGCCATGATGCATCATGGTTCAAATATGAAGTTATCACAGATTGATGGTTTCAGTGAAGTAAGTCAATATTTCTAATAAGCGCTAAAAATGTCTTATCTCGTAGATTTTGTTGCTAATTCGTGTTAAAACCGAAAAATTCAGGCTTCCGCTTTCTGGGAAAATGACCTTCAGAGTGTTGTACAGATGGGGTTTGGCCAAAATCAAGGACCGAGCTTCCATGGTAAGTTGACTTTTTCTATCAAGAAAGTCAACCAACGGTTATAAACTTAAAACAGCAATTTAATCTTCTGTATGCTCTCCTTGATTTAATGCAGGAACAATGGGCTCGGGTCAAATGAAAGTTGAGCTATGATACCAATTACGTTGACATAATTTTATTTAGGCATATCTTCGGCTTGATATCATATTTAGGCATATCTTCGGGTCAAATCAAGAAGAGCGTTTGTATAGAGAAAAAGAAAGAAGAAGACATATCTTCGCCTTGATATCATATTTTTACGAAAAATTGTTTGTATAATCCTAGAACTAATCTCTATAAGTTTACTAAGACTATATAAGAGTTGTAACATGTTGTAAAGGTTGATTGCAAGAGCCTGCAACCTTGTATTCATTACATATTTTCTTAACAGTATGATATATCTAATCATTATTTTTGTGCATCTTCACAAGTTTAATTATGTGCCTTTCGCTATCCGTCTGCAACATATCTCGTGTAATCACCTTTCGTGTGGGTCCGGTTTCTAACGTATACGGCCACTTAACTTTCCATAATTCTTTAACTAATGCTAGTTAACAAAGACTGATTCACAGTCTCAGTATAGTCTCCGCCCGTGAATTATGCAAATAATTTTCCAAAAATGAGATATTTTGTCAAGATCATATCCCATAAAAAATCTGCATATTAAATTTTCTAAACTTTCTGGCCCACCCAAAAAAAAAAAAAAAAAAAAAAATCTGATTTTTTTGAATTTTTGATGGTGATTTTTCTTTATAAAGATGTCATAATCAAAGGCAAGAAAATTTATTTTCAAGAAACAAGAAAAGATGGTGCCTTTAGAATGAAGATTAGATGTTGATTACTTATACTTTTGATTGTAAACCAGCTGTTAGTAGGGACATTAAACTATCAACTCTAATATGGAATCCAATATTGACACTATTCTTTTTCTACCCTGAGAATAACACCATATAGAGGTGAATCAATTTGGTCCCGAAGGCGCTTTAATTACGCGTACCTTATGCAATAATGGTTATATCTTGTTCTTGAGTTTAAAGTGATCACCTATTGATAGAGGCTTGACCAATCTTATAAGAGGTAACAAATTTAATGGTGATACTTGAAGTTTAAGTACTTTTGTTCATGAAAACTGAAGTTATGTCACAAAAAAGTTTATTGTACTATTGTTCCTTTGTTTCAAAGGTACTGAAGTTATTATACATTCTGTAGTTATTTCATTAGTTTTAGGAATCAATGTAGAAAAAATTCCTAGCTTTTATAATGTGACAGACTTGCTAGCTTTTCGATGTGTCTAAAGCTAGAATTCACGTACTTCCGACGTGTTTCTCATGATCTCCGTTCTTTTCGACTTCACTGATGTGATATGACATGAGTATGTGAAAAGTAAGTTTTGGATTGGATCTACACGATAGAGGAGTTCGTATTCTAGACGTGAAACTAAGCATGGTCATGTCATATATACTTCACGGACACATAAACGCTTACATATATGTATCTATGCAAACATGTTTGTTAATGTGTATGAGTGTATGCATCATTATATATACACAAACATTAACACATGTATAGAAGTATAGCCACATACCAAAAAAGAATTTTGGTATTCTACAATTATGTCCTTACTACATGATTGATGAAGAACAAATGGTTTGCGTAAAAGAAAGCATACGTAAAGTTGCAAGTAACACATATATCTGTCTGCAACTGCAATTATCAAGAAATTATTATAAGTGAAAGGAATCAAAATCGCATGTTGGCCATGGTAAAGATCTGACTTTGGCCAAGGAATCAAAGACCTTTAAATTGGCAATCATCTGCTTTAGAAACTCATGAAAAAGAAAATCTTTATGGATAAGTAGAATGTTTAAAGTAGTGGTGTTCATATGTAGAAAGATACCCTTAGAAAGATAGACAGCCAAACTTTACAAGAAAGCCTGGCTCCCAAATTCTCTTGCAACCTTCCAAAACTCAACATTGGAATCCATTAGCATTTCACACCCTCAAATCTTTTTCGTTCTATTTTCTCGCAAGAATTTGTTCCATTGGCGATCTACGCTTTTGAAAAATCTTGGAGATAAAAAGTTTGAAACTTTAAGGTGTAATGCAACTAATTATATCAGTGAACAAACTTGGTTAGCCGGTAGCCGATTTCCTCAATGGTTTACTAATTGTTTAGTCAAGTTCAAGCTAGTTTTATGATCATTTATTTTGGTTGATGGGGTAGTTTCAAAGTATAGTACAAGGGAATGTAATTAGAGAGGAGGGTTAATGGTCCCTTTAATTTTATTATCTACCTAATAGTAGTTGATACCAAATTCTTTCAAGAATGACACTGACATTACATGGATTTAAAGTTGATAATCTGGTGGAAAGTATTAAAGCATTGCCAAACATGGCCATTAGAGTTCAATTCTCTAAATCAAAAAGTCTTGCAAGAGTTTCCATTTGAGTTCATCTAAGATCTAAATAGTCGACTACTCAGTCAATTTAAAAAAAAAACGATTTCCCTCTCGAAAAAACTACTAAAATTTTCATATTTTTACTGAAAAGTCAGCAAAAAACTACTTTCTGAGTTTAGTTAAAGTCAAAAAGAAAGCAAGATGAATTATGGGGGCTCTCATGATTAAGCAAGAAGAGAACAAAGAAAAACAAAAGGTATAAATAAAAGAGAATAGTTAGGAGATTGATTGAAGATGTTTCCATGTGGGGTTTCATTTGTTTATAATCAATAGTATGATTAAGAATGGTCCATTTACCAGCCTGTCACTAATTATCATACTTCATATAGGTACAAATCACTCTCTTTCCTCACTTTATGTCTCTTTCTTTCACCTTAAGAAGCATCCTTTTGCTGAATTTATTTCTTCTCCCTTTGTTTTTAGAAAATTTCAAGCGAAAACTGTCTATTTTTTCTCGTCGCCCGTCTATGAAAATCACTAACAATGGCGTCTTAGTACTATAGTAAGAGTCTTACAACCACGTGTTGAGCAATTCATAAAGGGTATTTTAGACATTTAACTAATAGCCGGACACTTTTGTCGAATGGAATTTGAGTAGTAGTTAATGATAATGCTTTCCTTTAAGGCTTTTGTCAGCATCCACAATGTACTGTGGGAGAATTGAAGCCTACATTTCAACCACCCTAAATTAAACCTTAACATATAGAGGCATGTGAAAAAAGTGAACATGTACATCCTCGCGTTTTCGAAAAACTTTTATCATTTACTTATATCTATACATACACACTACATCTAAGTGCGTATGTAGATAGTATACAAGTGGCTAAATGCAAAAGAATCGCATTGCGAAATTATTCTGTGTGCACCAACAGTTAGGTCTGAAAAAATCTCGTTTGTATATATCGCATATTAAATCCAGATAATCGAAGGTTTGAAGGAATCTTGTAAAAGCTGGGAAGCATAGATACGTACTCGTAGTAGTTTAGATGTACTAATAAATAAAGAGTGGAATATTGACTACTAACAACTCATTCTGTCTCATAGACCAGATCTACAACAGGCTTACATCTTTGAAGAAGACCAATTCAAATGTTCATTTGTCATGAATGATGCCTCAAAATTTCAAAAAAATATTTCCTAACGAAAGGGTATAATGGTCATTTTGAGTACATGGTTACTCTGTGGGGTGATTTTACCTACATTGTGTATAACCAAAGGGTCATCATTTTACTTCATTTGTAAGTATGGTTGCATACATGAGTGTCAAGAGACATAAGCATGCACCACAAAAATGTTCAACAAGCATGCACATTGTCACACACTTCTCACAAAACACAAATTATTTATACATTTATATATACTTAGTTACACCGCAACAATTTATACAATTTACACACGGCACAACTATTTCACATAAGATATGATCACAGCCGTGAACTTTTGCAGTCACGACAAAACAATATGAAAAAAATTGGTTACGCCAAACTAATAATAGCCCACAAAACAAAAATAAATTGTAACAAGTTTCTTTCCAATTCTAACCCTCTAGTCAGATTTTGGATGTCACAATCATGGTCCATTTCCTGTCTCCAGTACTGAGATTGATGTTTTCTTAAAACTTTCCAATCTTTTCATAAAAATAAATAAATAAATAAAAAAGGAAAAAAAATAAAAATAGAAAATGGGATTATCTTCATTAAGAGTTGTATGGTTAGGATTGTTACCTACTCTTGTTGTTCTTATCTTCTAGACCAATAGTAATGGTATACCTTAATTGGTCCACAAAGTAGGAGATATATGCTTATCAAGGAAGACAATGCCACAAGCTAAATGTTTTATGGTCTAGATTGACATGAAATAGACTTAAGTGTTCAGGAGGGCTCCAAAGATAGCATGCAAACTCGTTGTCTTGGTCCCTATTTGCATTAAGTCTGATCTTATTTAAGATTGTCCCATTGGCCTATTACCAACCAATAACAAAAATAAATAAATAAATGATCTTAAGTTGCAGATTTTTATTGTAAATATCTAGGTTTGTTTCGTTTGTGTGAGGTTGATGTAGAGGTGGAGATATGTATTGGGTCGATAATGAAACGGGTCAATAGTTGTCAAAGTTTATTCAACACGTGCGGAATCTAGTAAATCGCTGTATTAAGGAGACTAGATTCTTATTGCAGTAATGTAGTTTCTGTAATGACCTAAAACACATTCAATTGCAAAACACAAACAAGTGTTTGTGCCATCCCAGCCCAACCCAATTCGCCCACACTATTTCTTCTTCTTCTTCTTTTGACCTTGAAACAGTTTTGACCCGTTACCTGGCCCGTCCATTTTTTGGTCACGTTTAGCTAAATGAGACCCAAACTCAAGTTCATTTTTCGGCACACAACAAAAAATGGGACCGCAAAATAAAATGTTGATATAATAATAAGGGGTTCCATTTTCATTTCTTCGCCACATCAAAGTAAAGGAGACCAATTATCTATTTCTAAATAAACAAGTCCCAAGAAAAAGTAAATCTTAGATATCTGAGACAATTTTACCAATTATGAGAACTAAAAATTGTGTCTGTAAAATGTGTATATGGTACTATAATATTTCTAAACACTGAAATCTGAAGGGGGTAAAACATTTGAATGTATTCACCAAGTTCAAAAAGAAATACAAGGTTGGATAAGATAACCAACCAATATATTGGGCCACACGATTGGTGAGAAGCCCTTGTGGGAAGGGCAGAAGGCAAGAAAAGACTTATGACTGAAAGCTATACAAGATATTTCTGATATTACTTACATGTCTAAATTTCATATATGAGTATTTTACGTACCTACATGGTTATATGTCCATTCTCAACTTTTTTTTACAAAATTTCTCTCTTTGTAAACATTCTCCGCTTGTTCAAGCTTCCTTGTGTGTGCCTGCACATAATGTATCATTGTGAGTTAGACGAAACATATGCAGGATGATCATAAATTATGTGTTTAAAGAGATACTACCATACATCCGTGTGAGTTCAGTTTAGCTAATGTAAGGGCTTGATCTCGATAATAATCCTTGATTAAAATCTATAAATTCATGAAATTATATGTCTGTCCTTGAGTTTTATGAATTGGTTTTCGAATTAAATATCTATAAAAGAGTTTGTGAATAAAATAGTGGTCGAAGACCATGAGGTAATTAGGTCAAAATTCAGTTACGCACATGCCATTCAGGGACTAAAAGTTTCTTTTGGGACAACCTTTCCACACGTGAAACCTTATGATATACTCCGTAGAAAATATGACATGAAAACCGAAACTTATAAAGAAGAAAATAATAACAAAAGAAGATATCAAAGTTGTAAAAATGTAACAGGAGACTACCTTGGCAGCAGCAACGGCTTCTTAGAAGATTACTATGTTTCTCCTGTAAGTTTGTGTATAGTTCAAGAATCCGTGCTTGGCCTTCCATGGCCATCTGCAGAGCTTCTTTCAACTCTGCGCAACATTTCTTTTCTGATACAGGTTCCATTTTCGGCTTTTCAATAAGCAAGCGGGTACTTTTTATTTCACATTCCAAATCTTCTTTAACATCTTTGAACTCTCCATCACCCGACTCTCCATCACCCAACTCTCCATCACCCAACTCTCCATCAGCCACATTTTCTCTACTTCCTGCATAAAGATATAACTGTCAGCACTGAATCAAAACTTCAAGTTTAGATAGTACATACTTTGGGAATCACCTGCTTGGAACTATCAGCCAGCTGTGAACCATCAGTGGGTACTAACTGCGACCCAGATACACTTGGCTTACGATCTTCTTCTTCATCAGCGATCTCCATTTCTACATCCCCGTCATCATCCACATGAGGTAAACGCATTGGATAACTGAGGCTAAACTTGAGGAGTTGGAGACTTCTGCGAGGATTCCATTTTGCACTCGGGTCAGCTTGGTTTTGGTTTGACTTCATCAGAATTACTTCATCCTGTCATATGTTGTCCTTAGTTAGTAGTTGTAGCACAGTAACAAGCTGCATATTACATAAAGAATATGTACCTTTAATTGACGTATAACTTGTTGCAATTTACTCACATCCTCATGGGTTTGTTCATTAACGACAGCCTTGGTCTTGATGGTTTTGGCACGCTGGGCGAATCGCAATGTGCTAACCGTCTCGCTTTTACAGCTGAAGCATAAATTTTCAGTCCAAGTTAGAAAATACAGGGTGGCAAAATTGGCAGGACGAACGAGTTGGGTAACGGGTCAAAACACGTAATATTTTGTACGGGATGGGTCAGTTGGATTGATCCAAGAAACGTTTTGTCCATAACTTCTAAACTCTTTATAAACAGTTAGTATGTTGATTGTAAAAACTACATTATTGAACATACCGAGTTAGGAGATTGTATGTATTCTATATACACTATGGGCACTTTCGACCCATTTGGCCCATTCAACGTTTTAACCTGTTCCCAGTTTAGCTAAAACTTTAATTTACCCATTTTACATGTTTCCATTTCAGCTACTTATTTTATTTTATTCATTTGACTTATTAGAAATGGAACACATAACCCAAATCCACCCATTCATAAGTGAACGGGTCAAAATGGCCACTTCTAGACATAATAACATTACCTTTGTGAGGGAGAAACGGCACAAACAATGGCAAGTTCTGCATTCCCCCCGAGGGATTCCTGCAACAAATACGTTAATTTGGAATCTCTATAGGGTATGTGCCTTTTCTTTCCCGTTTGGGAGACTTCAGCCAAAATGTTAATCAAATTTCTGCAACAAAAAGGTAAAAACAAATAACTGATAAACGAAACCAAATCATATTTAAAAATACATATTATCTGAGACTGAAGTCATCCAAACAAATTGGCCTACCCTAGCTGTGTAAGCGAGCGATTGATATTACGAGCTTCTTTCTGACGTTCTCCGGTTGCACCAGTTGCCTCTTGTCTTTCAGCCCCCGCAAGGTCAACAAGATTCATTCTACTTGTTTTAAAGCAGCTCAGACCATCCCTCTATACAATCGGATAATTCAACATTAATAGCAATCAGAAAGCAAACACATAATTTGCAGATCTTACTAATATAAAAATCTGTCATGTGAACCACAAGACATGCAAAATAGCTCGAAAAAGTACTCTCTATACTCAGGCCCTTATTACCTTGGACCGTGACTCAACAATACAGGTAAACACACAGTGTGAGCGGGAACTCTGAATATTTATTCTCGTTGCTGCAGCCCTCCTATTTGACAGACCCTGCATATTTTTTGATAACTGTTAACAGTATTATCCAAGAGTATACTTTGTCCGTCCTGTAAAAATGGCATTGTCTGACCCTAAATCCGTTAAATGCATGAGATGCCCTTCAAGATATATACCAAGTGATTTATAAAATAAAGTAAGGTTAGGCTTCATTGGCTAACCAATTATCGAAGCGATTTAGTTGTAAAGACTTTCACGGTCAAGAGTTAACAGTCAGATGCAGTGATCGACACAACATAAAGCAAGGATAGAGATATTATACCTTTTTGAGAATCTGTGTCACGTCATCCATGTTGCAAATAGTGTCTCTGGTCAAATTTTGAACATAGACCCCGACTTTAGGACACTCTCTTACGTGAAGATTCCTTTCAGATGGATTAAGTAAGTCGGTGATTTGTTCGTTATAGATCTGTTTATACAACGTTCTGGGATCAGAATCACAGAGAGAACAGAAGTTCAATTGTTGATTATAAACGATATCATGATACCTCAAGAAAAGAGCAGCTACACTGATACATAAGTTCTATGTCAGCATGCTCTTTTTGTTCCTACAAGTAATTCATACGACGAATTTACATTGACATGTTTTTTATAAACGAGCTATCATAAGTGAAACTACGAGAAGATATACTAACACACCTCATCCATGCGAGAAAATAATCGTCGAGATACACGGGGTGTCAAGCCCTGTTCATTACTAGATATATTCTCTTCAGATAATGCATTTGTGGGTCCCCATATTGTATGCGTCTTTCCACTCCCGCTCTAAGGAAATTAAACGATAGTACTAATTAACACATTTAGCAAACAAAAAATACAACAAATACTGGTAAAACCGTATTTATGTAGAGGTAAGACTATATGATACCTGTCCATATGCAAAAATGGAACTGTTAACTCCAGCAAGACATTTCTCAACGAGTGGAGCTCCAACAAGCTGGAATACATCAGTCTAAAAGAGAAATCGAAGCAACAGACATTTAACTACTATTTCAGAAACACGCAAAATTCAAACGTATTTCACAAAAGCAAACAAAAATCCACTTGCCTGAGTTGACTTTGCATTTGCTACGGCATCAAAAGTAAACCGTTGTCCAAGTATTGACAAGGAATCACCAGAAGTCATCTTAACTATCGCTTCTCCCGCATGTTCCTTCAGCGGCCGCATTCTCACTATAACCTAATATTGCTCATGACAACATGTTCAATTACATACACTCCTACATGGTACGTTTTCAAACATTTTCAATTATTAGATCATAACCCAATGTCCCAATGTATTCACCCATTCCCCTATTTAACGTAAAGAAAGCTTTCGTTGCAGCTCATAATGATGTTGTAAGTGTTTAAATTGCAAGTTTTTATAAAATACCAGAGACAATGAGCGAGTGTCTAAAAATATATACCTTGACAGATGTATTAGAAGAACCAGAGACATCATTATCATGATGAGGATCTCTAAAGAGCTTCTTCTTAAGAGGATTGGGAAAATTAGGTCTTGGCGGGAATGGAGATTTCAATCTAGTTCCAACATACGGTGATGGTTTACGAGCGGAAGATTGAGAAGGAAATGAATCTGGAATGATGTTCTTATCAGAAGGGAGAACATTTTCTTTATAACAGTTTTGCTTCCGAGACTTCATTGAATCTGTATTCTGTAACACAAGTCAGAACGCTAAATAAGAACCGCGCAGAAGATATCCCATGAATGTTAAACAACCGATTCATCTGCCAAATAATACAACTGCTACATCCAAACAACAAAAACTTAGTATTACGATTACAACTCGTAAATAACTCGTTCAAAATGCCACAAAACACTCCCCACGTAATCTTACATTTCTCTATGAAAATCAGTCTATTGTCGCAATTTCTTACTTTCTTATCAACATTTACGTGATTTTGCCCTTAAAAGACAAGAAAACATAATAACATTTGGATATGCCAAACGCTCAAAAGACTAATAAGTTTTGCAGGCTTGCAGTATATTGAAACATCCACCTAAATCCTTATTTGGTTCTTTCGGCCTGTCATATTTGCTTTAAAATCCATCGTCTGTGTATATAAAAGATAACGGCATTTGTTCTTATGTTTAATATTTAATATACCCTTTCAAATGCGTGTAAATTTTATACCAACAATGTATAAAAAAACGACAACATGTCTCCACATAACTACCTTCATTTTCCGTTTTCTTCCTAACAAAATATTACCAGTGTTGTAAAACTCAGATTACAAGATTATTTACTCGGTACAGAGTACGTTGAGCCGAATTCAGTCAAAACGCGGTGTTTACGAGTCAAAAATGAGGGTGAAGTATTTAAACACTTGAGTTAATGTTTGTAAACATATTTCTAGGGTCCTAAACACATGTCATACATATAATCTCGACACAAATGAAACAATACTCCAACCCAACCCTAGGCCGATTACTCGTTTCACAACCATATCATTTCCGTAACGATCGTGCAATTAGTACTAAATAATCAACCGTGTAAAACCGCAACAAAAGCGCCTTGTATCATAAGTATGATAACATTTCCAGAAAAACTAGGCCAATTACTCACTCGCTACAAGGTAACCGAACTATCGAGCATACAACTATCCTTGTAGTATAAACATTTGTCAATATTAAACATTCCCAATCATATCCGTAACGAACACGCAACTAGTACTACATAATCAACCGCGTAAAACCGCAAGTCCGCAACAAGAGCGCCTTGTATCACAAGTATGATAACATTTACAGAAACCCTAGGCCGATTACTCGCTCGTTACAAGGTAACCGACCTATCGAGTATACAACTATCCTTGTAGTACAAACATTTGTCAATATTAAACATAATCAACCACGAAATACCGCAACAACTGCGCCGTTAGCATTCACGTAAAGCGACGCGCAAGATAACAGTGATCTAATGATTGGATACTATAATTGACATCGTAAAGAACAAATTTAACATATCTGAAAGTATTATTGTATATATTAATGATTTATGTTAACTAACCTAGGTTTATATGAACATAAAAATAAATGTATCAGAACAATTAATGTTTTTTTTTTAATACCTGAATTGAGGATTTAGGGTTTCTGAAAATGTAGCATGTGCGAGTCACGTGATGTTTTGTTATTTATATTTCTAATCCGGACAACGAAAAATATGTTTTAGGGGTTGTTTGTTTGGTGTGTCGGACTTTGGATTAAAAAATAATAATGTTGTTTGACTAGAATAATCCTATTTTTAAAACTCATATATTTACGTGGTTATAGAGTTGAGTGTGTAAATTAAAATAAGAGTTAATTGCATTTTTCGTCTTTGTGGTATTGTTAAATTGTAGGTTTGGTTTTCAAAACTATAAAAGTGCAATGATAATTTTCATTTTGAAGTTTCGATTGTATTTTTGGTCCTTAATCGATGTGGAATGATTAAATTACCCTTATCTTCTCTGAATAAGGCAAATGGCATTTTAGTCATTTCATTTTATCTAAGGACCAAAATTGCAATCCAAACTTTAAAATAAGGACTATCATTGCACTTTCAAAGTTTTATGGACCAAACATGCAATTTGGCTATACGACAGAGACCAAAAATGCAATTAACTCTTAAAATAAAAAGTGTGAAATCACTTTTGTTTATTAAATATTTTGATACTGAATCATTGAGAAAATATCAATATAGATCTTATATTTACTATAAATCTAATGAAACAATCATATTCATATTCATTCATTTTTTGAAAAAAAAAAAAAAAAAAAAAAAAAAAAAAAAAAACTTTCACCTTTTTTTAAATTAAATATCACAAATCGTTAATCGTTACGCGTAAAAAAACACACTATCGCGACGAAAATTAAATTATCTTTCTACAGATATGCACATCTATATACTTTCGACTATTTTTTTTCTTTCAAAATATACGCTTAAAAAAATCACATGTGATTATTAAATGAATCACATGTGATTTCTCTCGTCGGAAATTTTGAGAATAAAAAAATTCGTCGAAAGTACATAGAAGTGCATAACTATAGAAAGATAATTTAATTCTTGTCACGATGATGTATTTTTCGTAGCTTGAAGATTTACAGTTTGCAAGATATGTTTGTTTTAAAAAGAAGTGGAAAATAGTTTTTTATCATTTTTTAATGAAAAATAGATGGCTAAAATTGGTTTATTGGATGTATGTCAAATATGAGATCTATATTGATCTTAACTCCTGAATTATTGTATAAACTACTAGTTATAATACCTACGCATGCACTGGTTTTTATTTTTTTATTTTTTTAATATTAAGTTTTTAATGATGTTTGTAATTTGTCTTTTTTAAAAGTAATAGAGTAATTTATGTATATATTTTGTTTTAGCTTTTATGTTTCTAATGTTTGTGTTGTTTTTGTGTTTTGCTGGTGAAGTGGCTTCCATGTTGTGATATACATGTTGTGGTCCAGTCACAATACCGTAACTTAGTTGTTGTGGTCCAGTCACAATACCGTAACTTAGTTCATGCGAAGCAATGGAAAAGACGTGGTTGGTTTCAGAGCTCGAGCTCGGCTCATTTATATATAAAAAGCTCGAGCTCGTTTCGAGCCTCACCTTTTGAGCTCGAGCTCGGCTCGTGAAATTTATTCACAAGCTCGAGCTCGGCTCGTTAACACAAAGCTCGGCTCGTTAACACAAGGCTCGAGCTCGTTAACACGTTTATACGTATAGAAAATATATATACGTATATATTTCTAGGGCTCGTTTAGGCTCGCGAGCCTAAACGTGCTTTTTGTATAGAGCTCGGGCTCGAGCTCGATTATTAAATGAGCCCAAACTTAGGCTCGAGCTCGGGCTCGAGCTCGTTTAGGCTCGACTCGTTCGAGCTTTTTACCGATCCGATCCCAAGCTTTACACGAGCGGCTCAACTCGTTTTCACCCCTAGAAAAGACGCGTTCAAAAGGTGGAGACCGACCGAATGGTTCGGTCCCATAATATAAAACCACATCGACACTTTACTAAGGTAGTGTTTGATAACAACTTAATGTGTCTTAATTGAAAATTATGTAAGTTAATTAAGTCATCAAATGGATGTTTGTTTAGAGCATAAAACTAACATGTGACCTTCTAGAAAAAGTCAGGGAGATGAGGATCTACAAATTAAATCATCATTTTTATCCTAATTTTACATATTTACCCTTATACTTCTTAACTTTATTTCAAATAAAAGGGTATAACAATAATTTTTCTAATTCAGACACTTTATTCAGCACACAAAACAAACAACCATTTATTTATCTACAAACAGACAACATATATATAGACAGACATTTTAATTTAACAGGACTTAATAAAAAAAACTAAACAAACAAGCACTAAAACTTACGTCACTTTAGACATTTATACAAGCTACCCGGATTATGACAAAAAAAAAATTACTATTTTAACCACCAAAAGTAAATGCAATAATCAAGATGGTACAAAAGGAAAAAAAATAATATAATGGTCTATTAGCAAAAGTGCAATAGTATTTATGACATTTTTCTATACGAGTGTATATACTTGCAGTTAGGTTGAGCCAAACCGGCCGACACAAAACCAAAACCAATCGAGTTAATTATGTTCGGTTCTCGGTTCGTGTCTTTTAAAAAAATTGGTTTTCTGAAATAAATGACCTAAGGCTGAGTTAAGGCCGAGTGTAATGGTCGGTCGGCCTATCTGACGCATCGCACCCCTTTACACCACCCCACAGGGGACGCGTCTCATATGCATAAATTGGTGAAGATGGTTGCTTTTCCGACCAATTCAAATGCAAACCAAAAATCCATTTTTAACAGTTACATGCTATTTGAAAAAAAAATAAGGATGTCGGTCTTCTAGTTACACCAAATTAATCACGGAGTAGTTCTAGAAGAAACAAGCTAAATTAGGGATGTCAGTCTTCTAGTTACACTGAATTAGTCACGAAGTAATTCTAGAAAAAGAAAAACTGATGTAATGATAAAAATATGTCTTACATATATGAATATGTGACCCGCTTAGTGAATATGACTATCGTATATAAATATAAATACAATTTTCTTGTAGTCAAATTGTTCTTCATTTTGTGATACAACAACTCATATATTTTAAAGCACAAACTAGTAAAGGAAATTTAGTTTAGGTTTTCCAAATGTTAACGGTACAAGTTTTGATTCTTCCGTTAAGATTAAGCGTTTACCGCGGAACCATAATAAAAAGTGACAAAGTGCATTTAGAATAAATTAAACAATAGTAGTACAAACACAAATTTTAAAAACCTGATACACTAAAAAAAATCGTGTTTTTATTAACAAATTTAACAACGCGCTATACAAATTCATAGGTGTCTCAGAACCCTCGGAACCCACACTGATTCCGTCAGCGATTGTCCCCGGCCATTTATTCATTAGCAACTAATAAACGAATTAAGAATCTCTTAAAACATCAAACATAAATAATAAATTAAAACAAAACAACTTACATGAGTGAATAATAACAATAATATATTTTTAGGTGTCAAATAACTTGGCATGCAAGGTTTTAATTTCAATGTATGAATCCTTTTTTATTTTATGTTATATCTTTGTTAGGGGTGTTCACGGATCGAGTAATTCACAGTAACTTAAAACCGAAACTGAACCAATCGAAAAAAATAAAGCGAATTCGTAATCGAACCGACTTGATCAAAACCGAACCGAGCCGAACTAAATATTCAGTTATCGGTTTAGATATGATTTTGGCAATGAACACCGAAAATCGAATTCATATAAATATATATTTTTTCTATATATTTAAATGAAAAAAAAAATCACTAAAACTCTTTCTTAGTATAAATATAACATTGTTTAAGCTTGCAAAAAAAATTGTGCTAAAATTATAGTATATAATTAAATACAAAAATAATTAAAATTATGTAATCCAGGTTATATGGGTACGGTTTTCGGTTATTCAGTTCGGTTGAATCAAATTTGAATTCAATTCGATTTTCGGCACTATCTAGAAATTTTTTTTTAACCAAACTAACCGAACCGAATCAATCGAATAATCTAATAACCGAACCGATGAACACCCATAGTATTTGTGTTTTTGGTAACCCAAATATCCCTAGTCTCTGTGTTTTTGGTAACCCAAACATATTGGGCCTCAGTAAAGGGCTTCTCGCCAAGTATACTTTTTCGTATAGGGTGTTTGTTTAAGTTTGTTTGTGTGATTACGAGTTTATTTGAATTCGTTTTATATTTTATAAGCTCAAAATTTTCGGCTTATTTTGAAACTATTTATCTTAGCTAAATAATTATGATACATAATAAAATTATATAAGTTCACAAGTCTTAAAATAAGCTAAAAAATCCAAGCTTCACGTAAACTTATAAGACCATTTCCAACCCATATTCATATATTGTATGTATTGACACGACCCCTAAAGTGAAACCTTTTCAAGCCAAAAGGAAGACTATATTCTTCGTACACAATGTGCATTCGAGACTTGCACAATGAAAATGTCGATGGAATGTAAAGAGTTCTCAATTTACCATTTTCTAGGATTCACTTGTTCTACATTTGCGGGTCTCATTCACATTTTTACGCGCATCCAAGTAATCGGGATCCATGATCATAACGACTTGTGTCTCGACAATGTGTAGAACACATGGAAGTGGCATTAGGATTTGGATTAATGCAAAAAAATAGTTCAAAAGGAATACAAGGTTTCACAGATAGCTAGCTAGCTAATACATTGGTCCTCACTATTGGTGAGAACAACCGGAGGGCGAAAAAAATGACTCAACCCTTAAAGCTATACAAGACATTTCTAATAGTACATACACATAACAAGTCTAAGTTCAGCTTAGTTAAATGTTGCATGTGTCATAGCCAGAGCACCACGAAGACGGTCCTGGCAAATTAGTTAACTCCCCTTCATTTCCAGTGAAGAAATTCTCGTATTCGTTTCTCCATAGCGGATCTTCACTTGTCCTGTTTGGCTCCTTGTCATCATACATTGGCATGTCGTAAAGTGGGGGTGATGCCACGTTCTCTTGCTTCCTCTTCAAGCTTTCGATCTGTTGGTAAGCCTTTTCTTTTTCTTGTTCGGCTTCCCTTGCGCGTGCCTGCACATTTGAATGTGTCAACATGATTTAGACAAGAAATATATGCAAAATATTCTTTAACTATACAGGCTGCTGGCGCATGCTGCAACGATTTACACGAACGACAGAAAGTCATCTTTGTATAAAAATATGGACCATTATAACTAATTTTCACAGAACCATAACAAAAGTACATAACTTATGTAAATTGTAAGAAAAAACACACATTTTTTCCGGTAAAAGTACACATTCTGCAATTTTTTTATAAAGAAATTAAGCAGAATGTTTCAGAAAATAGAAGTTCCGCTAAAAAGAGTCAGTGTTGTAATTTTCCTGAAATTAACTAGCATGAAAAGTGCTTTAAAGGGTCATCTGACAAAGAAAGTACTAAAAGTGTAGATTAAAGCAACTGGAAACTACCTCAGCAGCAGCAACCGCTTCTTCTGCTTCTTTAAGTCGCACAAGTAGTTCACCAGCTGCTTGTACAGCTTCAGCTGTATCCCTTAACTGGGCTTGAAGTCCTTTATTCTCATCCCTGTAATGGAGTCTCTCTTTCTCCCTTTCCTCCTTTAAAGTTGATATTTCTGCTGCAAGGGCGTTGATAAACTTAGACTCCGCACTCCTAACTCCAGCTTTAGCAGCTGCTTTCTTGACATCCACTATTCCATCCTCGATCCTCCTTTGTGATGTTAGAAGATTGATATGCTTTTCCTCTAAATCAGCATACTGTTCCAGCATTCGAGCATGACCTTCCATCGCCATTTCCATTGCATCCTTCAGTTCTTTGGAACATTTTCTTTCTGTATCAAGTTCGTGCTTTTGCTTTTCAACAAGCAGACGGCTAGCTTGCAGCTCACGTTCCAAGTCTTCTGTAAGAGATATCCATTTGGTCTCTGCTTCATTCCAACGTGCTCTCTCCATTTCAATTCTTTGCTCGGCACTTTCTATGACTGACTCTTGTACTGTGCTTAAAGGTGGGGCCACGTTTGGTTCAGAAGGATAGGTTATTTTCAAGAGATGATTTTTCTTATGAGACGACTTAGATGATGAATCCATATACATTTGAAGTTGGTTCCTCAGATCTTGAATTTCTTCCAACAAAACATCCCTCTCACCCAAGTCAAAGAAATTCTGATAACGTTCTAGTTCGTCTTGGAATCTTTTAAACTCGATTTCTGTCCTTAGAACTTCTGGCTGGTTCTCGTAGTTTTCCTTCAAAATCTGTATAGACATGAAACGAGTATGTTTATAAAATGGGCTAAAGCATGACAAAGTTTACAACCAAAGGAAAAATGAAAGCCATACCATATTCTCATTTTTTAAAGAAGCGAGTTCTTCATCTTTGAATTCCTCAGCAGATAAAATACCATCCATCAAGCTCTCCAGACGAGCAATTTTGTCATCACGTATTTGCCCGATAATCAAATTGCATTCACGTTCATGTTTATATTGTTGCAACTATAATAATAAAGATTATAGAAGCTATTAGAAACGTGGATTTTTTTTATATGTTTGTATTTAGTAAATAGAAACAAACATACCAAATGATTAAGCTGATTGATTTCGGATTCTTGTCTACTGCAGAGCTCTTCTAATGCCATCTCTCGCCTTATAGCTCCTGCCAATACTTTTTCTACTGCCTGGAAAAAGATAGAAAAAATAAAGTTAACAAAAATATTTTCCAGTAACGAAATACACATGACCAAAACTATTATTTCAAATTTATAACCTTGGGAACCAACTGCTTTGGTTTATCATCAACAGGAACCAACTGCTGAGGTTTATTGTCAACAGCAACCAACTGCAAGTTCTGATCATCATTTACATCTTGAGAACTAGTACATTTACAGTTTCGGCACAAAAACATCACAGGCTTCTGGTCTTCTACCTCGTTACCTTGAAGACGAGCTTGCACGCCAACGTCTTTTTTAACAAACAAAGGCTTACTCTCTGAAGGTTTGTAGGAAAACCTTAATGAGGATCGTGCAAAAGCCTTTTGATTCTTTTTAATAACTTCCAGACCACCATGAAGACTTGCTGCCAGATGGGCAGACCGGGGCTTAAAATTAATATCTTTTGAGGGCTCGGAACCAGTAGTTTGCGTGAGTTTCTTCTGAGAAGCAGTTAGCATTGATGAAGTCTTTAAACTTTTCCTGCTGCTGTTGATAGGTAAAGGCGAAACACTCGGAGTTGGTGATTTAAGGATTGGGGATACTTCAGATGGGTCTAACGAATCTTGATTATCGCCATTTGTTTCAAGATTGTGAACACCTATCGCCTCATTATGTCCCACTTGTTCTGATACAGCTTCTTCCATACTAATGTCACTATCTGCAGAATCTTTTCTTTCAATGGGCGAGGTTGACTTCTTGTTTTCTTCGATATTTGGTACAGTAACTTGTTCAGTTTCGTCAACAATTTCCATTTCTTCGTCTCCGTCATCATCTATATGTGGTAAAACCCGTGGATGATAAAGGCTGTATTTTAATACATTAAGGCTTCTACGAGCATTCCACCCTGCCGAATAGCCAGCACTTGGATCAACTTGGTTTCCGGTTGACTTTATGCGAATGAGTTCATCCTGTCATATGGTACATCAAGTTAACCATTGTAGCAAAAAAAGAAAATTAAAAATTATTAAGAAACAAATTGACTAGTCCAAATCAGTACGTTGATGACTCTGTTATACATGCACCAGTATTACATTATATATATTTCGAGTAAATGAAGAAAGGAAAATGTTGCAAGAAGAAGGGAAACATCTTACATGGTCAAACACTATAAAACCGAAAGTCAACATTTTTAAGAAGGTATCATAATAAAATGAAGATGAAAATTGCAAGTTACCGAAAGCATACCTTCAATTGCTTTATAACTTCACGCAATGTATTAACATCATTCTGCATTTGTTCATTAACCACTGCCTTGTTCTTGATAGCTTTGGCGCGTTGGGCAAATCGTATAGTACTAATTGTCTCACTTTTACAACTGCAAAGCATATATTCCATCCAGTTAAGAAAAGAGGGGAGAATAAGAAAGAAATAGTCTGGGTCGAGAAAACTCTTGTTGGCAAATTCGACCCATACTGATAAAACAGATTAATTAAAAAACTGCTAATTACAATTAACGTCCTATTTGTATATTAAGATTATTACTCAAGTATGATTACTTTCATAATTACAATCAACGCTTTAGTTCTTATTTGAAGAGCTTTAGAAAAGTCTGTACATGTCAACCAAACCCAAACCAGCCCATTTCGACCTGGACATTTTACGGCCTCTAGAAATGGTGATATGTTACCTCTGTGATGGAGAAATAGCGCAAATCATCGAAAGTTTTGCATTTCCCCCAAGGGATTCCTGCAACAAGAATGTCAACTTCGAGTCTCTGTAGGGTATGTGCCTTTGTTTGCCTGTTTGAGAGACTTCCGCTAGAATGTTAATCAAGTTTCTGCAAATCCAACAACAATAAAACAAGTTATTTACAATCAAGTGATACTTAATAATATGTATTTTCATATGCAGCCAAATGAAATGACATACCCTAGCTGTGAAAGTGAACGGTTAATATTACCAGCCTCTTTCAAACGCTGTCCTGCTGCACCAGTTGATGTTTGTCTTTCTGATCCAGCAAGATCAACTAAGTTCATTCGACTCGTTTTAAAGCAGCTCAGACCATCCGTGCTCTATGAAATTAGGAATTTTAATTTATGGTAATCAGTATGCAAGCAAAAATATTTGAACCATACTATAAGATAACTTTGGTTATTACCTTCAATCGTGACTCAACAACACATGTAAACACACTGTGTGAGCGTGAACTCTCGATATTTAGGCTCGTTGCTCCAGTCCTCCGGTTTGACAAACCCTGCATATTCGTTGACAAGTATCATCAATATTAACCAATAGTGACAAAAAACGAGAATCATGTGGACCAAAGTCAATACTACTATGAAATTATACCTTCTTGAGGATCTCTTTCACGTCTTTCATATTCGAGATAGACTCTTCCGTCAAATTTTCAACATAGACACCAGTCTTAGTATCTTCTCTCAGATGAAGGTTTCTTAGACTTGGATTCAGCAAGTCAGTAATTTGCTCGTTGTATATCTGCGGATGGAAGCTATGGCATCAGTATAAAAGTGACAGTAGGAGTTCAGTTGTTGATCATATATTGTCACTTTACCTCGAGAAAAGAACATCGACATTGATACATAAGTTGTTTGTCAGCATGCTTGATTTGTTCCTACAGCAAACAAGTAAACCATAAGTAACTAACGAGACAAATTATAGACAAAAAGTATCAAAAGATAAACCGTGAGAAGATATAAAAAGACACCTCATTTATTCGAGAGAACAGTCGTTCAAATACACGAGGTGTCAAGCCTTTATCATTACTGGATGACTTCTCTTCCAGTAACGCACTGGTGGGTCCCCATATTGTGAATGTCTTACCGCTCCCGCTCTATGAAAATCAAAATTATAGCACTAAATTAACACTTGAACACAAATAAAAACAAATATCATATAGCTGTATATCCTAGTAAACAATACCTGTCCATAAGCAAAGATTGAACTATTGAAACCAGCTAGACAGTTCTCAACTAGGGGAGCTCCAACGAGCTCGAATATATCCGTCTGAAATACAACCGACAAACGTTGACCAACTGTTTCACCAATAAGTAAAGCTCTGAATTTTATTCAAAAATAAACTTGCCTGAGTTGATGTTTCATCAGCTACCGAATCAAAAGTAAACTTTTGACCTTGTATTGACAACGTATCACCAGAAGTCTTCTCAACTATCGTTCCCCCTTCTTCATTTCTAGTCATCGGTCTCATTCTCACGATAACCTAATCCAGAATCATACCAGCACATCAGTTTAAACTATTTTCCTAACAATACCAATCCACTTATGGTTTCGATTCAGCTGATAATCGCAAGACTAAAGTTTCAGCTTTATTTCAAAACAAAACGATACAATCACCCAGAATCATAATTTTATATTAAATTTGTTCTAGCTTATGGGCTTATTTGACATTTGTGAAGCGCATACACCCTTTATCGGCTTATGAGATCAAATAAGTCATAAGCTTTTCCATATATTCAAATAAGCCCAACAAAATTAGCTATTCCAGACACCCCCTAAACTATTATCCTAACAAATTCTGTCAATCCACTTCATAACCAGTATCACAAATCATGACATCGTAATCATTCACAACCTTTTTTTTATATAAAAAATAGGGCTTCTAACAATAAACACCAATCCCGCAAACATTAATCACATTTCAATACTAAAAATCAAATCTTCTAAAACGAACAGATCCCAATTCCCCAATAGAGTAAATTAGGTCTTAGGGGGTGTTTGTTTCGGCTTACATAGCCGGCTTATAGCTTATGTGGTTTTCGGCTAATGTTTCATAAGCTCACTTTCTGTGGCTTATTTTGAAACTTTTAGCCTTATATAACCTTATTATGTCATAATAAGCTTATATAAAAGTTTCAAAATAAGCCACAAAAAGTGAGCTTATGAAACAAAAGCCGAAAACCAAATAAGCTATAAGCCCGCTATGTAAGCCGAAACAAACCACTTAAGACCTAATTTACTCTATTGGCGAATCGGGATCTGTTCGTTTTAAAAGTTTAAAAATAAGCCACAAAAAGTGAGCTTATGAAACAAAAGCCGAAAACCAAATAAGCTATAAGCCCGCTATGTAAGCCGAAACAAACCACTTAAGACCTAATTTACTCTATTGGCGAATCGGGATCTGTTCGTTTTAAAAGTTTAAAAATAAGCCACAAAAAGTGAGCTTATGAAACAAAAGCCGAAAACCAAATAAGCTATAAGCTCGCTATATAAGCCGAAACAAACACCCCTTAAATACCACATCAAATTTAACTATCCAGCTAATTACGGCATGACAAGCTTATAAAAAAGTTTCAAAATACGCCACAAAAAGTGAGCTTATGAAACAAAAGCCGAAAACCAATTAAGCCAAAACAAACACCCCTTTAACACCACATCAAACTAACAGCTAAAAATCACAACTTTATAACAAATTAGGGTTTCGCCAACATTATACCTTAACACCAGTATCCGAACACCCAGATCCATTACTCTCCGGTTGAAACTCACTCCCGATCTTCCGCTTTAACGGATTCGGCGGCCGCGGCGGTAACCCAGTTTTCATTTTACCCAAACCCGCCGACGGAGACGGGACGATGTTTGAATCGCCCGGTGGCGCGTTTTCTTTCGAGGGTTTTTGTTTACGGGTTCGAGTACTCGGTTTCATCGGGTTATCGAGTTCTTTAAGGATTGTTGTGTTTGTGTTTCTGGGTTTCATTGTTTTGGTTTGGGGGACTGATTTTTAGAGAGAGAAAGTTAGGGTTTTTAGAGAGAGAAAGTGATTTGGGGAAGAAATGTAGCCGTTGGAGTGGGGGTTTGAAATTTGAATATAACGTTTACTTTTTTGAGTTGTGAATTTCAAAAATTTAAGTTTGGCCCTTTAGGTTAGAGGAATATATAATGATGCCTTGCAACAACAAACAACATAAAATACCATTGGGACACAAACCATTTGGTCATAATTTTATGAGTAAACAACGAACTACTTATATCAGAGTGTTTATATCGTTGAAATTAAAATTATTTTCAACGCTCATATTTAATATAAATTTCTTTTATAGATAAAGTTGACCGCAAATTACTATTAAGTTATTCTTTTGCAAGTATTATTGTATTTTTACAGAATAAGTTAGTCAAAACATCGCTTCTAGAAATGCATATTTTATAAGCAGCCAAAAAGTGCTTATTACTGGCAAAGCGTAAGCTGAAAAAAAAAAAGCAATCTGGTTCTCACATAACGAACTATTGCCCATCTAAACACACATGTAAATCCCTTGTTGTGTTATACTTTGTAATATTACTATATATACTTATAACACATTTTTTCGGTGGCTTCGAATCCTTCGATTGGTCATTCCAAACTTCCAATCACGTCACTGTTTGCCCAGCCCGTTTAGCCTAATTGTGAGTCCAGTGGCCCGTTTGGTTAGCCCTTGTCTCTCTTTTTCTTTTTCTTTTTTCTCTTTTTCTTCAATAGTTGTATACTTGCTGGATATGTCTTGGCCTGTTGCAGTTTTCCACGCTGCTTTTCCTTAGCAAGTGGGTTTTCTCTTCAGTTGCAAAATACATATCCGGAATTTACCAGATACAACAAGCCGAGCTTATTCTCAAACTTTCTACACACATCACTACACACCACCTTTCACAACTCAGAGGGTTACTGATAAGGATTTAAAAGGTACCTTTTTTAGGGGTCATTTAAGCCCTTAAATGATCACTTATGTATCCGTTATTACTTAATTTCGTTCCTTTTCACTTTTTAGGTCTCTTGAAGGCAAATTGCTGGAATGACACTTATTCGGACGAAAAGGCACGGATATACGAAGAAAATGGCTAAAGTCAAGAATCGAGACACTCAATCTGCTGAATTGAAAGGGGACGGCGTCAGGTCTTATTTGTGACGCCGTCGCGACACATCTTGTGACGACTCAGAGAGCAAATTGACATTTTTCAAGTGACGGCATCAAGTTTAAAAGAGTAGGGCGTCGCAGCTCAGACGGCCTAGATTTGGATCCAGACGGCGTCAGAGACTGAAGGCGACGACGTCACGGGCATAAGGTGACGCCGTCACAGAGTTGACGTGGCCAAGACGAAACCATAATGGCGGCGACCCGACGACGTCACAATTAAAGAGTGACGCCGTCGTAGTTTGTAACACTATATATAGAATCCGAATTTTTCAGTTTTAAGGAGGTAGTTTTGTGGAGTAAAAACCTAAACCGAACCAAGGTTGTCTTGTACAGTATTTTAGGGTTCCATACCCTATTTTACATCAAGATAAGTGTTTTACTTCATTGATTCAATTATTTCTTTAATTGATTGTGTGTATGCTTACATGTTCTCAATGTCCGGCTAATTTACTTGTGTGTTTGCTTAGGGAATATGAAACCTAGTTATTAAATATTGATTTGTTGTCTATTATCTTAATTGTGATTGACCTAGTATTACGATAGGTCATTCGTTGTGTTATTAATGCCTGATTAATCTTTGTTGAACCTTAGCATATAGTTACTAGTTGAATTGTAGGCTAAACATTCAAAGAATACCTTAGGGCGTGTTTGGTATGTTGGAAAGGAAATGCGAGAATGGAAAAAGGAATGCTTTCCCACGTTTGTTGGTCACAGTGAATGGAAACGTGACCTTATTCCATTCTCACCCTTGCTTTTTTAATTCTTTATAAAAAGTGAAGAAAGCAGAGAATGCAAATTTATAAAAAGAACTGTTCTCATTACCCATTCTCTTGTGAATCAAAAAGTCGCTTCTAAAAAAAGGGAGTATAAATATTTAATCTCACGTGCAATGCACATTCCATCACAAATTGAAAAAGAATATCAATAACCCACCCTCTTGGCCTTTTGGCGACTGCAATATCTGAAACCCCATCATAGTCATCATCATATCTGTTGGTTATCGAAGTTGCTATATATCCCCCCAATTAAGGCAATTCATATTTTTTTCTATTTTTCTATTTCTCTTCTGTACAACTTTATGGTTAATTGATTATAAGGGTTTACTTATCAAAGTTAACAATTCATTAAAATATCTCATTTCATTGGTAAAGTCACACCACAATTTCATTATCAGCTAATTGGCCTGGCGTGGGTTTTTCTAATTATGAGGTCCTTGGTTATGTCTTTGATCGTAAAAATAGTATATATTAAGATATTTGATTCAGCCATGGTTAGAATTTTATATTTTGACTATAACATTTGATTGTAGAATTACAGTATAATATTGAAATTCCAGTCTCTAGTCGTTTCAAACAAAGGATTCAATTCTCTAGCCATTTCAACACCTCATTCTCTAATTTTCGCCAAACAGTGTGTTGGGATATTGGGATATGAAAGTGCTGAAGAATGACAAAGTACTGAATAAAGTCAAAGTACTGCTAAGTAAAAAGTCAAAGTACTGCATGCTTAAAGGACTGATATGCAAAATCGTTAAGGATTATCTTGTAATTCTAGAATGTTCTTAGATTAGTATAGTATTACTTGTCGTACAAGGTTTGTAATTGTAAACCGACTAGGGTTATCCTTAAGCCTATAAAAGGATCCCTAGATTGGCATTAGAGGTACGAATGTACGTGCATTATTAGAGTTTTAGAGAATACGATATTAGAGTATTAGAGTTGTTAAAGAATCTGTGTAATAAGCAGGTTCTAAGTATTAATAAAATCGTTGAAGTTAAAGTTAATTCTTCTTAACTTTGTTAAGTAAATTCCGCATACTTAATAAAGATAGTTCAGTGTTTCATTGTTAATAACTTAGGATTTATCCGAGGTTATTAAACCCTTACAAGCTATTTAAGTTAGTTTGGTTAGAGTACATCGATCCAACAAGTGGTATCAGAGCTTGTGTGGAAACTCTGACTAAGAAGAAACCCTTAAAAATCTAGTTAACAACAAACCCTAAAGATGTCGACTGAAGCTGCACCACCCCCATCCATCACCTCACTCAGAATACCAATCATCAAGAAGGGAGAGTATGATCTATGGAGTATGAAGATGAGGCAGTACATTGCTATTACAGACCATGCATTGTGGAATGTAATTGTCAATGGTAATGAAGTTGTTGCAGATCCTATAGAAATTCCTGGACAACCTAAACCACCTAAGGCCGTTTTGCCAGCTGCTACAATAAGAAATCAAGAGAAGGCTCTCAACATCCTATTATCTGCTATACCTGATGGTCACCTACTCAAGTTTCATGATGCTAAGGATGCTAAACAACTATGGGCTGCTCTCAAGACAAGGTTTGGAGGTAGTGATGCTTCCAAGAAGATGCACCGAAATCTATTGAAGCAACAGTTTGAAACTTTCACTGTTGGTGAAAGAGAAGGTCTTGATGCTGCCTATGACAGGTTCCAAAATCTCCTCAGCATGCTAGAGTTATACAAGGCAGAGGTATCTGTTGAAGATGCCAATTTGAAGTTCTTTAGGAGTTTGCCATCTACGTGGCATGTGATTGCTACTATGATAAGAGGACAACCTGGTTTGGATGTTATGGACTTTGATGATCTCTACAATCATCTGAAGGTGTATGAGCATGAGATGAATGGCTAAACAAGTTCAAAGTCTCACAGCATAGCTTTTGTGTCGTCTGAAAAGAGAGGCATTACTTCCACTAAAAGTACTGCTTACCCTACTCAAAGTACTGTTGCTCAAAGTACTGCATATCCTGCTGATTCTATCACAACTGTTAGGTCACTAGTTTTACAACACAAGCTTACTAGAAAGAGATAAAGGCGATTGAACAATAAACCAAACACACACACACGATAGGCTTATGACCGGTTATGCGTAGATGTGAGTGAAAGAGAATAAATTGAACAACCAACCCTCAAGTGAGGGTTATTACAATGTATTTATATGAGGGAAGCTAGGGCAACACTCCTAGTTCCCATCCTTTCCTTAATGGACATGGGCCTAAGCTCATGGGCCTTCTACATAAGCTTAAGGCTAATAACAAACATAAAGGCCATAATTAAGCTAACTATTACATATTATATACTAACACTTGATTATGGTTTAGGAGTGTTTCCAACAATCTCCCCCTAAGTGTTAGTGATGAAAACGGTGAAGGCGTTGATGTAATAGTAGCTTTGACGTCTTCTGACATTCTTCTTTCTTGTGAGAAGAATTGCCTCGATTCGAACAATCTCTCCAGTGTAGAGAAATTGTTTTCTTTAAACGGTTCTGCTTTGACGTCATCTTTAACTTTGTTCTTTGATTATTGTTCTTTGTGATGAAAGTGATAGTATGTTGTAGTCTGCATCAAGTCTGCCTCAGGTCTGCTTCGCTGCTCCAGTGTCTCCACGTCATTCTTCAACATGCTCACACGCTCTTTGATGTTGGAATTCAGTACATATGAAGTTCTTTAAGTCTTTAACTTTGTAGATTCTTTGATTTGATGAAGAATCATTCTGACTGTTGTGTTGCTTTTAGATAGAACTTCCATTAGTGATGATATTGGCGTGAGCATGAGAAGAATCTGCACGATCATTCCGCTCCAGAGCTTCCATAAGAAGAAAACATTAAAACGGTTAGTAATAAGCGGATTCTGGCACTTACAAGTTTGAACTTCGAGAGAGTTAACAGCATAGTGTGACAACACAACTCTAATGCTCACAAAGGCCGTTCCTGAACTGGAGTCCCACAAGTGAGATAACGCGATGTACCGAAGTACATCTACAGTTCAGATGAGTCGCTGAGGTACACCGAAGCATCACCTCACGACTGTAGACCTTTTGAGACACACTCCGCGTAATCCACAGGGAGTTACCGAAGTGACCTGCTGTCAGGGCTGTTTGATGTTGACTCTGGCAGGAGTTTCCATTCAATCACTAAGGATCACAGATGTGAACCTCTCATAAATGTTCTCGACAGATTGCTAAGATCTGTGAAGGACTCGATATGAACCACTGATGATCTTATTTGGTGATCAACAAGTGATGAAATGTCAAGTGTTCCTAAGAGATCTTTTGATGAATCTTGTGGCTCTAGACTCAATTGTGCGTTTTGGTTTTCCTGAGCGGAGACTATGGAGAGGGTCTCCTTCTTCAATATCAGCGATCTCTAAGAGAAAGCCGATAGATTATGTAGGGTTCCCTGTGAGAATGAAACAAGCTTCTGTTGAGAGAAACTTGACTGGCTAAGAAGGTTAAGTGCATGTTTCACTGGGTCCATGACGACTTTTAATCTTCAATACCGGTGTCATCAAGTGACAACCAGTAGCATATGAATTGAACCCGGTGTCTGCCCTAAGTTGAATAATCAGGAGGGCTATTTCTTTTCACCCTTTACTTTACATTTCTTTTTGATTCTTCAACTCATTCTTTCTCCGATTATCATTTTCTCCTTTTTACAATCATACCTAAGGACTTCTAAATTCTAACTATTTGTGGTGTCCTTGGGTAGATCCCTCCGGCTCAGGCGGATCATAGGACGGTTATTCCTAACCTTAGTCACCTTATAACTCCATGACTAACCTATGTTGCCATAAAACCATTTATTTGAAAAATCTCACACAGTGTTTGTGAATGAAAACAGTTTGTACCACTGATGAGATGAGATTTTGCATAAATACTCCCCCTCTACATGTGCTTAAGAGTTTTAACGGTTAAATGCACAGTGAGGAAAGAGCGCGCACATTTTGAATTGATCAACTCAAGATAGACAATCCCCCGCGAGACACGGTTACGTTGCGTAGTTAAAGAGTTACATTGTCAGCTTTTAGGTGACAACTAGCTCTAATAACTACCTTGAAGGTGTAGACAATCCTCGAAAGGTTTTCAAACCAGTCAGAGTTCATGTCTACCAAGAGTTTCTCGAATGGTACATTCTACTCAGACAAGTCCTTTGCGAGACACATTTACATCACTAGCGAGCTAGCTTGAAATTATTACCCGTCCCGGACAAGTCTTTTCGAGTTACTAACGGTTAAGTATCGTCAATTCGTTGGTTAAGTCTTTTCACACGAGAAATCAACTAACATATTTCTTATCACATATTTTCTCCCCCTCAAAGATGGCATATTAAAAATGTTATTTTTGAACAGTTGAGAATAAATATGACCATTTCGAGTGTTGCGGGAAGAGTGACACAAAGAACATATTGGTGAACAAAGTTTCAAATACTCCCCCTCAACAAGTGATATAAACGGTTGAGGTTTTGAAAATCATAAGGGGAAGTACTTGTTCTTTTGAGCAAAACCTTGAATAATGAAAGGTTTGATAGGTTTTACTCAAAAGTAAGAAGCTTTCGCTCCTTTTATAAGGATTGTGGCACTGAAGCGTACCACAGGGTCCTTTCTTGACAAGTACGGGTTGTACACTGAAATATGTGCACAAGCCATTGACATAATAAATCACACATCCAAATTTATATTGAAAGAAGCAGTTCAAGGGGTACCAGGAAGTCCAGTGATGTTTCCAGGAGTGCGAACCGAGCGTTGATAGCCGGTGATATTCATCCTGGGTCGACCACCAACAAAGCTTTCCAGCGTTCTGAACTGATCCCGTCGAAACAACCTTTCATCAATCATTCAGATGATCCTCCTCACATCCCTTCGATCCTGAGAATTCCATCGCTTAGGAGACCCAATCTTTTGATGTATATCCTTCAACCTATAATCCAATCCGTCCCTAACCATCTTCAAAGTGTGATCCCCAAACTTGTGAAGTTCACTACACGCCATTAAGCAATTTCTTTGAAGTTCACTGCGGTAAACGACGCCGAAAGGTTTGCTGATGAGTGTATATTGTGAGAGCTGGTTGATGTCGGGAAGATCGAGCTGAGGTGGAGTGAAGTTAAAACGGGTCTGATATGATTCAACTGCAAGCTGGAGATCTTCTACATGTTCTTTGATGACTATGCGTCTGATGAAGATGAGCAGTGACTTGATGAATTCACGTTGTACTTTAGTTGAAAATTGCCTCATGCGACCCTGTACTTTGGCAAGGTACATGTCTTCAATGTCGTTGATAGAAAAATTCTCAAAGTCAGCTTCAGAGAATGCATAATCCCTTTCGTCTTGCCTTTTGACCACAATATTCTTGAGAAAAGTGTAGTCCCATTTGGACGAAAGATCAACGTGTTTGATGGCAATGATACTCTTAGAACTGAACACTGCATGTTGAGACTTCTGAACCTGGCAGCTTCTGTAGTAGATTCTTCGGCGTTCCGGCCAATGGTGAATCCCATACATTGCATCACGGTCATACTCTACCACATTGTTAGAGAACAAGTGGTTAGCTCTTTCCTCGATGGCTATGCAGTTAGAGTATATTGCTGCCGGGAATGGAAGTGTCAAAGATGTAGCATATTTCCTTGAACCATCGCCACCATGTAGAAGAAAATCCAAGTCTCTGTTGAAGGAATATCGGAATGGAATCCTTGGCTCATCTGGTTGGCCAATAGTTGGTCGAGGTTTTGACCAGTCGGTGTAATATGGAGGGTTGTCCCGTTTGGTGAAGTCGATGTTTGCTTCTGGGTTGAGCCAATCCATGTTGTTCGACATAGCTCGAGCAATGTTCTCAAGGTGATATTCGACCTCGATGGCACTTTCCGAGGTGTCTTTTAGAAGTTGAAATGCTTCATTTTTGATTCAATTCAACTCGAATTTCGTCATCTTCTTCACATGGAACTTTTCTTGCAGAATCTTTGCATGCTCCAATGTATTACCGTCTACCAGATCTTGACCTTCAGCTGGGTAGGGAGTGTTATTTACAAGAGTAGAGAACCATTCAAATTCCTCAGTTTTATCGTCATCTAGCCATGATACGATGTCAGTCTGAGGCGTCTTCTTCTTCTTTTTCGAAGGCCTAGATGATGATTCTGGTTTCTGTACTTGTTTGGGAGAGGTGGGTTGTTGTAGGGGCTCACGGACTTCCTCATCATCACCACCCGTATACTCAAAGTGATCACCGGTTTTCTGAGTCTGGGGTGGCAATTCAGAAGAATCCTGAGGTTTATCAGTAGAAGAACGAGGAGGAGACCTTTGTTGAGCAGGAGTTCGTTGGGGAGGTGGTTGCATAGAAGATGATTCACCAGACTTCTTTGGGCGTTTAGAATCTTTCTCCTTATCCTTGTCTCTATCTTCATCGTCTCTAGGACGTTTAGGCATTTCTTCTTCTTCTCGGCATGCACATTTTAGTTGGTATTCCAGCAATGCTTCCAACAATTTGCTTTCGTGAGAAGCAAGTGTTGCAGATCTTTTGGACATTTGAGCAACTAGCCGGTCAACCAATTCAGCATCTGAGAATATTTTGGGATCAACTGGATTGATGCTAACATACATTGGAGTTGATCTCATCGTTTGCTTGGCCAAGTGCAGTAGGTTCGGATAAAGTTGCCTGGTGAACATCTCCTGTGTAGCTTTAGGAACGATATCCAGAAGGTACTTGTGAGTGTAGCCTTCGATCATCTCGTTCATTTCCCCTTGGAGATTCCTTTTCATGTACTCCTGGACGTATTTCCTTTCCTCTTGCATCTTGTCATTCTCGTCATGAAGATATTGTACTTGTTGATTGAGAAAGTTCAGCTTCCTGTAGAGCATGTCTTTCTTTCTGACTTGTTTGACAGCATTCACAATTCTTTTATGAGTGTGAGAGATCCAAGATCGAGTTGGCTTCTTCACTGATTTGGATGTTGATTTGGTTGATCTTTTTGATGGTGGCGGTGAAGAGTGAGATGATGAGTCCGATGATGATGAGATGTGAGGAGACTCCGGGTCCTTTGGTGGTTGATGTGCCCGGTAGGTGCAAGTTTTAAATTTATAAAAGGTGAATTACCAATATTACCAATAACACATACGAGCAAGTATACTCGTCCGTTATACCAAGATTATGAAGGTAAGTCGGGATCGTTCGCAGGGATTTGAGTGAATCTAAACACAAGTTTGAATTAACGGAGTCTATCCAAAACATATAACAAAGCAAATAGATATAATGCAATTCAGATGATTAAAAACTACACTTGCTTAAACTAGTTTCATATCATAGATTAATGTGATTGTGTTAACCTCTTAACATGTTGGTTGTGATAATTAGTTGAAAACTAATCTATTGTTCTTACAATTTAAACTTTGATCAAGAGTTTAGTTCATAAAAACAAGCATTAAGTTTAACCAATCAATTCAAGATCAATTCAAGTTTCATAAGTCTACATACATAAACTTAAACACAAAAACATCCACTTGTTCATCAAATTGCTTAAGAAATGGTCAATACAAAAGGTAACCGATCATAGACAAAAGGCTACAATTGATTCTCAACAACTAATCTTACGACCATTTAGATGTTTCCAACCAATCCAATTTGATAATCAAAAAGCGTTTCTATTACAACCACACCTTAGTTCCTTTGTATAATCAAGAATAATGGGTAAAAACAATCATCCATAGACAAAATGATTATGACTAGTTGAATAACACGAAGTTCTTTCGACCCCAACGATTATCAATTAGCCAAACTTGATTAACAAATGTCACTATGAAACTTTAGCACAATTGGATCTTAGAATCAACTTGAAATTGAATTAAAACATGTTAACACAACCACTAACTAATCATATGATAATCAACATCATTTAAGCAAGTGCATAAAGAAACTAGCCACTCATAGCAAACATAAACATAAATTCAGTACTTTGAACATTAGAAAACATGATTAAAGGTCTTACAATGATTGAAATGAGATTACAAATGATGTAGTAATGATGCCTCAAGTATTGGTGATGACTTCTTGATGGTTTGACCTCCAAATGATGACTTCTTGGACCTCCAAAGTTTCCTGGAACTTTATGGACGAATTTAGGCTTTTAGAGAGTAGTAGTGGTGATAAGATAGGTGTGAGAGAAGATCTCTCAAGTTGTGGTGTATTTTGATGATGAAAACATACACAAATGAGTCCTATTTATACTACTCTCAAGCCTAGGGGTATTAAATGTTGAACTTGGCCTCCAAGGAGTTTAGAAGGACCTAGAATACATGAAGGAAGGACCTAGAATCGTTTGGAACAAGTTTAGAACCTTAGTAATGGAAAAATGGCTGAAACAGGACCTCCAACCGGATCCGGTTGAGCTCCAACCGTTCGGTTTGTCTACGTGACCATTCTCCAACCGGATCCGGTTACGGGTCTCCACCGATCGGTTGGAGCAAAAATCACGAAAAGTCATAAACAGCAAAGTTGTAGATCTTTCTCTTAGCTTTCCGTGGCCGCGAACGGGGGGTCAAACGGAGTCCGTATGCAAAAGTTATGGCCAAAATGGTGAAGGTGTGTCGGGAACAACGAGGCTTCCAATATCTTTTCGTTTAAGCTTCTTTTCTTCATTTCTTCCTCGTTTTCCTTCTTGAACTTTATTCTTGAGTGTTTGGACCACTAACTTGATGACTTTATCTTCTCGAATATACTCCACAAGTCTTGCTTTGGTCGGGAATTCTTCATATATGGAGAAATCTTCGTATTTTACTTCTTTTTTCGTCTTTTTCTCCACTTTCCTGTACTTGGCTACAAATGAACTAGCAAACGCACTTTGATACGATTAAGCAACAAAAGCATATGATTATAACCAAATAACATACATAAAAACACGGATAACGCTACTAAAAACATGCACAATTTGAGCGTTATCAGTGGTTCAGAAGTTTCCTTCTATGAACGTGTAGGACTATCCAGAAGCAACTTATCATAATCAGCATCTTTATCTTTCTCGGACTTTTCAGTTTCAGGTTCCTCAAACTCATATACAATAGTATCCTCCGCAAGCTTTTGCTGTTGTTCAAGAGTGGTGGCACCAGCTCCCTTATCGGGTTGATTAACCGCATCAGGAATTGGTGAAGAGTGGACACCACCACTCGACCCTCCGGGGCCACGCATTTGATCTTGTTCAAATTCTTTAGCTTTTTGAAGGTGTCTGACGATTTTAAACTTCTTCCTGTAGGATTTTTCCAGTTGCTCTTCATCTGAGCTTGAGCTTCCTTCACAAGGTACAAGTGCAGGAGTCTTCCCTTTGTCATGTTCAGCTAATGGACTGGGAGGTTTCGGTACTGATGGAGTGTCATCCTTTGCAGTTTCAGAGTATGTAATCTCTTCATCTGATTCAGTACCTTCAGAGCTTTCGTCCATAAGCTTTCTTTGCGGTTCAGGTGTGGGAATAGGTTCAACTTCCTTTACGGGAACAATCCTTTTACGAGGATGATTCCTTTTGGGAAACTTCCTTTGACTTTCAGTACTTGCAGCACTTGCTGCACTGCCTCTTCTGGTTCTCCTTGTAGGTGTACCAGAAGACTTCTCATCGAGATGACCAACTTTGCCTTCTCTTACTGCTACCCGATACCTTTTGTACGTTTCAAGCTTTTTGATTTCATCAGTCAGTAGGTGATCAGGTAACACCGCACCCTGTTTCTTTGTTGACGATTCCTTGATTCTGACAGATAGGATAGGCTCAGTCAACATATCGTGATTGTCGGGGTCATTGAGCCTCTTGGGAATATCAGGATGAAGTCCAAGTGCTCTCTGGATCAACAGTTTAGTGTATCTGACATAGGGAATCTTTGAGCCAAGCTTTTTGTGAAATGTCATCATGTCATCCCATATCAGAGCTTCAATTTCGATGTCTTTCTTGTTGATTAATGACCAGAAGATTTGCAGTTCCATGAGCTTGGGATGCTCATATCCACTGTCATGACCAGAGACAGACTTAGTGATGATGATGTAGAGGGTTCTCCATGGTTGAGGAATGTTCTTAAGCTCCACATGAGAATGCTTAGTAATAATTTCTGAAGCTTCATCATAGCCAATATCAAGAAGGAATTGCATAACTGTCTCTTCAGTAGGTGTGGCAAAGAAGTCGGTTGACTCAATTTCAGGAATGAGAAGAACAGCTCGTAAGTCTGCATGAGTGATAGTGACTTGTTTGTGATTGAGAGTCACAGTCACTGCACTTTGACCCTTGATCCTTTGCATTGAGTTCCAGAATTGTTGAATGCAGATCTCCGGTACTGTAGCAGAGTGTGAGAGCATGTTTTGGTAGGGATGATTCTTGAGAACATCCACAACAATCAAACAGGAAGATTCTGAGCATGTGAGGGTTTCAAAGTCAACCCTAAGGTTGTTCTTTCCAATCTTTCTCGGATAGCCATTAGGGAAGATGTCAGCAATTGTGAGAACTTCTGGTGCATCCACATTTATTTGAGCAGCCATGTCGTGATCTGAAATAACATTAGCCAAAAGAACCAACATATCGAAAGACATAATGTTAGTCAACAAAAGGTTTTTATTGTCTAATTATTGAATGTACAGTGTTAAAGATTGTTACGAGTCCTAAGTCACTTGTTTATCCAATAGTCCAATGACGTCGTGAAACGTTTCGTGAGTTAGTTAACTTTAAGTTTATGTTATCACTTATAGTTCACAACATATTAAACGTTTAAGTTTATTAGTGACATTATTGGATTCGTGACGTTATGATTCATTTATTTACAAGTTTGCACGCGTAACAATTCAAAACGAAGGTTTGATCAAGGCTTATGCGTAGGAATAGTAGCTTACGCGTAAACAGGATAAGTATACGTGTAAACGCAAGCTTATGTGTAGGATCCTTACTTACGCGTAAGAAATGTTACGCGTAGGAAAAGGGGACCTTATGCGTAGAGCTTACGCGTGGGCGTATAAAAAACCTTACGCGTAAGGATTACTCGTAAGAGTAAACCTTATGCGTAGAGTCACTGTTTACGCATATCCTTCACAGGATATGCGTAGTCCCATTGTAGAACCTTACGCGTAACAGTTACGCGTAAAATTTCTCTTACGCATAACTTTCTACGCGTAAGGTGATCCTTATGCGTAGAGTAACAAAGGCCTTGATTCTGAGTATTATGCGTAGCAAGCCTGAAATAAATTCATCATATCAGCAATCTTAACATGTATAGTCATTTTGAAACAGATCATAGCATGAAAGCATATCAAACAGTTACGCGTAGAAAACCTTACGCGTAAGCCTAAAAACCCTAATAGTTCAAGAATTACGCATAATAGTTCTAGCCATGGAAATTGCACCAAACGTTTTCTGGTAGGTCTTAGGTGTTGTGAGAGTCTAATAACCGAGTTTTAACATCCAACACTCAGTGAATCAAAAATACCCAAAACTAAGAACATTAAACCCTAAATTCCAATTTTTAATCAAATAGTGTTTCTGGGTAGTTATAGGGCCTGGATATCATCAATTCAACATGATATAAACATCACACAACAATCTTTTTTGACCAAAAACCTTCACATTTGAAAACGCCCAAAACCACGCATAAACCCTAATTTTGAAAATCAATCAATTCATGTTTCTGGGTGGATTTTGAGGATAGAAAAGATATCAACGATGTTATTAAAGCGTTTTGACACTATCTTTTTAACCATAAACACACACCAATGATTGTGTGTTCATACGCTTATGCGTAGAACACATAATCACACATATCTAATGTTTTAGCCGTTGGATTTGCATAAAATTCAAAACCTTTGCTTGTATTAATGTTAAGATTATGAAAACACTTACACTTTGATGATCAAAAACACAGATTTCTTGAACGAATTTTGTGCGTAGGATTAGTTAGATGAGAGTAATAAATGTAAAGTGAAAGAATTAGGTGGGGTGTTTTTATTAAAAATAACTTTAATATTTTGGCAGTTTTAGTCCCTTCGCCTTTTCCTTTTTTCATACAAAGCCATTTAACTTCCCTTTTGGTTACCAAACAAAGATTTTAAGAAAGAAACTTGACGACACTCCCCCTCGACTTAAGAAAATAATGAAAGGTTATAAATTTTAGTCCGAGGAGTGCCATTGAACCAGAAAATTTTACCACCATTGATAAAAGAAACAACAGGGATAGGATAACATGCAAGTACACAGATATTTTGAAACAGTTAAGTATTAATTTTCTCCCCCTCAACACTTGATCGGAAAAATACTGAATTTTGAAAGATTATAGTGTTGACGGAAGAAATGTACTTGCCATGTTGAAAGAAAATTAGATTAGAAGAATATTTTTGTTGTTTTATAAGATTTTATATTTTTTTATTTTGTTTTTGAAAATTATTTACAAAAGATATTCTGGTATTTGACAGGTTTTTAAGATTATTTTAGGAGGTCATCCAATTCCTCTTGAGTCAAACACCTCATACCAATCCGGTGGACCAACTCATTAAACCTAGCGGGAGGCAAGACTTTGGTGAGAAGATCTGCCAATTGGTATTCTGTACCCACGAAGTATAATTCAACTGTACCCTGTTCCACGTGGTCCTTGATGAAATGATAGCGAAGATCGATGTGCTTTGATTTCGAATGCTGAACTGAGTTGCACGAGATCGCAATGGCACTCCGATTGTCGCAGTACATCGGGATTCTGTCAAATACGTAACCATAGTCTTTGAGTTGTGTTCTCATCTAGATGACTTGAGCACAACACGCGGACATGGCTACATATTCTGCTTCGGTTGATGACAACGATGTACAGTCCTGCTTCTTCGATTGCCAAGACACCAGTTTATCACCAAGAAATTGTAGTGCTCCTGAAGTACTTTTTCGTGAATCTAAACATCCTGCGTGATCAGCATCTGAAAAAGCGATTAGTTCAAAACCAGAATCCTTCGAATACCAGATCCCCAAGTTAATGGTTCCCTTGATGTATCGGAGGATTCTTTTAGCCTCAGAGAGGTGGGTTTCAGTTGGTCTTGACTGATAACGGGAGCATAGATAAACGGCAAAGACAATATCAGGCCTGCTAGCTGTTAGGTACATTGGAGACCCAATAATACTATGGTATTTGGTAGGGTCCACTAATTTCCCATTTAAATCAGCATCTAGCTTCTTGGTTTGAGTCATTGGTGTGGCATAAGTGTCACAGGTTTTCATTCCAAATTTGTTTAACAATTCAAGGGCATATTTGGACTGACTCAAGAAAATACCACGGGGTGATTGATGAACTTGAAATCCTAGAAAGAATGTAAGTTCACCCATCATGGACATTTCAAAATTTTTCTTCATTAGTTTTGCAAAAGTGATTGAGTACTTTTTATGTGTAGACCCAAAAATGATGTCATCCACGTAAATTTGAACAATTAAGATATGTGCCCCGTGATATTATATAAAAAGAGTAGGGTCAACCGAACCTTTGGTGAAATTATTGGCAATGAGGAAAGATGATAGCTTATCGTACCATGCCCGAGGAGCTTATTTGAGACTATACAGAGCTTTGTTCAGTTTGTAGACGTGGTTCGGAAACTCAGGATCAACGAATCCATCTGGTTGGCTGACAAAAACCGTTTCTTTAAGTTGTCCATTGAGAAACGCAGTTATGACATCCATCTGATAGACCGTCATATTCATATGAGCCGCGAACGCGAGAAATATCCGAACAGCCTCAAGACGAGCAACCGGAGCAAAAGATTCTTCAAAGTCAATACCCTCTTCCTGACGATAACCCTTAGCAACTAGACGTGACTTGTTTCGGATTACGTTCCCTTCAACATCCAATTTGTTCTTCCAAATCCATTTTAGACCGATGACGTAAACCCCTGTTGGTCTTTCAACCAGTTCCCATACTTCAAGACGTTTGAATTGGTTGAGTTCTTCTTGCATGGATTCAATCCAGGTATCTTTTGTCATTGCGTCTTTAATGTTTTTAGGCTCAGATTGGCAGACAGTGAGTGCATAAATGCAGTGCTCACCATCTGAGTGAAGACGTTGTCTCGTAATGACTGGTTGATTCGCGTTGCCAATAATATTTTCCAGAGGATGGTCTTTTGTCCATCTATGTGTGGAGGGTTGATGTTGGTATACATTGTGCAGATTCTGAGGATTCAAATGGGTTGTTGAAGATTCCGCGACATCTGGTGCAGCAGTCTCATTAGCAAACGGGTTAAAGAACGCATTTGGATCAAAATCTGCAGGTGGGGGTACTTCATTCAGAATATCATCAGCCGGTTCATCATTGTTGGAAGAGGTTTGTTCAACTGTTGTGGTGGAGTCAACTGGTGGTGCTTCTTCAACAGTAGTTGTTGTAGCAGGTGTATCAGGTATAAGAGTAGTATCAGGTTGAGCAGCGGAAACAGCGGATACACCTGGAGCACGTTCATCAATATCGTCACTGAACAGAGGAGAAAATAACCGTTCCATTTGTTGACGAGTGAGCTGGGGGCTTTGTTCAGCTGATGATGGGGGTTGAGGAAAGTTTAAGCGGTTGTGTCCGGGTTCCAAGCTGTTATACTCAGAAGCCATTTCTGTGAGTTCATCAAAATGAGCATGAATCGTTTCCATAACCTCCTTTGTTCGACGATTCCAGATACGGAAACCTTTAGAATTATCACAATACCCAATAAAAACTCCAATGTCAACTTTGGCTTTGAGCTTTCCAAAGTCATCACGATCATTATTCGGATAGCAAAGAGATCCAAAGACATGAAAGTGTTTGAGATTCGGTTTTCTGTTGTGGACAAGCTCGAAAGGTGTTTTGTTGTGGCGTTTTGTAATCATAGAGCGGTTTTGAGTATAGCATGCAGTAGATACAGCTTCTGTCCACAAGTAATCTGGGAGTTTAGCATTGATTAACATTGTTCTTGCAGCTTCCACCAACGTTCGGTTTCGTCTTTCAACAACTCCGTTTTGTTCAGGTGTACGAGCAATAGATGTTTGATGCTGAATTCCCACTTTCTCATAAAATTCACGAAGGGTTTGGTTAACAAATTCAGTTCCTCTGTCTGTTCTGATTTGTCGGACGGTGTTTCGGAGCTGAACCTGTATTTTCGTGAGAAAGGTGATAATCATCGGTGGAGCTTGGTCTTTGCTTCGAAGAAAGTAGACCCAAGTCCAGCGTGAATAGTCATCAACAATTACTAAAATGTAGCGTTTGCCATTGATCGTTTGCACGCGCATCGGGCCACACAAATCCATGTGAAGAAGATGAAGCACATGCTGAGAGCTGTGTTCCACCTTTGAAGGAAAATGAGCACGAGTGCTTTTCCCTTGTTCACAAGCTGAACATAGGTGATCTTTTGAATACCGGAATCGTGGGAGTCCTTCAACTAGTTTGTGTCGAGCAAGGTTGGTGATGGTTTGAAAGTTTAGATGTGAGAGACGACGGTGCCATAGTCAGGATTTTGTTGATGTTGCCTTTGAAAGTAAGCAGATGGGAGATGAAGCAACCATGTCTTGCATAGAGATAGTGGAGAGACTAGAATTACGCGAGCCAGAAATAAGGTCGTTCCCTTGTAGATCACGAATGAAACATGATTTCTCCCTGAAAGCAACCTCCAAATCTCCATCACAAAACTGACCTACTGAAAACAGATTGTGACCGAGGCCTTCCACATAGTAAACCCTGCTGATTTCGATGTTCCCATTGACATAGTCTCCGTAGCCCATGATAGCTGCGAAATGATCATTCCCGAACCTGACAGTGCCAATGAACTTTGCAATAAAGTTTGATAACAGTTTAAGGTTGCATGTCATGTGTCGGGAACATCCGCTATCAACAATCCAGAGAATGATCTGTATCACCTGCATTACACACAGACGACACAGATGGAATAGAAGTAGATGTGGAACCCGAAATGTTAGAGGGTTCCGAAGCAGTTATATTAGACATACACAAATTAATAATTTTAGGCATCCATTTAAATCCTAGTGTGTTATATATCCATTTCTGCCATCTATAACTACTCTTTGCTTTAGTCTTAGTGAATGCACTAGGTGGTACTACATTCTTTGGAGGTAAAACTGAAGCTACAGGGACAACAATGCTTGCCTTAGAATCTAAAGAAGGCGGTCTACCAAGCACAGACTTAGAATGATTACTGGGCCTAGAGGTATTCCGATTCTTAGGATTCCGTAAACGAGAGATTATAGCTTTAGCAACACATTTGTCATGACAATCAGAATTCATACTTTTACGACAAATAACACAAGGTGCATCAGACTGAATATCAAAAGTACTTAAAGGTTTAGCATTTGTTACATCACTATTTCTATTACATTTGCCAGACGCAATATTTGTAGTGGAAGCAACGTGAGTCTTATTCATAGTCCTAGGGTGTTCTTCTACTTTAGCATTCCTTATTGATCTTTTCTTAGGTCGCAACTTCCTATTCTTCGATTGAGTGCTCCTAGGCTGTGAAGTGCGGACGTTTGGAAAAGATGCAACTATTCCTGTTTCAGTAGAAGGAAGCACGTTAGCAACTTGTGATTTGGCAGTAGGGATTCTAGGTTCACGATTACTAAGTGTTACTGGTGCTATTCTCTTAATCACGGTAGGCGGAAGTTGTTCATACTTTCCTAACATTTCTCTTAACTTAAAGATAGTGTGAATCAACTCTTGATTTTCAGAACGAAGATTTCCCGAAAAATTCATGACTTCCTTAGTGTGTGCAAGAAAATGATCAAGCTCGTTTGATGCTTCATCGCGAGTCTTTTTAAGTAAATCAAATATGACACCATATTCCTGTTTGACTTTTACAAGTTCTTGTTCATATTTTGAGATTTGACATTTCAAAGACGCGTTTTGATCATCCAGTTGCTCAAATTTTGGATTAAACGATTTAGATTGCAACTGGTTGATTTTCTTTTGCAAAGCAAGTTCACGATTTTGACAATCTTTTTGACACCATTGAAGACGACGTTTTGCGTTTGAAAGCTCATTAATCAATAGTTCATTTTCAGCTTTTAAAGACTTGAATTGATGCACATTATCCGAATTCTCAACAGTTACAACATTATCAACAATATCAGCAGAGATATAATCAGATGCATGTGGCAAAGAATGAAACAACACATCATTATGGACATCAGCACAGAGAAGATCTTCCAAGAGTCGATCAACATCTTTTCTCAACATTTTCTTTTTACGTTTAGTATTAGAAATAGATGTTTCTGTTTTCTCGAAAACGACCTTCATCAATCCAAGTTCCTTATGAAAATCCCGTTCCCAAGCTAATGCACAACTTTTCAAATTTTTAACATTTGGTAAAAGATTTTTCTGAAAAATGTCTCTTTGTTCTCGCGCCAGAGGCGATTGAAAATGTTGAACTTTGATTTCAGAATGATATTCTATCTCATGTTGTAAAGTTTTGAGGTCAGCCATGAAAAGGTCAAAATATCTAAGAATTTTGCGATTTTCAGGTTTTGAATTTACTTCACTGATGGAAGGTAAAGGACCATGAGTTTGTGTATAATCTGGTTGGGGATTAACGGTAGAAGACTCAGACGTTTTTATGATAATCCTTGGTGTGTTAGAAGAATCCGTTGGTGTGACGAAAGTGACCGCTTTTTTATAATTAAAAGGTTTGTTGTAAACAACATTTTCTAATTTTGATCGACTCTCGTCTTCTGCATCTAATTCCTCTTGACGATGATATTCAACAACACTCATAACAGTATCATTAATTTTATATTCTGCACTGGAAACTTCAGGATTTGGTTTGAATGTTTTTAGTGAAAGCTTAGGTTTGTAATCAGCAAGATTTGGTCCATATCCTTTTGGATTGGGTTTTAAAGTAAACTTTTCAATAGCTGTTACTGATTCACCATGTTTCTAAACAACAGTTTTAAACTCTTTAAGTTTGTTTTGCAAGCCGATAATTTCTTCAAGAAGGTCATCTATTCGATTTGTTGAATGCTTTTTGTATACAGAGAACTGTTTTTGACAAGTTAACAACTCAGCCTTAGCTTTTTGATTTTCCAAGGTGAGAGCGTTAATTTGCTTTTTATGTTCATGTTTCAGTTGTTCTATTTCAGACAACAAAGCATTCTTCGAAACGGCTAGATCACGCATCTGTCTCTCTAAATATTTTTCATTTTGATGAGATTTAGTAAAGGCTGCTTCAAAACCTTTTTCACGGTTTTCTTGAGTTTTGAAAAAGTTGAGTTGCATTTTTAAACATTCAAAATCCTTGGTTAACAGTGAATTTTTACTTTTCAAGTCCTGATTTAATGCACAACATTCTTCAATTTTGGATTGCTGGTCTTTAAGTAACAAAGCAAGATCTGGATTAGGCAAAAGTTCGGCGTGTTCAACGTGAGTCACAACATGATCATTATTTAGATCCTCAAGTATAACCACGGAGTCAATTTGATTATCAATGGAAACCATAAGGTCATCTTGATCGTCAAATGTAACTACGGGGTCTAATTGAAAATCGTCGGAATGAGATGTGGATGACTCATTTTGAACATTCTGAGCCTTGCCGGATTCAGATGTTGGTGGAGATATTAGATCAGAGATAAATATGGTTTGTTCGGGTACCTGAGACAAGCCATTAGTGTCATACACTGGGCCTGTGTCACTCATGTGTAACTCTTGCATATTAGCCATCAACATAACAGCTGCATTGGCCTACAAGTCCTCCATATCATCATCTGAGTCTGCATCTGCCATAAAGCTCTGTTCTTTGTCTGTGAGAGTTCCACCAGCTTCATCCTTAAGAGCTAAAAGAAGAGCCTCTTTGTGATAAGCACTGCCCCTAGTCCTCGGCTTTGGGCATGCATTAGCCAGGTGTCCCTTCTCATTGCAGTTGTAGCATCGAAGACCATTAACCCCATTCTGAGCATTTCCCTGTTCCACCACTTGAGCTCTGTTGTTATTCCTACCCACAACATTAAACCCTTGACCACCGCCCATCTGACGACCATAACCTCAATTCTGAACTTCAACTCGTCCATTGTTCACAACAGCTTGATTACGTGTGTTAGATGAGGAACAAATACGATTGTTGGATCTGTTGGTATAACGGCTAAAAGCATTAGCAATCATAACAAATCCTTGTTGCAATGCTTCGAACGGATCAGAATCCTCACTAGCTTCACTGACATGTGCTTGAGCATTGTTGTTGTTGTTGTATGGAACCACTTGATTTTTTTGAGGTTGTTGCTGTAAAGGATCATATGGTGTGATTGTAGCAGTTGGTTGAGTTGCTGGTTGAGAAGGAGAACTCTGTTGAGCATACAAGGCAAGTTGTTGATTTTCCGGATTTGTCGTTGAAGCAATTTGAGCACGGAGAATCCTTTCCCTATCAACTTCCTTTTCATGAGGCTTCAAGTAATCGTACAACAATCCGTAGGTATAATGATGCATGTTCTTCGCTTGACGGAGAAAAATGACATACTTCTCCCATTCAGGACCAAGACAACTCAGGAACTTAGTATTGATTGCAATTCTTGGCATGATGATGTTGTGTTTATCCAAATCATTGATGATGTCTGAAAAACGATGGTGATAAGACTCTAGTGTCTCTCCAGGTTCAATCATGAAGTGTTCATAAGCCAAATAAATTTTGGATTCCATATCTTCCTGATTGAGTGCAGATCCTTCCATAAGTAGATGAATATGTTCCCACATTTTCTTTGCAGTCTTTTGAGCATCAACACTTCGAAGAATTGGGTTTGGTAATCCTAAAAGGATATATTGCATTGCAAGCTCATCAGCTTCATAGTATAGAAGTTCTTCTGGATTCAAGTCTGCAACAGTAGCAATGTTCGTTTGTTCATCTCTTGGTGGATTAGCAGTTGGATCTCCGGGTACAATGACATTAGGCATCTGAAATGGACCTTCCAAGATAACCTTCTTTAAGAACTTTCCATGTGGCTTCTTTAGATCACAAAACCTAAAGAACCTTAGCACCCATTGATCGTAGTTTCCTGGAGTGAGCATTGGAGGTCTATCAAGTGATCCAGCCTCATGAATTGATTGTTGGCTGCTTAAAGCTTCACACATCTTTGCAAACCAAGTAGGTTCCTTCATAGTGTTCCTTGATGGATGTGGATTGAATTCATTTGTGTAGGGTTGAACTTGAAGACTTGGTGGTGTTTGAACCATTTGAGGTGGTGGAATTGCACCAAGTTGTGGAGTATGTTGTTGATTAAATTGTTGTTGATAAACTGCTTGTTGTTGATTCCATTGTTGGTGTTGTGGACTTAATTGTTGTTGACGTTGAGTATAAGTGTAAGGGAAATAGTTAGAGTATGGTGGTTGAGACATGTTGATAAACTTGTGTTATAAAAATGGATCTTTGTAGTCGAATGAACCTTAGTTGATGAAGTGTCCTTAGGCGTAGAAATCACAATAATCCAAGTAGCACTTATGTGTAAAAACACCAAAGTTACGCGTAACAATCAAGAGTTACGCGTAGATTTAGCTTACGAGTAAGTAGGGAAAAGACGCTAAAGTTATGCGTAGACACAAAGTTAGGCGTAGGATTACCTTATGCGTAAGACTATGCTTAGGCGTAAGATGAATCTTATGCGTAGGATTTCTACGCGTAAGCTTTATGCTTATGCGTAAGTTTAGGGTTTTGCCCAAATGATCTTTTACACTATCACAGTGCAAAAGATATCCAAAGTCGACGTATTTTCAGGCTTATCCAAGCAAGAAAACACGGAGTAAACCACGAGAACGAAGATCAAGCCAAGGAATACCTTACGCGTAGTTTTAGGGTTTTGCTACGCGTAGGATTACTCGTAAAATTGATGATGTCCAAAGATGTTTCTAAACCAGTTTTTGTGTGATGAAATAGCTTCAATAACACCAAAATGACACAAAAGTGTGAAACTTGATGATCCAAAGCTCTCAAAACGGTTACACGTAGGTTTACACCCTCGTTCAAAAACAAGCCTAAAAACTTAGATCCACGCGTAAAGGTTGAAACGTTTTGCCAAAAACAAGTATTTTAACACCTTAAAACGTTGAAAGTACAAGAATCTTGGATTAAAAAGTGTAAAAAACGAGTTTTTAAGCGAACCAAAGTATCACGTTATTCTACGCGTAGGACCAAAAACCCACTTCAAGAAATAACGATTCACCCAACTAGTTAGGCAATTGATACCACTGTTAGGTCACTAGTTTTACAACACAAGCTTACTAGAAAGAGATAAAGGCGATTGAACAATAAACCAAACACACACACACGATATGCTTATGACCGGTTATGCGTAGATGTGAGTGAAAGAGAATAAATTGAACAACCAACCCTCAAGTGAGGGTTATTACAATGTATTTATAGGAGGGAAGCTAGGGCAACACTCCTAGTTCCCATCCTTTCCTTAATGGACATGGGCCTAAGCTCATGGGCCTTCTACATAAGCTTAAGGCTAATAACAAACATAAAGGCCATAATTAAGCTAACTATTACATATTAATTACTAACACTTGATTATGGTTTAGGAGTGTTTCCAAAAACAACCATGACCAACCCCACATCATCACCATCAAGCACCATCCATTCTGATGAAGTTGTATGCTCATTCTTTGCTCAGCAAGCTACTTTACCTGTTACCTATGAAGAGGATTTGTCACAAATTGAAGAGGATGCTCTTGAAGAAATTGATATAAGGTGGCAAGTTGCTATGATCACTGCAAGGATCAAAAATTTCATGAAGAAAACAGGAAGAGGCATCGACTTCAAACCAAAACCCAGCTTCTATCCTTTTCTTTTCCGCTGGCATCTCGCATTCACGCCCCCGTTTGACAAGCGAGCGTAGGCCCAGCCCTTCACCCAGTAAGAAGTGCTTTTCTTGGCGAAGTTGACAAGTCCAAGATTGAATGTTTTAATTGTGAAAAGACTGGACACTTTGCAACGGAATGCAGGTTTGCTAAATATCAGGCAAACAGGATGACTGAGAAACCAAAGCTTGAGCTAAAAGAAATTCCTATTACTGAAACAAAAGCTTTGGTTGCTCAAGAGAATCTATCAGAGGTTGACTGGAGTGATGAGTTTGATGATGAACTAGTAACCTACTGTATGGCTGCAGTTGAAAAGTTTGATTGGAGCACAGCTTTTGATGAGGAACCTGGATTTGCTGCTTTAGAGTCCAGAGATGGTCTAGGAAGCTTTGATTGGAGCATGGAGAGTGAAGATGAACCTGTTCTTCTTGCTATGGTAGCTACTTCACCAAGTTCACCCCTATCTCTGAGGTATGTTCTAAGTGTCATGACTTTTATCAAAAAGTACTTACTGATTATGTAAATGAAAGAGATAATTATCAAAGGGCTAGGTCTGAGGTAGCTGGTTATCAAATTACTTTAGAGTCAATGGAAGCCAAAATAATAACACATGAAAATAATGAAATGGCTTGGGCAGAAAAGTATGAACAATAGGATTATCAGTTAAAACTAAGTGAATGGAAACTAGGATGTAAGATTTCTTCTGAAATTGAAAAGCTAACTAAGGAAAGAGATGAATTGCTAGAAAAGTTTGCTGCTTGGGGACAATCAGGACTTTCTCATGTTAGTTATGTTGAAAAACAGAGAAGAGCTTACATTAGAAATGGACTAGGTTTTGGTATGGACTTTAGTAGCATAGAAAACCCACCTAGTGATCAGGATGAATGTGATTTTGAGAATATAACAACTAGTGATGATTTTTTGAATAACAATAGTGCGAGCAAGGGCTTGAATACTGTTGGCAATGTGTTGAATGGAAGTGGTGAAAGTGGTGGGGATGCTGAAGTTGTTTTAACCAATGCACAAGTGGAGCCGATTTCACTTGGTTCGAGCCCTCGTCATGATGCACCTAGTCATGACACGCCTGAGGGTCATGATACACCTGCTTCTGATTCGGCCTCTAATGTTTCAAAACAGCCTAATGTGGAGCAATTGATTGCTAATGCGCATCAGAAATTTGATGAAGCAATGAATAAAATTGACAGTGATATTGCTAAGATGGCTTCATCTTCCGATGTGAACAATTCGAGTGGGATTGGGCTTCAATCTAATTCGAATGGTACTAATGTTTATTCAGCAAATACTCCTCCGTCGAGTTTTGATGTCGCTATGCAATCCCAGATGTATGGTACTAATCATGGTGTTACTTTTGATCCTAATGCACCCAAGGTTGTTACTACTTGTGGTAATGGAGTTAAGTCGGTCTCTTACGCGGGTGTTGCTTCTAATGAATCCCAGAAACATGTGTCTAATTTTCGGAGGTTAGAATGCAGCAAAAAGAAGGATGATGTTGACCTTTCAGTCCCAATGAAAGTGGTGGAAGAGGTGAACATGAGGTTTGAGAATACTCTTTACGGATACTTCCTTGGTCAACGCCTTGCTTTTCCTGTTGTTGACTATTATGTTCGCAATACGTGGGCGAAGTATGGTTTACAAAAGGTTATGATGAACGCTAAGGGATTCTTCTTCTTCAAGTTTAATTCGAAAAAAGGCGTCGATGATGTTCTTGATAATGGTCCTTGGTTGATTCGTAATGTTCCTATTATTCTTAAACCATGGACATTGAACACCAACTTGCTTAAAGAGGATTTGACTAACATTTTGGTGTGGGTTAAATTCCATGATGTTCCTTTAGCTATGTTTTCTGATGACGGGCTTAGTCTTCTTGCTACATTGATTGGTACGCCCAAAAGGTTAGATGCTTTAACTAGTCAAATGTGCAAAGAATCTTGGGGCCGTAGTAGTTTTGCTAGGTGTATGATTGAAGTGAAATCGGATGAGGTTCTTAGGGACAGCCTCACTGTCGAGATTCCTTTACTTGATGGTACGGGTTCGACTATTGAGAATATCCGTGTTGAATATGAATGGAAACCGCCTAGATGTGAGAAATGTCGGGTATTTGGACATACTTTGCTGGATTGTCCTAAGGTTGTGATTCCGACTGCTCAACCTCATAAGAACGTAAGTGATGGTTTTCAGACTGTTAACAATAAGAAGAAGGGAAAGCTAGTTGGGCCGAATCCGAGTCGAGGAGGTTCTACTAAATCTGTGGTGGGCAAGCATTTTGAATATCGGCCCAAAAAGCCTCCTCCTGAACCCAAGAAAGTAAATGTCAGTAAGAAGATGGCTTCTGATGTGGCTAGTACGAGTGGAACCAGGATCACTACATCTAATCAGTTTGATGCTCTTAATATGGACGATACAGATGTGGATACTGGTCGTACAATGGAGGTTAATGAGGATGAGTTGACTAAGACTGGTTATACATCACATGTACCGCTTGTGAGTGATTCAATGGAAACAATGGATGTTGGTTCTACGCCCATAGTTGAGAAAATTGGTAAGCTTGAAAAGCTAATTATTGATGGGAAAGCTACTCTTGTGGATGATGATGGTCAACCTATTCCGTCTACCTCTTCTACTAAGAGAGTTAACCCTTTTTCTAAAGTGGGAGAGATTGAGGTGTCTGATTCTGAAGATGAGGTTGTTGCTAACCCATTTGATGAGTCTGCTAATATATTTGGTGGTGGCCAAGAGTTTGAAGATGAGTATGATGACTATGACGTCGATGACTATGCGAAACAGGTTCGTGATCTTCCAGGGAATTTGGATGCCTTTAATGCCATGTATGGCACAAAGTTTCAAGGTCCTAGGAAGTAATTTTATTTCGTTGTGTCATATGTTATCATTTGAGTAGTGGTTTGTTTTCTTGTTTAGAAACTAGGAAGTATCTTGTTATGTAAGCTTTATGCCTATGTAACGGGCTGAGATATGGGATTTCACTCATATTCATTGTACTTAAACGTTTATTTGGTTAATATATTTACCAGGGTGCAGGATTACTCCCCTTTACCCAAAAAAAAACTCATCAACTATGTAGACACATCTAGTAATGAGGACTCAATTAGTCAAACACCTCATGAATATAAGAAAGACAACGGTTATCATGCAGTCCCTCATCCTACTGGTAGTTTTCAACCCCTTAGGGCAGATGTCTCTCGTTTTGGAATAGACAATCTAGAGTTTAGGAAAAAGCTTATTGGCCAATCTAATTCTGAAACCTCAAAAGAAACAGCTGAGAAACCTAAGGAAGATGATGTTAAGAGTCAAGCAGTACCTTCAATTCAAAGTACTGCTACACCTTCAGCAGTACCTTTAAGAAAAACTTTTCAAAATACTGCTAAGCCTTTTTGGGATAATTTTGGTCAAAACAGTTTTCATCATTCACCAAAAAGACAGGATAGGTTTGGTCATACACATAGAAGAAGCAATTTTGGGATTACAGGTCAAAAATTATGTTTTGTTTGTTTTAGTCCTGATCATTTGATTAAGGACTGTGACTTTCACTCAGAGTACCTAAGCAACTTCCCAAAGAACAGAACTGCCAACCAAAAATCAAGGGAGACTAGACCAGTTTGGAATCATTCACATAGGGTTAACCATAGGAACTTCTCACACGACTATAGGTACCCTCACCAGAGAAGACCTTTTTCAAAACCCCCAGTACCTTCAAACACTTTTCAAGGTACTGATAAGCAAAACACAGTACCTTCTCAAAGTACTGCTCAGATTTCACCAAACACTTTTTGGAATAGGAACCCTAGGAGATATAATTACTATCAATCTAAAAGGCGTTACAACTCAAAGAAGGTAGCTAAATCAAGGGACTCTACACCAGAAGTTAAAACCAAATGGGTTAAGAAGGAAAGTACTGATGGGGAACAAACAGTACTTTCAGAAAGTGAGAGTGAAACAGAGGTTTTTGTTAAAGATGACTTTGTTGAAAAAGAAAAAGAGCTTTTTGTTGAAAAAGAGAGTTTTGCTGAAAAACCATCACACGTTTTGAAACAAAAGATATTTCTTGATTCTGTCTACAAAAACTGTGGAGATTACATACTCGAAGAATTTGAGTATGTCACTCCACAAGGGGAACACAAGTCAGTAATGGCTTGGGTTCCTAAAAGACACTAACTCTTTTATCTTTGTGCAGGGCAACCCAGAATAGGAGCTTAAAGATCATTTAATTGTGGATAGTGGTTGCTCTGGAAGCATGACAGGAGACAAAGATATTCTGTCAGATTTTAGATCTTATTGTGGAGGAAGAGTTGCATTTGGAAATGATGCTAGTGGAGGAAGAATTACAGGCAAAGGAACTATTAAGGCAGGGAGCATAGACTTTGAGAATGTTAGATATGTGAAGGAGCTAAAATTCAACCTTTTGTCAGTCTCTCAGATTTGTGATAAGAAACACCCTGTGTTATTCACTGACACAGAATGTCTCATTCTTTCCCCTGAATTCAAGCTTGTTGATGACAACTTGGTAATACTGAGAGTACCAAGAACCAATGATGTGTACAGTCTGGATATGAAGAGTCTTCACTCTTCTGGAAGAGCAACATGTTTAGTAGCAAAGGCAACACTTGAAGAAGCACATCAGTGGCATATAAGATTGGGCCATGTAAGTTTCAAGAATATCAACAAATTGGTCAAAGGAAATTTAGTTAGGGTTGTGGTATCCAAAGGATTCACCTTTTCACTTGGAAGCTTTTTCAGATAGTGATTATGCAGGTGATAACTATGATAGAAGACCCACCACTGGAGGATGCCAATATCTTAGAAGAAGATTAGTCTCTTGGCAATGTAAGAAGAACTATTGCAGCAACATCATCCATTGAAGCCGAATATGTGGCTGCTGCAAGCTGTTGTGGACAAGTCTTGTGGATGCAGAATCAACTCTTGGATTATGGGTTCAACTTCAAGAATACTGATAACGCTACACGCGTCGTTCGGGGTCAAGGAAACTTCCTTTTCTTCGAGCAAGTTTTATAACACCCTAGGCAGTGAACCTAATCGTTGTAGTGTAGTAATTAGGGTAAGCCACGGGTATTGATATCGTTCTCTAGGGGAATAGGAATGCTAGTAGGGAGTTACTACGCTAAGGTTAAGGTTGAGGAAGATTATTTTTTATCTTTTTATATTTTATGAAAATGGAAAAGTACGAATCTCGGGTATTGGATTTGGGGGGTTGGTATTTCTACCGATTACACTACTATTATCTAATTATCTAAACTAAGGTTGTGGGAGTCTATGTCTAATTAATGTGTGCTCGTATGATAGTTTAAAGATGTGTTTACTTAGTTTGTATTACTCCTTAATTATCTCCTATTGATGGTTGAGTGTCACGTCTTATTCCTAGTTGCGTTGTGTTTCTAAAGTTGTAGGGTATGCGTTTCTCCCTAACTCTTTGAAATTACCAAAGGGTCTTGTCTACAAATCCACGTAGAGATTATAGACTCCTACTCTAAGGCACTCTTCGGATGTTTTAGCCTACAATCACTCAGGTAATCATACTCTAAGGTTCACAAAGATGAATCAAGCATTAAGTACACAACGAATGACCTATCGCATTACTAGATCATTAGTCAACTAAGATAAGAAACAACCAATCAATATTCAATAATTAAGTTTCATACTTCCTAAGCAAACACACAAATAAATTAGCCGGACATGGAGAACATGCAAGCATACACACAAATAATCAAAGACATAATTGAATTAATGAAGCAAAGACTTATCTTGGTGTAAGATAGGGTTAAAAACCCTAAAATACTGTACAAGACACCTTAGGTTCGGTTTTAGGTTTTTACTCCAAAGACTCTCCACACAAAGACTGAAAAATTCGGATTCTATATATAAGATTACAATTGCGACGGCGTCACCTTATGTTTAGTGACGCCGTCGTGTCGCCGCCATTAGGGTTTCGTCTTGGCCACGTTAACCTTGCGACGGCGTCACCTTATGTCCGTGACGCCGTCCTCTTCAGCTTCTGACGTCGTCTGGATCGCATCTAGGCCGTCTGAGTAGCGACGGCCTACTCTTTCACACTAGACGCCGTCTCTTGAAAACACGAGTTTTGAGTTCTGACCCGTCGCAACAATTCTCCGACGGCGTCGCAAATATCTCCTGACGCCGTCGCCTTCTACATTCAGCGACTGTGAGTGCCTTGATTTCGACTTTGGCCATTTTCTTCATATATTCGCGCCTTTCTGTCCAAATAAGCGTCATTTCAGCATTTTGCCTTCACGAGACCTAAAAAGTGAAAAGGAACGATATTAAGCAATAACGGATACAAAAGTGATCAAATAAGGACTTAAACGACCCCTCAAAATGGTACCTTTTAAAACCTTATCAAATATCCCTACACTTGTTATTTGCTTGTCCTCAAGCAAATGTGCTTTTAGCCAATTAATTTATAAGTTAGGGGTCATTCAGCATTAATTCAAAACGGTCCACAACACATATAAGCCCCGCAAAAGTCATAACAAGCACAGAAATTACATACTAGCACCTCTCATGGGGTGTTTGGATACTCACATCTCTCTCAGGTGTATAAATGAAATATAACAATATAGGAAATGGAAGATAAACACTCATTAACCGGTCCTAGTACATAGATTACCATAGGCTTGAGAATAGATCAAACCTCCATCGCTTTGGCGTAAGCACCTAGGAAAGACTATCAAAGAGGTCTTTAAAGGGTTGTAACGTTAGGCTTACGGTAGGGAAATAAGGGTTTGGTGGGATAGGCTATATAGTGGTGGTAAGTCAAAAATCTTTATGTTAACTGCATATGAAGAATGACGTTGCTAAGCCAAGACTCGACACTCTAAACTCTAGATAACTGAAATAAACAAACATAAATTTAAAGGATAGATGTAGGATGGTAGCCCGTATGTTTCTTTTTTTTTTCTTTCACTATATTTTTTTCTTTTTTTCTCTTTTTTCTATTTTTTTTTCGATTTTTTTTTTTTTTTTTTTTTTTTTTTTCATACACTTTTACTCTACCATCCTCTACGATAACATCAAAATACTAGGGATTTACAGGGACATCCCTACACTTGAGTTTTTTATTATTCTAACACTAATTTGACCCGAATTGAAAAGATCAAAACACTTGGGGTACATTATTACGTAAACAAATGGAATTTGAATTTAACGTTCCCTTCCCGTCATTTCATAAACTTTAACTTTTCCCATGAATCCCAATCATCCCAAAACTGTATACAAAGGATATGACTCGACTTAGCAACTTATGCAAGCAACTAGATAATTGAACTAAGGGTTTAGGGTGATAACAAACATTTGCACTAAAAGTGAGTGCATAAGGGGTAGGCTAAGGCGATTTGGGTGTATATTTGGGGGTGGGGTGTAAACAATGCTCTTCATTGATATTCCGGAAAAACCGAAATATCACGAGAACCGCGAAAAGGATAGGCTCTGAGGGGTTAACTAGGGGTATCGTGTACTAAAGATGAGTACAACGCAAAGGGTGTGGGGGAATTACTCAACCGATGTGGAAGAAGTAATTATATTACGGGTATCAAACAAGGGTTATCCTAATGCCTCTTATCATTTAGTTATTCCTAACTACACAAGTGTAGCCTCACTTGCGATCTCGGAATGCATCACAAAACAAGTTCTAGAATCTAATATACTACCGGTTCACACTCTAAGCATTAAAGATGAATGCTTTAATTCCTACTAATCTAAGGGCGATCCTCACATTTTGGGTGGAATTTGGGTGGTAAAGGGTTTTGTGCTAGTCATATAACTTCCTATCCATGAGACGCTTTTGTTAAGACTAATGGCCCACTCTTATATGTCATGAAAAATTTTAAATTTGGTGCCAAAATTACCCTAACCGACATTTCTCATGGTTTATTACACAATCACAATTGGACAAAGCAAATAGTCAAGGATAAGCATAGTTTCAAAGTTCCCGTTTTATTTTCCCTCCCTACACTTAAACTGAACATTGTCCCCAATGTTCCCCGAAAGTATCAAAGTTATGATAAAAGAAGGTAATTAAAAACGAAAGAAACTAGTACTCCCCTGATTAGCTCGGTAGGATCCGTGTAAAGTGGTGGTTAAATTCTTTTCAAGAAGAATAATTGCGTGAAAAGCTCCTTCCAATCTTATGTAACTTCTTCTTGATAAACTAAACCTGCACACTTGAAGAAAACAAACGAAACCTTCGCGTAAAATTGGCGGTAATAATATATATAAGACTCGATTTAAACTAAGATATAATGCTTGTGGAATGAATGTTTACAGAATTTTTAAGAAAATTAAGACCTGGAAAATTCCAAAAATTTATAAGTAGCTCAGAAAACGAGAAAAAGTAATCTGATGTTTTTACTCCTTCCTAACGCCGTCAGGTTGCAATCCTGACGCCGTCAGGTTATCCTGACAAAAACTGGTCTGCGATTTTCTGGAAAAAATTTCTGGAAAATTTACATCTTTAGAATCTGGAAAAAATTTCTGCAAAACATTCATTATGACTCGATACAAGCATTTGACTCAAACAAACAAACATATATATCTTTTAATTAATTGTTATTCTCATGTTTACGTTTCTTTTGAAAACGTGTGTAATCCTCCCTACACTTATCCCTTATGTAAAATACCTTTATATGTAATTAAGACGAAGTTAAAAACAAAATAAAGCATTTTTACAAATTTAAACATGAGGATAAACAATTAATAAAAGATATATGACACTAACAAGCAAACAATTAAGCATGGGTTGCCTCCCACGAAGCGCTTTTCTTTATTAAAGAGTCTTGTAGCTAGACTCGTAGTCGTGCTCCTACGTTTTCTCACCATCGCCCTCTTGACTCTTTGTTTTCCCTTCATCGAAAGGGTGTAGACGCTTTATGCTCACCGTGGATTCCTTGCCAATGCTGTCAATTATGGCTACGGTTTTATCCTTTAAATTGGTCTCCTTAACTGTGAAAGGCCCAAACCATCTTGGTTTGCTTCTTCCTCGTAATGCCCTTATCCGGGACCTATACAAGAGCACTTTTTCTCCCTTTATAAATTCCTTAGGGTTCTTTTGTACCTTAGGTAATGAGGTAGGATTGCTTCTTAACTTTTTATCGGGTTTCCATAATGTTGCATACAATCCTTGAACCATAAAGTCTCTAAGCCCTTTTTCCCAGTCATTCTTCTTCTTCTTAACATTGTTATCCGGGGCTTTTCGATTTTTACCAGTAATCATTTCCATGATCTTAAGAGGATATCGTGGGACGATGGGTATTCTAGCGTACCCCTTTCCGCTTTTGAGTATCATGATGCCTTCTCCGCATTTAATGGTTGCCTTGGCGGTGGCCAGGAATGGCGTCCCAAGAATGAGAGGTACGTTTTCATCTTCCTCAACATCAATGATCACGAAATCCACTGGATAAACGATGTTAGCTACCTCAATTAGAACATCAACAGCGATTCCTACGGGATGGACATAAGTATGATTAGCTAGGGAAAGTCTAAGGTCGGTTTTTGCTGGTTTCTCATTAGTTAGCTTATTATAGATTGACAATGGCATTATGTTCACATCGGTCCCTTGATCGGCCAAGGCATTTATATTGTCCATGTCACCGATGCTAACTGGTATTACGAAGTTCCCTGTGGTGTTTCGTTTTCTTGTTAACGGTTTTTTTATGACCAACTCATACAGAGGTTCCATAGGTAAAGCATCGTATTCTTCTTCCGTCATCTTTCCTTCAAGAGCATCCCTAAGAACTTCATTGTACCTAAAGTTGTTTACTTGGTTTGCAATGGTTTTCTTGTTAATTTCATGCTTAAGGTAGTACTCAATGGTCTCAGGTTCATCATTAGGCATGGACTCATCCTTCGTGCTTTCCTCAGTATTCCCCATCTCAACCCTTGCATTCTCAGGCATGATGGAAACGGCGTTTACGAATGAAGTGGGAGGGCAATCATTGCTTCTTACGAGCACTTTTTCGGGAGCCTTTGTTTTGGTAAATTCAATTACCAAATCCATCATTTCTTTCATTTTTTCTTGCATTTCCTCTCTCTGCCTATAAACCTCCTCTTCAAATTTGGCTAATCTCTCAGTATGAGCTGCCATATACTCCCTCATTTGATCTTTGAAGCTTGGTGAAAGTGGTATTGGGGAAGTAGAACGGAAGCGCCTTGCGGAATTTGGGTTTTGCTCGCGACTTGGAGATTCCGAAAGAGGTGTGGAGTGGTTGGTGGAGCGGGCGGATTTGACCATCTCTTGAGGAATTTGTACAGGTACTCTTTTCTGCCTTTCCATCAGATAATCAATTCCTCTCTCGATGGCACTCAATTGCTCTTCGAGTGTATCGGAGGGTTCAGGAGGAGTGGATATGGCATGAACCACGTTAATCGGAGTTTTGGGAGGTTCACTCCAATCTTCGTAGCTTTGATCGGCGAGCTCCTCTATGATATCCCATGATTGCTCAGCATTAAAGTCGCTGAGTCTTCCACCGGCAGCTCGATCAATGGATCGTCGAGTGATGAAATCGGTATGATCATAGAAGATTTGGATTTGAAGCCAAAGATCAATGCCATGGTGTGGAAGTCTACGGAGTAATTCCTTAAATCGAGTCCATGCTTTGTAAAGAGACTCACCTTGGAGCTGCTGGAATGTCAAGATGTCTCGCCTAAGCTTAGTAGTTCTCCCCGGTGGGAAAAATTGAGCAAGGAAGCGAGAAGTAAGATCATCCCAACTTGAGATGGAGCCGGCGGGAAGTCGCTCAAGCCAATTACTAGCTTGGTCCCGTAGAGAGAATTGGAAGAGACGCAGGCGCGTGGTCTCCCGAGTAGTAGCATCAAGGTCAATGGAATCGACGATTTTGAGGAAATCCCTCAGATGCTGATTTGGATCTTCGGAACGAAGTCCATGAAATGCACATCCGTTTTGCACCAACCGGATGGTGTCGGATCGCAGGGCCGTAGTTTGGGCTTGGTCGGGAAGCTCGATGGTGTTCCTATAGCCTAAGTGGCTTGGTCTTGAGTATTCACCAAGAGTACGGGCTCTTGGCGGGTCATTTGGTGGTATGTTGATGAATGGTAGTGGGTTATCACCTTCCATGATGAAAAAGTGATGGAATTACTAACAAAGGTTACGAAGAAGGGGGATAGACTAAGAGAAATCTAAAAATGAAAAAGAATTTACTTGATAGGAATCAAGCAAAGAAACCTAAACGAGGTGGACTACTAACTAGCTATTCTATTCCCCGGCAGCGGCGCCAAAAACTTGATAACGCTACACGCGTCGTTCGGGGTCAAGGAAACTTCCTTTTCTTCGAGCAAGTTTTATAACACCCTAGGCAGTGAACCTAATCGTTGTAGTGTAGTAATTAGGGTAAGCCACGGGTATTGATATCGTTCTCTAGGGGAATAGGAATGCTAGTAGGGAGTTACTACGCTAAGGTTAAGGTTGAGGAAGATTATTTTTTATCTTTTTATATTTTATGAAAATGGAAAAGTACGAATCTCGGGTATTGGATTTGGGGGGTTGGTATTTCTACCGATTACACTACTATTATCTAATTATCTAAACTAAGGTTGTGGGAGTCTATGTCTAATTAATGTGTGCTCGTATGATAGTTTAAAGATGTGTTTACTTAGTTTGTATTACTCCTTAATTATCTCCTATTGATGGTTGAGTGTCACGTCTTATTCCTAGTTGCGTTGTGTTTCTAAAGTTGTAGGGTATGCGTTTCTCCCTAACTCTTTGAAATTACCAAAGGGTCTTGTCTACAAATCCACGTAGAGATTATAGACTCCTACTCTAAGGCACTCTTCGGATGTTTTAGCCTACAATCACTCAGGTAATCATACTCTAAGGTTCACAAAGATGAATCAAGCATTAAGTACACAACGAATGACCTATCGCATTACTAGATCATTAGTCAACTAAGATAAGAAACAACCAATCAATATTCAATAATTAAGTTTCATACTTCCTAAGCAAACACACAAATAAATTAGCCGGACATGGAGAACATGCAAGCATACACACAAATAATCAAAGACATAATTGAATTAATGAAGCAAAGACTTATCTTGGTGTAAGATAGGGTTAAAAACCCTAAAATACTGTACAAGACACCTTAGGTTCGGTTTTAGGTTTTTACTCCAAAGACTCTCCACACAAAGACTGAAAAATTCGGATTCTATATATAAGATTACAATTGCGACGGCGTCACCTTATGTTTAGTGACGCCGTCGTGTCGCCGCCATTAGGGTTTCGTCTTGGCCACGTTAACCTTGCGACGGCGTCACCTTATGTCCGTGACGCCGTCCTCTTCAGCTTCTGACGTCGTCTGGATCGCATCTAGGCCGTCTGAGTAGCGACGGCCTACTCTTTCACACTAGACGCCGTCTCTTGAAAACACGAGTTTTGAGTTCTGACCCGTCGCAACAATTCTCCGACGGCGTCGCAAATATCTCCTGACGCCGTCGCCTTCTACATTCAGCGACTGTGAGTGCCTTGATTTCGACTTTGGCCATTTTCTTCATATATTCGCGCCTTTCTGTCCAAATAAGCGTCATTTCAGCATTTTGCCTTCACGAGACCTAAAAAGTGAAAAGGAACGATATTAAGCAATAACGGATACAAAAGTGATCAAATAAGGACTTAAACGACCCCTCAAAATGGTACCTTTTAAAACCTTATCAAATACTCCTATCAACATTGATAATGAGAGTACAATTTGCATTGTGAAGAATCCTGTTTATCACTCCAAGACCAAGCACATTCAGATTAGGCATCACTTCATCAGAGATTGTTATGAGCACATGCTCATTAATGTTGTCAAGGTTCACACAGATGATAATGTAGCTGATTTACTCACCAAAGGATTTGATATTTCACGTTTCAATCACTTGGTGGTGAGCATTGGAATGATTAATTCCTAAGCTACATTTAAGGGGAGGACTGATTAGTTAGTTAGACAGTCCTATGCTTTGCTTAAGGGGAGGCAATACCATGCCTATTTGGAAGTTTTTGTCATTATAGAGAAGAGGATGGAAAAGTACTGCTCTTTAGTCATATGAAAGTACTGCACTGAAAGTACTGCTCTGGAAAGTACTGCACACGTGGAAAGCACTGCTTGTCTTATCAATGTACTGTTCCAACGGTCAAAAAGAGGGGTAAATATAAAATAACGGTAACTTTGTTATTATGGGCTGCGATTTTTCAAATCCTACCTATAAATAACTACTTTATGATTTTCCCTCTTATCTTTATTCTTATCAATCTTTTCCATATTTATCTCTCTCTCATCAATACTTATTCATCAAATCAATCACTTATACAACCATCAATGGCAAACCGAAACACCGTTTCTAAACACAAAATGGTGGCGAATTTGGATAAGACTGAAGCTAATGTCGCATTTCATGACATTATTGATTTTCTCACAGGGTCTCCAATTAGTTATACACTTTTGGTTGAACCAGATGTCATTGAGCCCTGGATTCAACAGTTTTGGGCGACTGCTAGGACTCACCTGGAGAATGATGATTCGTATATACAAGCTAAGATTGCTGGAAGGATTGTCAAAGTTAGTGAAGTTTCAATTCGAGAAGATTTGTTATTTGATGATGAAGAAGGTGCTATTCGTTTTGATAAACAGCTTCTTTGGGATACTTTGAGAGATATTGGGTATGAAGGGTCTTTAACAGAAACAACATTCAAGAAACCCTTATTTAGCCCACATTGGAAGTACTTGGTTCATGTCTTACTTCATTGTATCAGTTCTAAGAGTACTTCATAGGAGCAATTTGGTTCCAATATAGCATATGCTTTAGTAGGATTGGCTACAAATCGAATTTTCAATTTTTCAAGGCTAATTCTAGATGGTATGCTCTCTCACATTTCTCATGGATCGCGCTGGCTAATGTATCCACGTTTTATTCAAGTATTCTTGAATAAACAACTTCATGCTATACCAAAGCCGACAAGCTTATTACATGTTGTGGTACAACCTGCAAAAATCTTTACCTTCATGGCTAGGAAGAGTGATTTATTTTCTGGACGGAACACTCCATTGACTACTTCAATGATGGAGATTGTTCAAGCAATTCGAGATGAGGCTGCATCTAGTGATGAAAGAGAAGGTACTGCTTCTCAAGGTACTGTTTCTCAAGGAACTGCTTCTCAAGGTACTGATGTAACACTACTACAAAAAAGACTACAAACACCCCTTAATAAAGACTGGTTAGATAAAAACTAGGTTCTATAACAAAAAAAGAAGGGGGCAAAAAGATTTAGAACCGGTTTTCAAAAATAAACCAATCTCTGTAATATTAAAGCTGGTTATGTCGAAATAACAAGTCTTACTAATACAATAAAATCTGAAAAGATCCTTAAATAAAGACTGGTTATGAAAACCCTTGTCTTTTTAAACAAAACTTACATGGATATTCAAAGTGTTATATATAAAAACCGGTGAATTCCCCAAACCCGTTCTATGTGCCAAAATTTTAAGCGGGTTTTTCCCCTCTTTTTATCACTTCGCTAATTTAAAATCACACATTCCAAAATTTGAAATCACATATTTTTTTTATTTTGATACAACTAGAAGAATCACATATCTACTCATTCTTCTTCTTCTTCTCCCAAACACACACTCTAAAAGTTTGAGGATCTTGATCCAAATCCGTTCGATTTCTCTTAATATCAGGTAATTTAATATGTTTTATATATCAATTTATATTATGCTATAGTTATATTCTTGAATCATTGCATGTTCTTAGTTAAAAATTCGAATAATGGGGATCTTAAGGTTTTTGCCCCAAAGTTAAAATTAGGATTTTGTTAATTTGTTAATCAAATATAAAATACGGTCATGCTGGTGCAGATGAAGGCGTTAAAGGGTCTATGCTTACATATAGGAAAAGGGTATGTTACAACAAAAGTCGAGACTGGTGGCGATATACAAATATTGATGTTCACTGACACTACCCGACAACATAGGTGAAAAGGTACAAATTTTAAGGAGACACTAAGAGTGTCTTATTGTATGTTTGGGCTCTGCTGGGGATTTGGGATTAGGTGTTAATGTTATTTCATCATTTGGACTGTTCTTGAGTTCAATGACAATTTGGGTTCGTGTTCTTGAATCTGAGTGAAATAAAAGAATCGTATTCATGATGGCAACGCTAGATGAGAAGAAACTCGCAATGTAAAGAACCAGACTAAGGAAGCTGTGGATGGGGAGGAAGAAGAGGATTTCGTAGTAAGTGAATTCATACATATTATAGAATCTTAACTTTTTTTTAAAGGAATATAAGATATATGGACCAGTAATTCTTATTACGATAGCAGGATATAATTGTACATAAAGAAGAGCACGGTCATTCTGACATAGAAAATTGCAGATCATAGGAAGGGCAGTGTTAGGAGAAATGTTTGGAGGAAACGGACTACGACCACGAGGTTATGACATTAGAAGTAAAGTTCAGTCTAATATCCATACAACGTTGACATTATTGACATCTATGATGTGTCTTGACGTCGAATCAACTATACCATATTCTAATGTGTCTTCATCACCAAACAATCCATATAGCAAATTTTTTGACATTTTATAGCAGATTCGGGTTTCTGTATGTGGAACAATAGAATGAAAATTATGAGATAATATGGTCTCTTTTATAAAATTTTAAGTGATTTGCTTTGGTTTTTGTATAACAAACTTGAAGACTATATGGGTTTTGATTTTTTTCTGTTCTGTCAGGCTTATATATCCATATCGTACCATTGTTTTCTCTTCCTAAGCAGGTTCAATAGAACCAACTTCCTATAAAAGAACTTAAAGACGTAACTAGGGAAGACTGCATTTGAAAGCTGGAATATGATATGAATACTTCAGATAAAGAGCTTCATGGTCCATTGATGCGATGTAAATGAGTGTATCGGCATTACAGGTATTTCCGTAGCTAAAAACAGTTGCTAAACAATATGTTTCCAACTGTTGCTAATTTCTGCACTTTCAATTTGAGCATGCTTCCCAATATTAATAGGAAATTATTAATTTAGACACAATGTTCAATTAAATTCTTTTATGTTTCGCTTTGCTTGAGCATTTAGTGATAAACCACCAATTGAGGAACCTGATCAATTTCTAGAGTTCCAGTTGCCGAGCCAGAGTCTGGTTGCTTCTCGGTGGAAGAAAAACCCAAACTCCACCTCTTTAGTTCACTTTCGTGGGTCATCGGTTGTATGGAAACACTCTAAAGGTAAAATTTGCATATTAACTGTTTTTTTAGATACATGGATGTGCAAGTCCATGAGCACAACAGGTAATTAAGCTATATATAGTTCCTATATTTTTGCTTTTCTATCCATTATAGACATGATAGCAATTTGAATGCGAAGTTTAACCCTCGAAAAACTCCTAGGATAATACATGGTATACCCAGTCTAGCTGTTCATTTTTCAGGTTGATTTGAAACTCATTTCTGGTAAGCTTTTTAGATTATGGTACTCATTTTGTAACAGGTCAAATCGGTTTCTTGTTGAGGACGGCTGTTTTAGCTGACAAATTATGGTAATGGTGAGGAAGGGGTTATATCTTCAGAAAACGGTCAACGTAAACTTTAGGAGATAGCAAACTTTCTTCCAAAAGAAATGGGAAATTATCCCAGGCAAGTACAAGGTCAACTTTCTGTATAAAGTAAGCGAGTGTTTGGGTGTGCATTTGGGCAAAATGGTGACCTGTATCAAAGATATCCATGTTTATCCACTATCCAAATCGTTTATTATTTTCATTAGTCACATAGCAGTCGCCACTGCTACGTCACAAATCTGATATATATTTTCGCATCTTTACATCAGTTTGTAGTGTTTGTAAATGATTAACTTTTTACTGTGTCTTAAGTCGCAGATTATCAAAAGTGAAGGCGAATGTGAAGGGAGTAAGCTGCTGCAGAAGAATATGTCAGCAGAAGCGGCGCTGGCAGCAACAAAGGATGTTGATGAAAATGGAGAGCTAAGGAATTCGAGGTTTGACTTTGGAAGATTTTTGAAGTTTCTCTCGCTATCAGATTTAACTACATCTTTTCCTTGTAAGTCTTGAATGCCGCTGTTATAAATAGATTTAGTGTTCTATTTGTGATGCTAAAAGGCTGTCATTATCGGTTTATTTCTACGTCTACACACTAAATTACTGTTACACACATTTAAACTGCAATTTTCTATTATTATCGGATTATTTATGCATCCGCACAAGCGTACATACTGTCAAATGATGTTACTATCGGTTTAGTACCTACACTCTAGTGGTAGGTCTATTTATGCGATTGCGGATAGTTAGTGGTATGAAAAAATCAAACAGCAAATGGTGCCTTCTTTTTTCTGTGTAAGTATGATAGAACCACTAAATAATGGAAGGTGGCGACAATAAGTCTCATCTTGCATTTTTTATATGTAGATTTGTTTAAATCATTAAATTTAAACTGAAACTTGTACATAAGTTATTCGAAAATTTCAAACATGTGCTTTTTCATTCACAGTCCGCCAAACGACACCGATGGACGCCACTCACCTTATTTCATTAATTTACATGTAGGTACTTTGGAGTGGCGAGCATCCATTAGAGAATGGTTTATTTGTTGTATAACCATTTATTTCATTAATTTACATGTAGGTACCTTGAGTGACGAGCATAAAGAGTTGAACAGAATCATTGGTGCATGGTTTACATTGTGGCGTGATTAATCTCAGATAATGATGTTCAGTTATATTGAATTCTAGTTTTTCTCATTATAGTTTGTTGAATTCTAGTGTTTTAATTTGGATTTTGTCTAGGATTTATGGTTAGTTGAATTAACGTATTATCTTAATTTACTTTTATGATTTCGATATTCGTGGCGTATTTTAATCATTTTATATATATTTTTTTATTAAAAAAAACATTTCTAAAATTTTTTAATTTTATAAAAATTGGAAAATTCTAGAAATGATTTTTTTAATAAAATAGATTAACTAAAAAGACATGTTTTTCTATAAAAACATATCTTTTTACTTTATATAAAGATATGTCAGATGCTTCTATAAAGACAGGTTGTGGGAGAACCGGTGTCAATGTCCAATAAAATATGTTGGTTTACTCTATAATGGAGACTGATTTTAAGGAGAAAACCGGTGTCGATGCTTCTAATAGAGACAGGTTACCAAACCGGTTTCTATATGTTTTGATCATGGAGATACCCCCCTTCAGAGAGTGGTTCCAAAACCACTCTTCATGGACTATTTTGACCGGTTTCTGTGAGATTTTTTGTAGTAGTGTAAACGAAGGCACTGCAGTTTCACCTACCTTATCTCACCATGATACTCCACCTATAGAGTCAGAATCAGATATCCCTATTTCCTCATCATCCTCTAAAGGAAATACAGCTGATATACCCCCTGAAGGTTTGGTGCTGGATAATTATGTTCTGACAAGGGAGCTAGTCAGATTAAAGAAAACAACTGAGGCTCAAGCTGCTCAGATAGCCCAGTTGAAGACCAAGTTTAGAAAACTTAAGAATTCTATCTAGCCTTTAGTCCAACATCATAGATTATTGGTCAAGGCTGAAAAGAAGAAAAGAAAGCATTTTAAGAAGGCTTCTACTGGCAAAAAGGTTCAACAGCAATCTTCTATCAAATTGGGGAGGAATATAGAGAAAGAGAATTTGGAAGAAGGTGCTGAATTTTATAAAGAAAAAGAAGATGAACCTCAAAGTACTGAAGCACAGGTTAATATTCAAAGTACTGAGCCTGAAAGAACTGGTGTTCAAAGTTCTGATGATCAAGGTGTTGCTGATCAAAGTACTGGTCTTCAAGAAACTCATAGACAAGAGCTGATTACACCAAGGACGCTTAATTTTGATGAAGAAGCTGGTCCTTCCACTATTCTACAAGACGAGGAAGCTGATACACCAAAAGTAGTGTACACTGCAAGTGATGATGAAACTGTAGCTGAAATATTGCACAACTTATCAAGACCAAGAGGTGTTAGCATTCCAGGAGTTACTGAAGAACAACCACATGCTTCTCAACCAGTTTTGGATCCAAAAGATAAAGGAAAAGGCAAGATGGTTGAAACAAAGAAGAAAAAGCTTACTTTGGCAGATATAAGAGCAATTGAGGTAGCAAAGAATGAAGAAGCTGCTAGAAAGCTACAAGCTGAGTTGAATGCTGAAGTTGATCAATCAGTGAAGGAACCTGAAGCTGTTATACCTAGAAGACCATTGAATAAGGCTAAAGAAAGAAATGCCATGATGGCATATCTAAAGGGTCAAGGGTATACTGGATTACAGAAGCTGAATTACATTGAGATGAAAGACTTGTATGAAAATGTTAGACAAGCTTATCAGAAGCAAGTTGAAAGTATTATTTCTTTCAAGGATGATAATCAGAAGGAGGATACTAGTAAAAGAAGTTTAAAAAGAAAAAGGACAACTGAAGCTGAACATAAATCAAAGAAGGTTGAGCTAAGATCAGATACAGTTGATGAACTAAGGAATTACATTAGAATTGTTGATTTTGAGAATTCTAAATTCAAAGATGTTGCAGTAAAGAAGACAAAGATAATCACTTTTGAAGTTGTAAAGTCAAAAGATGGAGATTATTTGATGTTTCATAGGGAAGATGAAAGCTTCAGAGTATTCAATTTACTATGGGATATACTGCATATTATTGATAGAGCAGATCTGTTTCAACTATACCAACTAGTGCAAGAATACTTTGAACATATTCCATCAAGTGGAGTTGGCTTAGTATTATTAGGAGATCTGACAACTATCTTCGAAACTGAGGAAACAAGCAATGATGAACTCTGGCAAAACCAAGAAAACTGGGAGATTACAAGCTGGAGATTCTTTGAAGAATCAGGAGTTCATGCTGTAGAATTGGAAGATAGAACTATGATTCACATGCTAGCTGAAAGAAGATATCCACTCACAGCAGATTTTATGAGAAGAATGCTAGATCATGGTATGGAGGTCGAGAATGAGACTGAAACAGCTCTTGTGTTAATTTAATTGTTTATAAGATGGACAACAATAGCTGATGATGAAGCATAAGTACTGGTATGATGTTTTCTTATATATAAATTTTTGAAAAGTAAGTATTTTATTCAAAGTACTGCTGGATAAACAGTACTTTAACTAAAGTATTGCTTGCAGCAAAAACCAGTAAATGTTTTTGAAAAGAAAATTTTTTGTAAAGAATATTTTTTGAAACAAAAGTTAAAAGCAACAATGGTTTTGAGATGGTTATAACAATAGGTTATCAGTTCACCATGTTTACAAAAGAACTGGCTAATCCATGAGCAAACGGCTCTAGTAAAGATATCTCAAATCCGTTATATAGTTGACAACTTGCTAATAAGTTGTATGATAATCAACTCACCATATCAGCAAATGTGAAGAGTTGGCTAGCCCACAAGAAAAATGGTTTGTGGTAAAGGCTGTGGAAAAACCATTTATATGGCAATTAGTTCACCATGGTTACAAGAACTAACTAGTCCAAAAGGGTACAACTTTTGGTAAAGACAAATCAAATCTGTTGATAGCTGATGATTTGCTAAAAATCATATGGTTATCAATGTACCATGGTCTTACACACTGTGGAGTTTGTTAGACTCCTTGAGATCGTTTTGAGCCTTAGGGTTTAACAATAACAATGATTATAAACATTATACGCAGCGGATTTAAACAAACTTCATTATTATTGACACAAGGTTTTTCATTATAATCACTCCAAGCCTCAAATATTATTTGATCGGAATAATACGGTTACACTAAACTTATAACAGGGATCAAAGATCCTTGAGGTTAAACTACACAAACACTAACCTAGGCGTTTATAGGAACACGCCTACACACACACACCTATACTAGACGTCTACATTGGAAGACTTGTATATAAAACCTACACCCCATGTCCTCTTTATATACTAGAGGATTAGGGTTTACAAAATACTACGAAGGACTAAATAATAAATCTTCTTTTGCAAGCAAGTCCTTCCATCTTTTTGTAGGTTTCATCTCTTTCACTTTAAGTCCCTTTGTTTCATTCTTGTATTTATTTTGTCTCATCAAATCCAAGGAACCTAAAACCCAACACACACCTAAACATTTGGCTACTCCAGAGTTAATAGCTTTGGTAAAGAGACATCAAAATCCATTAAAATTTCATTGATTCACCTCTCACAGGAGTTTACACACCTGGAAGTGATGAGAATAGACTGAAACTTAATGAATTAATGTACCAATTGTCATATGTTGATGAGTTGCTGAAAAGATGGAGCTTGCTAATTGTTACTGAAAAGAATTTCTGATAAAGATTACTTTGATGATGATGATGATACAAGCACAGGATCTACAAAGACAAAATTTAAAAGATAAAGTCACAATCTCTCTTTGAAGACAAAGATGTTAAAGTTTACAAAGGAACTTGAAGTCAAGCAAGTAGAATCAAGTTAGGGGAGGATTGTTGGGATATGAAAGTGCTGAAGAATGACAAAGTACTGAATAAAGTCAAAGTACTGCTAAGTAAAAAGTCAAAGTACTGCTTGATTCATCGAAGTACTGCATGCTTAAAGGACTGATATGCAAAATCGTTAAGGATTATCTTGTAATTCTAGAATGTTCTTAGATTATTATAGTATTACTTGTCGTACAAGGTTTGTAATTGTAAACCGACTAGGGTTATCCTTAAGCCTATAAAAGGATCCCTAGATTGGCATTAGAGGTACGAATGTACGTGCATTATTATAGTTTTAGAGAATACGATATTAGAGCATTAGAGTTGTTAAAGAATCTGTATAATAAGCAGGTTCTAAGTATTAATAAAATCGTTGAAGTTAAAGTTAATTCTTCTTAACTTTGTTAAGTAAATTCCGCATACTTAATAAAGATAGTTCAGTGTTTCATTGTTAATAACTTAGGATTTATCTGAGGTTATTAAACCCTTACAAGCTATTTAAGTTAGTTTGGTTAGAGTACATCGATCCAACACAGTGGAACCGTTTCTTAATTCTTAAAGTCATTCACTTTCTCTACAATTCCATTCTCGGTTGTGTTTCCATTCTATCCGATTCAGTCGTACCAAACGTCCCTTTAGTGTTAAGTTTATGAATCCTAGAGATTTCGTAGTCATTAACCTTTGGTAGCTTCAAAGAGTTAGGGATAAACGCATACCCTACGACCTTAGAAACACAACGCGTTAAGAATAAGGACGTGACAATTCAACCATTAATAGGAGATAACTAGGGAGTAATAAAATCTAAGTAAACACATTTTTAACTATCATACGAGCACACAAAAATAGACATAGACTACCCTTAGCTTAGTTAATTAGAATAGATAAGTAGATTAATCGGTAGAAATACCAACCCCCAAATCCAAACCCCGAGATTCGTACCTTTCAATTTTCTAAAAAACATAAAAAAAGATAAAAAATAATCTTCCTCAACCCCAACCTTAGCGTAGTAACTTCTCACTAGCATTCCTATTCCCTTAGAGAACGATATCAATACCCGTGGCTTACCCTAATACTACACTACAACGATTAGGTTCACTGCCTAGGGTGTTGAAAAACTTGCTCGACGAAAAGGAAGTTCCTTTGACCCCGAACGCGCTGCGTAAGCGTATCAAGTTTTTGGCGCCGCTGCCGGGGAATAGAATAGCTAGTTAGGAGTCCACCTCGTTTAGGTTTCCTTGCTTGATTCCTATCAAGTAAGATTTTTTTTTCCCATTTTTAGCTTCCTCGTAGTCTATCCCCTTTCTTCGTGACCCTTGTTAGTAAACCCATCACTCACCATGATTCGCATCTTTCGCCGAAGAGTTTTCACACTACCTGCTCCTAATCCTTCTCCCAATCCCGAAATTGAGGACGCAATCCCACAAAACCCTTCACCCGTTCACCACTTTGGAAATCACCTAGGGCATAATGAAATAAATTGGCAACAACAAAGTCCTTTCTATGACTCAGATTCCGATGAGGAGTTTGATTATGGTGAAGCACTTGACAATGGGGAAGTCATTGATGAAGTTAGTTTTGAAATGGAAGAAGACTTCTCCTAATGTTTTGACCCTAGGTGTAGAATTGAGGCTAATGGCCCCTTTAACATGCAATTCCCTTGTAAGATAGGATTTGAAAGTTTTGATGCTAACTTGCACTCATTCTTACCTTTAAACTTAATCTCAAGAAACCTATATAGCAAAATAAAGGTAGATGAATTAGCCTATAAAGGGGATAATGTTGTTGACGCGGTCACTTACTTGGATGTGTTTGTTGGAAGTTTTGCCTATGTGGTTGAATTCATGGTCCTAGAAGATTTAGGAGAATTCATTGATGGAAGCCTCACTCAAGTTATATTTGGAACAGACTTTAAGAGAATGACTAGGTTGAATGAACGGATGATTGATGGTCTAATCACATTCTCCGATAGAGTTGAAGATTTTGTCTATCAAATGCCCCGTACACACCCTAGGTTTAAGCACAAAGATATAGAGGCATGCAATCGGATGGCTCCCATTCCGATACTTAGTGAGAGAGATAAACAAAGTGGACTTAGGCATACTTATGAAAAAAATGAGCGGTACTATAAATGCCTAGAGTTAGGAGATGATTACAAGAAGAGTGAGAGAACATTGGAATGGCTTAGGTATGGGCACGTAAGCGTGCACGAGACAATGTAGGGGCACGACTTCGAGTCTAGCTACAAGACTCATAAATAAAGAAAAACGCTTCGTGGGAGGCAACCCATGCTTAATTGTTTGCTTGTTTGTGTGTCGTGTATCTTTTATTGATTGTTTGTTCTCATGTTTAAATTTGTAAAAATGCTTTATTTTGTCTTTAACCTCGTCTTAATTACATATAAAGGTATTTTACATAAGGGATAAGTGTATGGAGGATTACACAAGTTTTCAAAAGAAACGTGAACATGAGATTACAATTATTTAAAAGATATACATGCGTGTTTGTTCGAGTCAAATGTTTGTATCGAGTCATAATGGATGCTTTGCAGGAAATTTTTCCAGATTTTAAAGATAAAAATTTTCCAGAATTTTTTCCAGAAAATCGCAGACCAGTTTCTGTCAGGATAACCTGACGGCGTCAGGATCGCAACCTGGCGGCTTCAGGAGGAGCAGAAACAACTTATAACTTTTTTCTCATTTTCTAAGCTACTTATATATTTTTGGAATTTTCCAGGTCTTAATTTTCCAGAAAATCTGTAAACATCCATTTACAAGCATTATATCCTAGTTTAGTAGAGTCATATATATATTGTTACCGCCGATTTTACGCGAAGGTTTCGTTTGTTTTCTTCAAGTGTGCAGGTTTAATTTATCAAGAAGAAGATGAGAAGGAGCTTTTCACGCAAACATTCTTCTTGAAGAAAGATGTAACCACCACTTCACACGGATCCTACCGAGCTAATCGGGGGAGTACTAGTTTCTGTCATTTTTAATTACCTTCCATTATCATAACTTTGATACTTTCAGGGAACATTGGGGACAATGTTCAGATTAGTAGCATAACAAAAATGCGTTCCTCGTCATTAATATGTTTGCTCGCGGCAATTGTGGCCTCTCGGGAGAATCGATGACTGCATCTTTGATGCACTGCTAGTACTAGTACATCTGAGAATTCTTAATTGGATAGTTGTAAATAGCCCCAGGGCTATGGAACAAATGAGTATCCCGGACCTACACCGGGGTGTTGACGGTGATTTTCAAATCTCCCCAAGTAGGATTTGAACCTACGACCAATCGGTTAACAGCCGACCACTCTACCACTGAGCTACTGAGGAACAACGGGGGATTCTATCTCATAGAGTTCCATTCCCGTTCTCAACTTAAGTGAAGGGAGGGAAAATAAAACGGGAACTTTGAAACTATGCTTATCCTTGACTATTTGCTTTGTCCAATTTCATTTGTGTAATAAACCATGAGAAATATCGGTTAGGGTAATTTTGGCTCAAATTTAAAATTTTTCATGACACATAGGAGTGGGCCATTAGTCTTAATAAAGCGTCTCATGGATAGGAAGTTATATGACTAGCAAAAAAACCCTTTACCACTTAAATTCCACCCAAAATGTGAGGATCGCCCTTAGATTTGTAGGAATTAAAGCATTCATCTTTAATGCTTAGAGTGTGAACCGGTAGTATAATAGATTCTAGAACTTGTTTTGTGATGCATTCCGAGATCGCTAGTAAGACTACACTTGTGTAGTTAGGAATAACTAAATGATAAGAGGCATTAGGATAACCCTTGTTTGATACCTGTAATATAATTACTTCTTCCAACATCGGTTGAGTAATTCCCCCACAGCTTTGCGTTGTACTCATCTTTAGTACACGATACCCCTAGTTAACCCCTCTGAGCCTATCCTTTTCGCGGTTCTCGTGATGTTTCGGTTTTTCGGAATATCAATGAAGAGCATTGTTTACAATCCACCCCCAAATGTACACCTAAATCGCCTTAGCCTACCTTGTATGCACTCACTTTTAGTGCATTATTGTTATCACACTAAACCCTTGGTTCAATTATCTAGTTGCTTGCATAAGTTGCTAAGTCGAGTCATATCCTTTGTACACAGTTTTGGGACGATTGGGACTCATGGGAAAAGTTAAATTTTATGAAATGACGGGAAGGGAACGTTAAATTCAAATTCCCTTTATTTGCGTAATAATGTACTCTAAGTGTTTTGATCTTTTCAATTCGGGTCAAATTAGTGTTAGAGTAATAAAAACTCAAGTGTAGGGATGTGCCTATAAATCCCTATCATTTTGATGTTATCGTAGAGGATGGTAGAGTAAAAGTGTATGCACAAAAAAAAAAATAAAAAAATAAAAAAAAAGAGTGATTCAAAAAAATAAATAAATAAATAAATAAAATAAAATAAAAAATGAAAAAAACATACGGGCTACCATCCTAAATCTATCTTTAAATTTATGTTTGTTTATTTCAATTTATCTAGAGTTTAGAGTGTCGAGTCTTGGCTTAGCAACGCCATTCTTCGCATGCTTGTAACATAAAGATTTTAGACTTGCCACCACTAAATCGCCTATCCCACCAAACCATTTGTTTCCCTACCGTAAGCCTAACGTTACAACCCTTTAAAAGACCTCTTGGATAGTTTTTCCTAGGTGCTTACGCCAAAGCGATGAAGGTTTGATCTAGTCTCAAGCCTATGGTAATCTATGTACTAGGACCGGTTAATGAGTGTTTATCTTCCATTTCCAACTTGTTATATTTCATATACACCCGAGAGATGTGAGTATCCAAACACCTCGTGTGAGGTGCTAGTATGTAAATTCCCTGCTTGTTATGACTTTTGCGGGGCTTATATGTGTTGTGAATCGTTCTAAACTAATGCTTCATGACCCCTAACTTATAAATCAATTGGCTAAAAGCACATTTGCTTGAGGACAAACAAATACCAAGTGTAGGGATATTTGATAAGGATTTAAAAGGTACCTTTTTGAGGGGTTATTTAAGCCCTTAATTGATCACTTTTGTATCCGTTATTACTTAATTTCGTTCCTTTTCACTTTTTAGGTCTCTTGATGGTAAATTGCTGGAATGACACTTATTCGGACGAAAAGGCGCGGATATACAAAGAAAATGGCTAAAGTCAAGAATCGAGACACTCAATCTACTAAATTGAAAGGGGACTGTGTCAGGTCTTATTTGTGAGGCCGTCGCGACACATCTTGTGACGACTCAGAGAGCAAATTGACATTTTCAAGTGACGGCATTAGGTTTAAAAGAGTAGGGCGTCGCAGCTCAGACGGCCTAGATTTGGATCCAGACGGCGTCAGAGACTGAAGGCGACGGCGTCACGGGCATAAGGTGACGCCGTCACAGAGTTGACGTGGCCAAGACGAAATCCTAATGGCGGCGACCCGACGGCGTCACAATTAAAGAGTGACGCCGTCGCAGTTTGTTACACTATATATATAATTTGATTTTTTTCAGTTTAAGGAGGTAGTTTTGTGGAGTAAAAACCTAAACCGAACCAAGGCTGTCTTGTACAATATTTTAGGGTTCCATACCCTATTTTACATCAAGATAAGTGTTTTACTTCATTGATTCAATTATGTCTTCAATTGATTGTGTGTATGCTTGCATGTTCTCCATGTCCGGCTAATTTACTTGTGTGTTTGCTTAGGTAATATGAAACCTATTTATTAAATATTGATTGGTTGTCTCTTATCTTAATTGTGATTGACCTAGTATTGCGATAGGTCATTCGTTGTGTTATTAATGCTTGATTAAATTTTGATGAACCTTAGCATATAGTTACTAGTGGAATTGTAGGCTAAACATCCAAAGAATACCTTAGTGTTAAGTTTATGAATCCTAGAGATTTCGTAGTCATTAACCTTTGGTAGCTTCAAAGAGTTAGGGATAAACACATACCCTACGACCTTAGAAACACAACGCATTAAGAATAAGGACGTGACAATTCAACCATTAATAGGAGATAACTAGGGAGTAATAAAATCTAAGTAAACACATTTTTAACTATCATACGAGCACACAACAATAGACATAGACTACCCTTAGCTTAGTTAATTAGAATAGATAAGTAGAGTAATCGGTAGAAATACCAACCCCCAAATCCAAACCCCGAGATTCGTACCTTTCAATTTTCTAAAAAACATAAAAAAAGATAAAAAATAATCTTCCTCAACCCCAACCTTAGCGTAGTAACTTCTCACTAGCATTCCTATTCCCCTAGAGAACGATATCAATACCCGTGGCTTACCCTAATACTACACTACAACGATTAGGTTCACTGCATAGGGTGTTGAAAAACTTGCTCGACGAAAAGGAAGTTCCTTTGACCCCGAACACGCTGCGTAAGCGTATCAGTTACATTCAGGGGACTGTATTTTTGGATATGATTTCGGATTATCTTTTCGAACGTGTTTTTTTATTATTATAGGTACATCTTCTATGAATAAATTTTGATTGATGATAAGAATAATATTGTTATTAGGACTAAAGGAGAAGCTGGGACTGGTGGTTCAAGTATCAACAGATATGTAAGTTTATTTTCGGGTATGGTTTAGTTTAATTCTTCTAAAATAGCATGGAGTAGTTACTTTATGAGTATGGTAAACATGTGAAACACGCATGATCTATTTTCTTTAGAAATGCGAAGTTAAATTGTGCAAGAAAAGAAATTACTCAAACTGTTCATTATATTTTTTTCCACCTTTAATTTACTGGATTCATATAAACTCTCTTGACTCTTTATATATTCACCATGTTGGAATATGCGCCTATCTGGTCTTTTTATTATTTTGAGTAAATTCCACCGATCATCCATGAATTCCGGTTCGTTCTCACAATTGGTGCCCCGTTTCGTTTTTCTCTCGTACGTGGTCCCTGTTTTGGCAAAGGGTTACCCGTTTGGTCCCTGGAGCCAGTTATGCATAACACTCGTTAAATGATGCCTTGTGAAGTTACTACAATGCCCCTTTCATCTTTCCCTCTTTCCCCTAACGTTCGAAATAATTGCAAAACCCTAAATTATGAGTTCGTGGTCTTCAGCTACATCTCGAGCAATTGGTGGTAAAATTAAATACTTTTGTAACTGTAATCATCGATTAACAGGGCAAACTTCAACAACAAGGAGGAATCCGGGTAAGCGATTCGTATCATGCTATGTTTGTGAAGTTATGAGTTTTTGGATGATGATCTTCTAAGTGAATACTACAAAGAGTTGGTGTATGGGTTCTTGAAAGGCAGAAACGAATAAAAAAGAGTGTGGATTGTCAACCGATCAGTGACATAGTATTCATATGCACACCATGGCAATTTAAGATGATTTATTTAATACATATGCATTCCACTTACTCTGATTTATAGCATTTGCAAATTTTATGAATGATACCATAATGATACCTAAAATCCACTCCAGATAGCTTAAGAGTCTTGAGGCATAGAAATGAGATGTGGAGTTTCTTTTTGGAATTAGCTTCTACCAACAACTAAAAAAGTCCACTTTTCGTAAGTTTTTTAGATTACATTTCATTAGTTTTAGAGACTACTTTAACATTATGTAATTTGAATTATAAAAAATCAAATTGGTCTTACCTTGCAGTCCTGAAAAACCAATGTAAGCTTATCAAGTTTTGGAAGACTTGTCAGCTGAAAGATATTGGAACTTGTGATTGTCGTCGTCATGTTCCAAACACCAAATGAAAAATATAACGTCTTGATATTTCTAATTTTTTCAATTTCGATGAGTCTCATCTCGTTTGTAGTAGCAAGGTTAATTTTAAGAAACTCAAGTAAGAGACAACGAGCAATAAACTCCCAAAATGTACCTCTTTGAAAAGTTACAGAATACAATTCTAAGCTCAATAGATTTGGAAAACTACAAATATAATACAAATTAGGAAGACAACAATAATGAAGTTTCAGATGTTTCAACTTATTACGATAGTAAAGTTGGGTTGGCAACATAAGTGGTGCACCATACCAGTTTCTAATTGTGAGCTCCTTAATTTTCTGAGACAAAAACAAAACCCAATGCTGAATCTCGTCATACTTTAAGACTTCTTGTCCATACAGCACTTTGGGCGATATGGAGAAGACAAACCTTTTTATGGGACCTTTAAGCTGAAGTAAAAGTCTAGTTATATGGTTCCCAACAAACTTATTTGGTAAATAATAAAAGAAATCCTCATCAACTATGAGATGGGTGAGCAAAGTCCACTTAAACCTTGTGTTTCTCGGTAAGATATCAGTCTTCACCGCATCTTTTATTGGCAAACGATTCAAAATTTTAGTGATCACATTATCTGGCATGTTTCTAATATAATCTTCTGATGCATAGTTGGATATTCTATGTGCCCGCTGACTACTCCTTCTCGCTAAAATATCGACATTTTTGGCTCCAAACGACATAATATTGTTCGAATTTAAGTTGGGTTTTGAGTTCTCGAAATGATGGTTTGGATTTGGTTTTTGATTGGGATTTTTGAGGTGATGGTCTGTATTTGGTTTTTGATTGTTTGGGGGAAAGAGGGAAAGAGGGAAGGGGCATTGTAGTAACTTCACAAGGCACCATTTAACGAGTGTTATGCAAACGGGTAACCGTTTGCCAAAACAGGGACCACGTACGAGAGAAAAACGAAACAGTGGACCAAATGTGAGAACGGACTAGAGTTCAGGGACGATCGGTGGAATTTATTCTATTCTTTTAAACCCACTGTTAGGAATTAGAAATTCCCGGTATTAAAGTGTCGGTCACCTCAAGTATATGTAATCGTTAGAAAGCTCGTAGTCGTAGTTCTTTTAAGTTAAGTAGTAATTTAGTTAAGTATCACCGTGGAGGACGGACGGGTCTTTACCCACTGTATGCCTGATCCACAGCCCAAAGTGTGGCGAGTTATGTAAGACTATAAATACTCTCTACCTTCCAAGGTAGAGAGTTGGAGCTCATAATAATATCTTTCACTTTCTCTCACTAAGTTCCCTAAACCTCTAACTTTCTCTCTCTAGAATTCCATCTATATGCTACTTTGTGTTATGGTTTGATGTGCATGTGAAAAGTAATATCCTAACAATTGGTATCAAGAGCCATGGTTAGATCATATCTTGCACATCTTTGGATTTATAGTGGTTTTTAGGTGGTTTTTGAGTTTGAAAAAGTTTAGTGGTTTTTGCATCATTTGGTTGATCTCTTGTGTTAAAGTTTGAATTTTGTTGGTACTTTTATGTTTAGAATCATCAAAAGTGTTTAGGTTTTCATTTGGTAAGCTTGAATCATCTTGGTTGGGTTGTTTTTGGATTGAAAAGTGATGTTTATAAGGTTTTTCTTGCTAGCGACTTAGCTCACGGTTTAGTTTTCTTCATAGCGACTTGCTTCACAAAATTGTAGCGAGTTACAGTTTTAAACCTAGCGAGTTAGATCTAGCGAGTTAAAGTACAAGTAGTGGACTCTCCACTACGAGTAGCGACTTGGTGGTAGCGACTTGGTCTGTAGCGAGTTGCTCTTTAGCGACTTGTATTTCTAGCGACTTGTGTAGCGAATTACTGCCAAAATTTTGCTAGCGACTTGAGGGGTAGCGAGTTACTACTTAGCGACTTGCTTTGTGTCTAGCGACTTGGGACTCTAGCGACTTAGTTGACTGGTGTAGCGAATTAGTTGTTAGCGACTTGGTTCAAGAATTCGTAGCGACTTGGTTGATTTTTCCCGTCAAAACTTCAAACGGCCATAACTTTTGAACCGTAACTCCGTTTTCAGCGTTCTACCCATCAAAACGACCGTGAGAACGAGGAGAATGGCACGCCGAATGAACTAACTAAAGTTCATTCGGGTCAATCTTCAAGGTCTAAATCCGCTCAGAACAGAAGTTATTGAGGTTTTTAAGTTTTTAGACCTTAATTTCTCAGGAAAAACGGGCATAAACCAATCCGAATCACAACCAAACAACATCTCTGCTAATCCTACAAACAATCATATGTCCTAACACACAATTGTCTATCATTCCTTTGGTCATTGCTTAACGGTTTGGTCTTGATTTTAGTAAAATCCCGCGAAAGATTCTATTTCTCGGTTTGAATCATAGACTTGTAAAATCCCGTGCATTCTACCACATCATGTCTTACTCTACTGACCAAGTGATTTCAGAAGTGCTTAAATTGTATGATGATGTAGTCAACCCTGAGAATGTTAGCTACACTGAACGATTAAAGATGATTGAATCAATCAATGAGGATGTGATATCTCCGGGTTCAGACTTTGAAAAGACTGAAATGCACCAGTCAATGCTACAAAATGCCATGCTAGAGGAATGTAACATTGAGCCCTTTCAACTACTTTATCAGCACCTCAAACTACTTTTATCTACAACTATGGATCGAACAAGCAGTGCTCTCCTTCGTCAGGATTTTCCCATCTTGACAAGAACTGTGCTACTAAACTTAGAACAACTGAGGTTCCAAATTACTAAAGAGAAGTTCTCAACTGATGAATCTAATGCAGCTCTTCAAGTAATCTTCGATCAATTTCAGCCATTTATCCGGGGGGAATATTCCTCAGATTTTGATGATGAAATGACTGAAGTGTCTTTCAAGAAACACACTGGAATGGAAATTAGCGTGTTCATTGAGACATTCATACAACTCATGGATAATGTGGAGAAGTACATTGAGGAAGTTACACAAAAAGATGAAAACGTGAATGAGTGTCAGGTGCAGTTGAGAAATAGTTGTGATAAGTTGGGTAATGTATCTGTTAAAGAATCGGGTGTTGTTGAATGCAGAATGTCAGAGTCAACATATAATGATGAGTCGGGTAAAACACCAGATGATGGATCAGTTGGCACTGAATACAGAGGCTCAGAGATTGATAAGCTTGACACATCCAGCGGTCCAGTGACTCTCGTTACACATGTTGTGGATGCAGATAACAGACCAGAAATTGAGCAGGTGTCATGTAATGAGGTACCCTTTACTGTTCAACATAGTGCATCTGCTAAAGCACTTAAACAAACTGATCATAATGTTGAACATGTCTTTCATAAATGTTCTGTTACTGAGGCTGAGTCTGAGATTAAGTGTTTCAAAACAAAAGATTTGGTTGATAAGAAGGCTTTTGATGAACTTTCAAACAAATTCTCAAATCTTGAAAAATATTGCATTTCACTTGAAATCGCGATTCAGAGTAAAGAAGAAAGTTTTCAACTTAACAAACCATGTAAAAAACCGGAACTTCCTGAATTCCGTGAACTTTTTGAAATTAACACTTTGAAAGCTCAGCTTCAAGACAAAGAGTCAACCATTTACAATCTGAAGAAACATATTTTTGTCTTGAATGAGAAAAGTAATTTAGTCATGAATACACAAGACATTGATGCTATTATAACAAGAAATAATGAACTGTCAATTTATGTGGCTAAATTACTAAAGGAAAATGAGTCTTTGAGAAAGCATCACGTAGAACTTAGTGAGTCTGTCAAAGAAGCTAGAACTAAGTCAATGGAACAAAACTCTTTGATAGCAAAAATTGATGAACTCAAAGCTCAACTTCAGGAAAAGAGTTTCGCTATTGTTGCCTTAAAAAATGAGCTTAGGAAAACTCTAGGGAAAAGTGTGAACACTAAGTTTACAAAACCATCAACCTTGGGGAAACCAGTTTCTCATCCCATTAGAAACCGGTCCATTGTTAGGCAGCCTACTGCGTTTATATCCGAAAGACCAAAATTTTCAAAAACACGGTTTGCCTCCCAAGTTGATGAGAAACAAGTTTTGTCAAAACCAGTCACTTCACCTGAGTTGCCTAAGAATTATGCTTCTAGTTCCTCTAAACCTCAACGAGCATCTACTTCTACTCCCAGCACCTCTAGGATTAGTTCGAAAACAGTGTCAAAATCAAGCATTAAAACCCAGAATTCATATGATATTAATGACTTGTGTAAGAACTATTATCTAGAAAAAGCTCGAAAAAAGGCACAGATTCGAAAAGACGGAATTTTAGGTGCAAGACCTAGGGTGATGAATTCTACGAGATTTCAAGGCACTGCTAGTAGTTGTAAACCACTACCTAGGAACACTCAAAAGACTAGGGATTGGCGTGCAGCTAAGAGTAGTTATTTGCATAAGAATGCTAAGCATGTAGAAAACAAAACTAGAAATTCTGAGTCTTTTCCACATAAGAAACAGTTTCCTAATTCACATGCCACTGTACTATCCACTAAGACCACTAACGCGACTAAGGTTCAACATGTTGTGAAACAATACAAACCAAAAACTTCGCCTAGATGGATACCAACTGCTAAATCTTTGGAAACTAGGATCAAGGATAAGTCTTCCACTGTGCATAAGAAGCCTTACAATCCTAGACCTTGCCATAAGTGGATACCGTCTGGTAGAATGTTTAAGGATGCTGGACTTAGGTGGATTCCTACCGGAAAGCTGTTTTCTGATGAAAAAATCAAGGTTGACCGTGAAACCCCAAAGAGTTTGGATACTAATGTCACTAACCCATATATATGCAATCAAGCTTGTAATGTTAGTACAGGTACTCCTTACTCAGTTGCAGATACTTCGATCCTTCAATACATGGACTGGCTTAAAGTATGGATTACAAATGGATTGATATCTCATAACTCACGGGCTCAAGTTTCTCAACATTGATACTCAACCGGCAATGACGTCTGTTCAAATCAGTTCAGGCCTCGTACTTCATCATTATGGTGTCTGCAGATAACACTTCAGGCCCCGTTCTTCAAAGAAAAGAAAAGTGTACGCTCTTCTGTGCGCTTTATCTTCAACTAAAGAGAAATTCTCTCATGAATGGCTATACTCATCTACATTCTTCATCAACAAGCTTCATGTTTTTCCACGCTCATTCATTCATCAAGTGGATCTATGTTCAATTGGTGTATACTCTTATTCACGTGTTAAATCAAAAATGGCAACTTCGGATGCAATTTTTGAGGGGGAGAAGAGTGAATATACTACATGATGATGGATGTTTGAATAATGGTTATACGACTTAATTTTTGATGATGATGAGTGTATATTCCTTTTGATGAAGAGTGAATATACTAAGGATAACTGGGATTCATTGTTTTGATTTTTGATGACTCTCCTCCAACGCCTAATGCTTCACTTACTAAGGATAATTGGGAATCAATGTTTGGGATTCATTGTTTTTCAAACATAGGTTTGATGAGTACTTTCAACCTCCGACGAATGTTGATCATCCAGCTTCTGAAGCTCATGCTCCGGTTTCTATTGACTCAACTGGTTCACCATCTAAGAAGTACTTCTTGGAATTCTCAAGAATCCCAAATCTCCAGTTATTCCTCAAGGCGTTAATAATGACTATCATAATATTGTAGTTGCACTCATGAATAATGATCCGCTCTTTGGTATTCCTTACCAAATCTTCACGGATTATTGTTCATGAATAGTGATCCGCTCTTTGGTATTCCTTTGCCAAATATTTACGGATTATTGTTTCTCTCAATGTGCACGCTATAAATCAACCACATGAACTTAAAGAAAAATGACTTCCTCATCCGCTCGAAGACATTATTGGTGAATCTTCCAGATCAGTCTCTACATGTTTACTTTTAAGGAAGAATGCATTGATGTTGAGGAATCATTTGTTCCGGTTCATTCAGTGGGACAATGTACATCCGATTGTATGTTGTTTTCACGTGTTGGGCATTTGACACAAGTTGATGACTTCAGAGTTAATCATTTATCACTTATTTGAGATTGAAGTTGTCTTTCACAAAGGCGTGTTCTTATTTGATAACTTGCTCGGGCTTAAGAATTTGAGTTGAAGACTTGGTTTATCTAGTTACCAGCAGTCGGGGTGGATGGTTGAAGACCTGGTTAACTATCACTATTAGGAGTTACGTTGTTTTACTCAGTGTCACATGCAGATGACGATGTGGATAATCTCAAGAGGTGTTAATGTCTCATACTTTGTTTGAGTAGTGAGTACTTAGAGATTTGCTTGAAGCATAGACTCTCAAAACCGTTCTTCCATCTTTAAGTGCAAGCTTAAGACACAAATGCGGGGAATTCGACTTCAGTTTCAAGTTTGGTATATCGGGTTTTTCTTCAACAGTGGTCACTTCAAATTGTCTACATATGGGTTGATAAAGATAGTCAGAGAGAGCTTATGTAGCAGTTGATTCTCACAGGATTCATTTGGGCTATTTGAGTTCTTCTCACAAGATTTCAAGTTTATGGATTTATTATGTTTTGCTGATTCTGAGGTATCAAAACCAGCAAGGGGGAAGGATGTATTATTCCAACTATTTGGGGGGAATGGTCTCTGGAGCCTTTTGGTATGTGTTACTTCAGCGTTCTGTTGAAAGAAATGTGAGGAGAATATATGGTACGTGAGATGATATTGCTTATCGACATCTTCAATATGTTTAATGGTAAAGTGCATCAGGCTTTTGCTTCATGTACACATTGGTATGATGATTCCAATGAGAGTGCAAACGATTAATGGGAAGAGATACATTTTAGTCGTTGTTGATGACTACTCTAGATTTACTTGGGTCAAGTTTTTGAGGACTAAGGATGAAACTCCAGATATCTTCATCAATCTCATCAAACAGCTGCAGGTTAGACTAAACAAAACTGTCAGAATTATCAGAACAGACAATGGAACTGAGTTTGTCAACAAACAACTTAGTGAATTCTATGAAAGCATTGGAATCAGCCATCAAAGAAGTGTTCCACGAACCCCTCAACAGAACGGTGTAGTTGAAAGACGAAATCGTACTCTTGTTGAAGCTGCTAGAACAATGCTGATCTACTCAAAGGTTCCAATGTTTCTCTGGGCTGAAGCAATTGCCACTGTATGCTACACACAAAATCGTTCCCTGATTCACACCATTCATGGAAAAACTCCATATGAACTTGTCCACAACAGAAAACCTAATCTATCTTTCCTTCGTGTGTTTGGTGAATTGTGCTATCCAACTAATGAGGGTCAAGACTTAGGCAAACTTAGGGCCAAAGCTGACATTGGAGTATTTGTAGGATATGCATCAAACAAAAAGGGATACCGAATCTACAACAAAAGAACCCGAAATATCATGGAAACAATTCACGTTACGTTTGATGAGCTGACCGGTCAAATGGCTCCTGGACACTCCAGCTCAGGACCCGCACTTCAAAACAGCCCCATTGGGTCATCCCTTGTTCCAAACTCCTCTCAAGAAACTCCATATGTACCTCCATCTGAAGATGATGTAAAGAAATTGTTTGATCCCATGTTTGATGAACTGTATGAGTCTACTACTAATGAGGTGCTGATCCCTACAACAGAGGATGCTCATATTCCAGTGAATGAAGTCAATCCATCAGTCTCAATATCTGTAAGTCAAGAAGCACCTGCTGCTGATCCCTCAGTCTCATCAACTAATCATCATTCTTCAAATGTACATCATGGAAATGTTTCTGGCATCAATGATGAAGTTAATCCCTTTGCGACTCCTGAAGATGCTCCATTTGAAAACATATTTGCTACTCCTGAATCATCATCAGAACCATCTTCTTCAGGAGACATCGACTCAGCTACCTCTGTTCCTCAACAAATGCCACATGAACACCTCAGAAAATGGACTCACAATCATCCATTAGACAACATCATTGGAAATCCCTCTCGTCCTGTATCAACCCGGAAGCAACTCGCAACCGATGCCTTATGGTGCTTCTTCAACTCCGTACTATCTAAGATCGAACCAAAAGATGCTAAAACTGCTATGAATGAAGATAGCTGGTTCAATGCTATGCAAGATGAAATTCATGAGTTTGATCGTCTTGATGTATGGGAGTTAGTACCTGCTCCAGACTGTGCTATGATTATAGCTCTAAAATGGATCTTCAAAGTAAAACTTGATGAGCACGGTGATGTGTTGAAGAACAAGGCTCGATTAGTTGCTAAAGGATATCGTCAAGAGGAGGGTATAGACTTTGAAGAATCTTTTGCTCCAGTTGCTCGAATCGAGGCAATCAGAATCTTTCTGGCCAATGCTGCTAGTAAGAACATGGTAGTTTATCAGATGGATGTAAAGACGGCATTTCTAAACGGAGATCTTAAAGAAATCGTCTACGTCAGCCAACCTGAAGGATTTGTGAATCAAGAGCATCCTACTCACGTTTATCGTTTGAAGAAAGCTCTTTACGGTTTAAAGCAAGCTCCAAGGGCATGGTATGATACACTGTCAAAGTTTCTTCTATCAACCGGATTCATCAAAGGAGCAGTTGATCCTACATTGTTCACCAGGAAGTCAGGCAAACATTTGATTCATGTTCAAATCTATGTTGATGATATTATTTTTGCCTCGACTGACCCAATGGAATGTGATCGGTTTTCAAATGAAATGAGTTCAAAGTTTCAAATGTCAATGATGGGACAAATGTCATTTTTCTTGGGATTACAAATTTCTCAAAGTCCCGGAGGCATTTTCATTAATCAATCTAAATATGCAACAGAGATTTTAAAGAAATTTGGATTTGATTCAAGTGACCCTGTTGACGCCCCCATGATTGACCGAACCAAACTAGATGAGGACCTCTCAGGGATCATGATTGACCAAACGAAATATCGAAGTATGATTGGATCCCTGATGTATCTCACTGCTAGTAGACCAGACATCTTGTTCGCTGTTTGCATGTGTGCTAGATACCAGGCTAAGCCTACTAAAAAGCACCTTGAAGCAGTTAAACGGGTCTTTCGGTATCTCCAAGGAACCATCAATATGGGACTATGGTACCCGAAGGACACCGGTATGTCACTAACGGCCTATGCAGATGCTGATCATGCAGGTTGTCAAGATACTCGTCGAAGTACGTCAGGAAGTGCTCAGTTTTTGGGTGATAAGCTTGTGAGCTGGTCCTCAAAGAAGCAAATGAGTACTTCTATTTCCTCTACAGAGGCTGAATACATAGCCATGTCATCTTGTTGTGCTCAAATCTTATGGATGAGATCTCAATTATCTGACTATGGCTTTGAATTTAATAAAATCCCTCTGTACTGTGATAATAAAAGTGCTATTGCTCTCTCATGCAACAACGTTCAACACTCAAGAGCAAAGCATATCGACATTCGACATCATTTCATCAGGGAACAAGTGGAAAAAGGTGTGGTGGAACTATATTTTGTGAGGTCTGAATATCAGTTAGCGGACATCTTCACCAAAGCTCTTCCAAGAGAACGTTTTGAGTTTATTCTTCCACGTCTTGGTTTGAAAAGCCTTCAACCAGAAACTCTCAAACGTCTTCAGGAGGAAGACGAGGAGTAAAGGTCTTTCTTCATCTATCTCTTGTATATATCTATTCAAAAAAAAAAAAAATCAAATAGAAAAATATAAAACTTTCAAAATCCATAAAAATTTGAAATCTTCAAAAAAAAAAAAAAAAAAAAATATATATATATATATATAAAATAAAAAAAAAAAAATTGGAAATATAAAATTGTCATTTTTGTCATGTTTCTTCCGGTTCGATAATATCTACGGTCTTTGTGCTGTCATTCAAAGAATGACACGGGTCTTTAGATGTTGTTCGAATTCTTAAAAAAAAAAAAAAAAAAAAAAAAAAAAAAAAAAAAAAAAATTTGGGAGAAAGAGAAATGGTTTATTGTCATCTTCAGGCAATAACCCAGTTTTAAAAGAAAGAACAGAGCCATGTTTTAACATGTTTTCAAATTCCGTGCTCTGATTCTATAAACATTTATCTGCTGAAAACCAAATGCTTTGAAAAATAACTCGATCTCTATTTTTGAAAATCATCAGGACTTACTTGTCAAAATCTCTATCTCTCAATCAACAACCTATGTCATTGATTGAGGGGGAGAATGATTTCAATTAAATTAAAAAGTTATTTGGCATTAAATTGTTTTCAAAAGATATACATGCATGTTTTATAAATGGAGTTTAAAGTCTCAAAATCCGATCCGTATCAGTTAAAACACTTTCACAATCAAGTCACAATTCTCCTTAAAAGCTTTCAAAATCAATTTAAATCTATACGAGATCACAAATCTCAAATGATTTGATAATTGTGATCGGGGGAGAATGTGTGATTTAAATTAGATTTAAACTGATAATTAGGTAAATCGTTATAAACGGATATACATGCTATCCTGCACTCATGTGACAAACGATTTCAAATTTTCAATGCACATGTTGAGGGGGAGCATCTATCTTAAACCTTTGATTTGAAACGTGATCATTAATCCTAATGTGCAGGTTCCCTCTAGTATGTGCAAAAAAAAAAAAAACTCTTTTCAAACCTCGAGGCACATAATGAGGGGGAGCAAATTTATGGAAACCTCATCCTTCCCGGAAATGCTATATCTACTTGATTTGTTGAGGGAAGTGATGTTGATATCTTTTAGAAAAAGGTAATCAAAAAGTTAATTCTTTCTCTTGCCTCCGTGTGCAAAAGATTTTCAAATACTTGTTGCACATGTTGAGGGGGAGTTCTCGTTCTAAAAATATCAAAAACAATTCAGGTACAAAATGCTTTGATAATATATCACAAGTATCTGAATTGATTTTCAAATGGTTTTCAATTGGATCCAATGGCAGATGAACAATACCAAATAGACCGACCAACTTTATTTTATGTACGGTGATATAAGGATGATAAGGTTAGGTATTGGTTCCCAAGATCCGCCAGAACCGGAGGGATCTACCCAGGGACAATCCACTAGTTAGTGTAGAAGTCCTTAGGTATAATGATAAAAGGAGAAAAATGAGATAAGGGAAGAGTGCGGACTAAGACTGAGCTAGTACTGGAATAAACCCAACAAGGTAACAGCTATGAAGTCTCGGTAAGCACTGAAGGGGTTGAAGAATTAAAAGGAATTGAATGAGAATAGGGTGAAAACAAATAGCCCTCCATTAATTCAACCTTAGGGCAGAAACCGGGTTCAATTCATAGGCTACTGATGGTAACATCGGTATTGAAGACAAGACGTCATGGACCCAGTGACGCACTGCACTTCAACTTTCCAAACCACTCAAGTTCCTCTTAAAAGGGCTTGTTTCATTCTCACGGGGAACCGACATAATCTATCGACTGTCTCTTAGAGATGGTTGATATTGAAGTAGGAGACCCTCTCCCTAGTCTCCGGCACAGGATCCAAATATGCACAAATTGAGTCTAGAGCCACGAGATCATCAATAAATCTCATTAGGACACTTTCAATGAAGACTCTCTGTTTCACACAATGTGGAAAGAGAGATTATATCTTGAGTCCTACGCTTTATCCTTGTGGTATTGCCAGAACATCTGAGTGATGTGTTTACATATTCACAATGAAGATGGAAAGCCTTCTGGAGCCAACATCAAACAAGCTCCTGGTAGGTGGCATGTGAGATCTATTATTTAGACCAACCATGTGACAACTGAACAGAAACAATGGGGCGATTCAATCTCTTGAATCAAACCTGGTTCAGGTTATGGATTGACGGATACCTTTGAAAAACCGGTCTTTGTGCTTAAAAACTCTTTTCTTTAGCACATCGACTGTGTACTCATTTTTCAAATCAAAAGGTATTTTTATGATTGATAATTGATTTTCAATAAAACCTTCGTTGTATTGCAAAAACAATTTCTATTGAGCAATACACGATTGTTTTTCAAATCTCTTTTCATCAATCAGTGGACTTAAAATTCGCTGGTTCACTCACTCCGTGTTGTCTTCTTTGAGATGTTCCGGTTTGAGAACAGCTAGAACAGCTGCGAAACCCTGTCAAGGAAATTCTTCGGAATTATACCTGATCACAGGCAGTACTTGTACTGATCAACGGGGAACCGTGGGCCGTGTACCTCAATTCAACGAAAGTGATCAAAGACACTTTCGTGTGTTTTATTGCTAACTGTTGTATGCAGGTACTCCCGACGTTTGCAGCTGATCAGAATGGAGCGGTCAATCCATAGCCGCATGCTCACTTAACACATTCAACTTAAAGAAATCATGATTAGTGCATCAATGACTCTGATATTTTCACACCAAGCTTCTGCTACGCTGCTGCCAATATCATGATTCAACAAAAGCTTCCGCTACTCTGATGAGAAGATTTCATGATCCAGAATGTGAGCATGTCGGTCCCAAAGTCACAACATCACATAATACCAACACCACAAAGGATGTGTCAGAGATTGCTGATAGCTGATGATCTCCAAAGATGGCTCAAACTTATCATCACGTGGATCAGTAAAAGACCTCCACTTGGAATAACCAAACATGCAATGTGAAGAATCAATGACTACGAGCTTAGGAGCAAAGGACTACATCAAGAATGCAAGATCAATTGTTAATGTATTATCTGTTTGTATTCTATGTAATTTTGGTACATGATTGAGGTGACCTCCCTTAGGGGGAGATTGTTAGGAATTAGAAATTCCCGGTATTAAAGTGTCGGTCACCTCAAGTATATGTAATCGTTAGAAAGCTCGTAGTCGTAGTTCTTTTAAGTTAAGTAGTAATTTAGTTAAGTATCACCGTGGAGGACGGACGGGTCTTTACCCACTGTATGCCTGATCCACAGCCCAAAGTGTGGCGAGTTATGTAAGACTATAAATACTCTCTACCTTCCAAGGTAGAGAGTTGGAGCTCATAATAATATCTTTCACTTTCTCTCACTAAGTTCCCTAAACCTCTAACTTTCTCTCTCTAGAATTCCATCTATATGCTACTTTGTGTTATGGTTTGATGTGCATGTGAAAAGTAATATCCTAACACCCACTCCCAAACTACACGTTTGGGGTTTGCAATCATTGTTATTTAAGGATGATAACGGGACGAGGAATGTGAGGATCGTATTTCTCATCCTAATATTCGTTTCCCACTTTCAATCCTCATCCTCACCTCATCGTTATTGGAGAATAGTTTTAGATTCCAATCCTCGTCCCTAACGGGGATCAAGGATCTCCATAAAGATTCTGAGATTTTCCATCCTTTTTAAGAAAACATAAAAGAAAATACAAAAAATGTGCATCACTTAAAATTTAATTTGTTAGAATGTTTAATCAATTTTTTAGCATCGTAGATATTGAGACAATACATATAATATAAAAATAACGTGCATTTTTTTTGTGAATATTCAGACAAAATATTGGTTAATTAATATATAATAATTAGCGTTTAATTGTTTATACTTTTAAGCTATTTGATTATATAAATATCACACATGCATATACATTTTTTTAGAATGACAAATTTTTACAACCTACATTACCTATTCACAAATCTATCTCATATGTCTCTGACGAGACTTGAACCCACAACTTCTAGCTTAATGAGCCACTCACCACATGCATATACATTACATGTCAATGATTATAGAAACATACATACAAAAATAAATATTTTATGGTATATATAATTCTCATATATTTATTAAAAAGATCGAGGCCGAGTTTCGGGTATAGTACGAGGATTGATTTTATCCTCCTCCCTGCCTCATATTCGGCTACGTAATTCGAAGATTCTCTATCCACGTCCTCATCCCCAGTCAAATCGGGAATTCCTCAGTCAAATCAGGTTTGGGGATTGGGCCCTCGTCAGACACGAGTTTTTTTTGCTATCCTTATTTTTTTGAGTAACCATGGTTTCTGATCTTTTAGCTGACTAATCCATGAAATTTGAATCCACCCTCACACAAACTCAAACAAGATAACCCTCTCTTTCCAAAAAATTGGCGTGGCCACTTCCTCATTAGTAACATAACATGTTAGTTTATGCACAAAATCCCTATATAAATTGTGTCATTTGATCTTTTTCAAGCCCACAATACGTTAACATGACATTTACCTTTCGTCTAATGTAGCAATGCAAAAAGGAGTAACGCTTTATAACAAAGTTTTGGTCACACGTATAATAAAAATTACGTTCACATAATTCATTTTTGTAGTTACAACTCCATGTGACATGTTTTTCCACCTCCAGGTCACATAAACGATACAGCATAAGACAAAACCCTCAATCCACACCATCTCTCGAACCTCGAAAACAGATAAAACACAAGTCACGACAATCATTAAACCATTGAAAACTCATAAAGTTTATAAAAAATAAAAAACTCAACAAACAAAAAACAACAAATTCAACCCGATAATACCACCGAAACTTTTCCTGACACAATTCGTCACCTTACCCAATATTATTTCATTACGCGGCACACCGTCACAATAGCCACCCCATGCATTTTCACATACGTGTCCGTACATTATCAACACATTTACACTACATAAACCACGTTTCAAACAGCTTTTATGATCATCAAAACAAAATAGTACCCACAATGTCGAATGCATCGATAGTTTTCGTCACACTTTCGTTTTTGGTTTTGAGTTATGTGACGAGCGTGACAGCTATACCGGGTGGTCGATCGAAGGTAGTGTTAGCTTTACTGATAGATGAAAATTGTTATGTATAGTATGACTGTATGAGTATGTTTGGCATAATAGCTAGATATATAGAGCTAATGATGAAGCTACTTTTTAGTGGTTAGATGAAATATTATTTAATATTTGAACTTTGACGAAGCTTGTGAAATATATTGGGTGCAATTGGCGCAGAGCTTTTGAAAGCATTTAGGAGAGTTAAGCGTTAGTGATTTTTAATACCCTCCGTCCCATATTAAATGTCTACTTTGACTTTTCAAAGTCGTTTTTTTTTAATTTTGACTTTAAATATTTTTGTTTGTATTATGTAATACTTGATGAAAAATAATGAATTAATGGATTGTGTTTTAAACATATTTTTCATTCTCATCAAATATTATACAACAAAAATCAAAATATAAAATATTTAAGGTCAAAATTGAAAAAAAAAAATACCTCAAAAATCAAAACAGGACATTTAATATGGGACGGAGGTAGTACTTGTTTAGAAAAAGCTATTTTTTTTTTTATAATGCTCAGATTCTGACACTCCGTGAAGTACGATTAAGGAGCGTGAATATTTGAGAGTACCCATTATAATTACGAATAAAATTATCAAATGTTTTTATAGAAACTTTCTTGTAAGCTGTGTCCCAAACATTCCATATTTCCATGGAACTGTTATCGTATTTCCACCTTTAGAGTTTCGTTGGTTTAGTTTTCAAACACTTTTGTATCGTAATTCTTATTCTGTGTTTAATACACTTGTCACTACAAGAAATGTGACGTTAGTAACAAAAAATTTGTCACCAAGTCTAGGCTTTAGTGACACATTTTAATGAAGTGGGGGAAAAAGTGAGTTTTGGGTTATATTCATGACAAAATTCTGTCACAAAACCAAAACATATATACCAACACTCCCTGTGTCACTATATACATTTAAGCCTATACTGACATTAGTTAAACTTTCATACATAAGACCAAGAAACACGCAAGAGTTTCTAGCGACACTTCTTAATTTGTGTGACACTTTCTAGGTTTTTTAGCGACACTATTAACATTGATGACTAATGACAATTTTCTGTTAGTCGGTGTTTGCAATCAACTTAGTACTTAATACTACACTTTCTTTTTGGTGTGAATAGGTAGAAGATGTAACAAGCAACAAAGAAGTCCAAGCAGTAGGCAAATACTCAGTTGAAGAGTACAACAGACTAAAGGGTAACAAGGACAATGAAGGTCCCTTAATGTTTGTAAAGGTAGTTGAAGCTGAGAAACAAGTGGTATCAGGAATGAAATACTATTTAACAATAGAAGCTGTTAATAAAACAAGTGGTGAACTTAAGGTTTTTGAAGCAGTTGTGGTTGTGAAAGCGTGGCTAAGGAAGAAAGAGTTGGTCAAGTTTGCTCCGTCTCAGAAGACGATGACGATTTTGCAGCCAGTTTGGTGAGGGGATAGCTTTGTATAATGTGGACTTTGTTTTTGTTTGTTTGGTGTAGTTTTGGTAGTGTAATATGAGAGCTAAGTAAAATGTTTAATAAACCGGTATCAATAATAGTCTTATGTTTGCGGTTTTTTTTAACCATGGTGTCTGAAATTTTGGTCGACTGTCTTACGGGGTTTGAGTAATCGCTTGAATCCCACTTCAGAAGGTTGACGTGATCACTTCAGATTTGTTTGTACTGAGCGTGATCTGAACCTGAAACTTGTTATACTTTTTGCGATTTGCTACTGATGGCAGTGACGTTTTTTGCCATTATGTCGACTGTTCTTAGCTTATTTTGCTAAGGTTCGTAGCAGAGGGGAACTTCAGCCTATGAATGTGCCGATTTGACTTGTTTTATCTCAAAAGTCGAATTAGCTGTATAAGAACTTGTTGAACGGGTTAATAAAAGTCGCCCCACTGCATGTAACACATAAAACCTTAATCCTCTTGTTCAGTCATAATAGAAAAGATAACAGTCAAATTTTGCTAGCGGGTCAAGCTTACCCATTTCGACCTGTGTACTAGAGATCACTGTTTTAACCCAAATACATCGACTTGTAACCAAACGTGCCTGACACGGCTAAGTTTGTACTTTTGCTTATTAGGTATTCGAATACAAGAATCCTCTAAACATATTTGAGGTGAATCCATTGAGAAGCATTAATTCACCTACAGGCACATAGTGTCGATCGTATTACCAGCGGGAGCTGGGAATCCTAGAAGCCAAAACGGAAGACGACGGTGCCATAGTAAAACATGTATACATAGTATAAGAAAAAATGTGGATTACTCGCAATATCACACGTCAGTAGTAGATCTGGCAAAGCGGGCGGGCCGGGCTGGCACAGGCTTCGGGCTAAACGGGCTAGGGGCCAAACGGGCTCATGTTATACGAATCGCTTTTAAAAAGACCGAAAATGACGAAATAAATTTCTCGAACGTAACACCTCATTTATATTTAAAAAATTAAATATAAGTTTTTCTTTAAAAACAATCTAATGTTCGAGAAAACATGCGCCCATTTCAAAAAAAGGAGGGGGATCAAATGTGCCAAAATCTTTTAAAAGTTTGCCCATTTAGTTCAGTTTTTTTTATTTTGGGCACAAATTGCCACCTCTACACGTCAGTAATGAAACAAGACAACGTGAATTTTGTATGGAATTTTATCTTTTATAATCATAGAACGTAAATCGAGGTATCACATAAAGTGATCAAACTATAGTTATAATCAACAACCGTTTCTCACAATAGTTTACACAAATTTCAAATTACAAAATAAAGTTTTAACATAGCAAATATTAATAACGCTAATCATGTTTCTCAGGCCCTTTTCTTTTTGTTGGCCATAGCACTTGATTGCCTATCTTTTTCCTTACCAAAGTATCCATGACCATATGTTGAAGATATAAGCTCCACAAGCAACGGAAACTGTAATGTCACGAATGAAGCAATTGGCAGACATGCTAATGCAGCTATCGGAAACAAAATCCATGGCTTTCCCTGTCCAAACATAATATATAATGATGCACTAAAGGCTATCAACATGGATGTCACAGACACAAATAGCATCACAAGACCAAATATTAATCTCTTCGGCAACTTGTAAAGAAAGTCTTCATCTGCATAACGTGCTGTAAGAATTGATAGAAACAACAAGAAGGAAGTGGTGGCTGTAAACAACGAGATTGCATCTGAGATTGCAAATATGATTAAGCTTGCTTGCGTTTCATAAATTGGTTTCCCAGTGGCGCCATTGTTTCCGCCATGTACAGTAATTGCAGCCGCAAAAACTATTGTGATGATGAGAGCCGCCGTGATTGTGTAAGAATCGGCTGTCTTTTTCATCCACTCTTCCCCATCCTTTCTGAGCTTCTCATGCTCTCTTCTAAATACCATCATTGGTGTCTCTTTATTTTTGTTAAGTTCTAGTGTTTGCGTTATTCCCACCACTCTTTTTATTTCCTGTAGTTCAAATTATATTCAACCAAATAAACAAAACTAAATATCGGAATCCTCTATTATTAATTTATTACTTTTATTATTATTATTATTATCTGGATTTTTGACTCGACATTGCGAGCCGACTAATCCCAAAGTTACTACACTTTTGGATGCTTTAATAATCTAGCTAGAGAAACAAGCTCACCTCAAACCACTGCAACTCTCGTTGCATTTGAAGAGCGGCACCGGAAACGACATTAAGGTGTTGTTTGTTTGTTAAGAGGCTCTGAGTCTGAATCTGATTCGTACATCTGAATCTGAATGTGTGATTGAAAAATCTGAATCTGATTCCAACTTAATATGAATAAATGGTTCAGAAATCTGAATCTGACTGATATAAAAGTGTTTGTTTTTTGTAAAATTATTTGAAGGTGTTAGACATTAAGAGGTGTTAAAACACTCCTCAACATCTAGTTCAATAAGATGTTTTTACCTTTTAACGCCTCTTAATGATCATAAAAAAACAAACACTCTTAATCTTGACTGTCTCTTATTGCCTCTTAATGACACGAAAAAAACAAACACATTTTTTTGTCTAAACATCTGATTACGTCTGACTGAATCAGATTAAGATGTTATTAAGAGGTTTTTCAGAAAAACAAACACAACCTAAGTTTATGTACAGGGGCCAAACGTCCAACCATGTGCAATATATTCCGAGTGGAATCCTTCTTGTCTTCTTTGGCAAAATGATTCTTAATCACGTTGTAAACCTTTTCACTACGGTTCAAAACTGTAAAACCTGGAAATCTAAAACATGTTTAAAGACTAAAATACCCTTGGAATCGAAATTTATAAAATACGTAAAATACATTTATATCATTTAACGAAATTTAAAACTTAACTTGCGAATAATTAAACCTAACTAAAATGTGTACGTGATCGATTTTGGTACGACGAAGATTTAACGTCTCGCGTAAATAACTTGGGCCGCGTTTGTTTTGTTCGATGGATCAAGGGCCGAAGCCCATATGGGCGTGCGTTTGGTTGTGTTCGGTTGGACCAAGCCGAGCCCATGCCCCCTCCTAAAGCCCTAAACCGAAATTACTACTACTATAAATATAACTCATAAACACAAAAGTGAAACCCTAGTTTAGTTTTTGCCTCTTTTCTTTCTTTGCTCCATTCGGCCGAACCATAGCACCCTTTGGTGTCGAGTTTTTGCTTCAACCAAGTTAAGGTATAACATGTTCTCGTCTTCCTTTGATGTACCTTACGTTAATATATTGTAATATGTTTTGTTTAGTCGAGGTTTGCGTTTTCTTTTGTGGCCGAGCCGTGTGAGTCCAAACAAGAACAAACCATATGATTTAAACCTTATAAGTATTAAAGAGTATGTTATGTAATAAGTATTATTGAATCGGATCATGAGTATGTCGAGTTATATAGGAACCGAACCATATGTATTAAAACCGAACCATGTATATATTCGGCCAAGGTGTAAAACTTAATAACGTGACTATGTAAAGTACGTAGATGAGTTAAGACTTGCGTAATAACCTATTAGCCGAAACCCTAGATTGAACCGAACCACATAAAGAGTTTTTGAACATGTATTAAACGAGTAAAGGTCATGTAAACATAAACCCTAATGGTTTGTGAACCGTGTCTCATATGCGTGCGTTATTATAAGTCAAGTGAACTTGTAAAGGTGTAAACGTGTAATTAATCCGAGTAATAAGTAACTTGTATGTCACATAAAATCATAAACGTGCAAGGTGAAACATAAAAGGAAAGATTGTTTTCATTACGTGTTAGGTTAAGTAACGAGTCATTGACGTAACATGTAAGTAAATGCACATTAATATGATACTAAAAGAATGAGAAAACCCTAGAACATAAATTAGAATCGATTAGGGTTTGAAACTAAGTGTGTGTTAATTCGTTATTTCATGTGTGAGTTATGACGTTTAAACTATTTTCACATTTAACCCTAAACTTTAATAAATGACATAATGAACCTTAATCTACGATATTGTTTATAAAACACTTAAGTCTCATTTAATTATAAAACCCTAAATTATTAAGATCATTAAATACATTAAGTATGAACACCAAATATTAAAAGATCATTTCGACGATTATGGAATCATAAATAACATGTACGACCGTTAATGTGTATAGGTTCTGTGAAGAAGGAGTAATCCTTTGCTTTCCGTGTTTCTGCTTTTCGATCATTTGCTTTGTAAGATATTAACTTTTCACATACACATCAAACCATAACACAAAGTAGCATACAGATGGAATTCTAGAGAGAGAAAGTTAGAGGTTTAGGGAACTTTAGTGAGAGAAAGAAATTTCTTATTATGAGCTCCAACTCTCTACCTTGGAAGGTAGAGAGTATTTATAGTTCTTACATAAGTCGCCACCTACGGGCTGTGGATCAGGCATACAGTGGGTAAAGACCCGTCCGTCCTCCACGGTGTTACTTAACTAAATTACTACTTAACTTAAAAGAACTACGACTACGAGCTTTCTATCGATTACATATACTTGAGGTGACCGACTCTTTAATACTGGGAATTTCTAATTCCTAACAATCTCCCCCTAAGGGAGGTCACCTCAATAATGCACCAAAATTACATAGAATACAAATAGATTTTACATTAACACTTGATCTTGTATTCTTGATGTAGTCCTTTGCTCCTAAGCTCGTAGTCATTGAATCTTCACATTGCATGTTTGGTTATTCCAAGTGGAGGTCTTTTACTGATCCACGTGATGATAATTTTGAGCCATCATTTGAGATCATCAGCAATCAACAATCTCTGAGACATCCATTGTGGTGTTGTGACTTTGGGACCGACATGCTCACATACTGGATCATGAAATCTTCTCATCAGAGTAGCGGAAGCATTTGTTGAATCATGATATTGGCAGCAGCGTAGCAGAAGCATGGAGTGAAAATATCAGAGACATTGATGCACTAATCATGATTTCTTTGAGATGAATGTGTTAAGTGAGCATGCGGCAATGGATTGACCGCTTCATTCTGATCAGCTGCAAACATCGGGCGTACCTGCATACAACAGTTAGCAACAAATCGCACGAAAGTGTCTTTGATCACTTTCGTTGAATTGAGGTACACGGCCCACGGTTCCCCGTTGATCAGTACAAGTACTGCCTGTGATCAGGTAGGATTCCTAAGAATCTCCTTGACAGGGTTTCGCAGCTGTTCTAGCTGTTCTCAAACCGGAACGTCTCAAAGAAGACAACACGGAGTGAGTGAACCAGCGAATTTTAAGTCCACTGATTGATGAAAAGAGATTTGAAAAACAATCGTGTATTGCTCAGTAGAAATTGTTTTTGCAATACAACGAAGGTTTTATTGAAAATCAATTATCAATCATAAAAATACCTTTTGGTTTGAAAAATGAGTACACGATCGATGTGCTAAAGAAAAAAGTTTATAAGCACAAAGACCGGTTTTTCAAAGGTATCCGTCAATCCATAACCTGAACCAGGTTTGATCCAAGAGATTGAATCGCCCCATTGTTTCTGTTCAGTTGTCACATGGTTGATCTATATGATAGATCTCACATGCCACCTACCAGGAGCTTGTTTGATGTTGGCTCCAGAAGGCTTTCCATCTTCATTGTGAATGTGTAAACACATCACTCAGATGTTCTGGCAATACCACAAGGATAATGCGTAGGACTCAAGATATAATCTCTCTTTCCACATTGTGTGAAACAGAGAGTCTTCATTGAAAGTGTCCTAATGAGATTTATTGATGATCTCGTGGCTCTAGACTCAATTTGTGCATATTTGGATCCTATAACGGAGACTAGGGAGAGGGTCTCCTTCTTCAATATCAACCATCTCTAAGAGAAAGTCGATAGATAATGTCGGTTCCCCGTGAGAATGAAACAAGTCCTTTTAAGAGGAACTTGAGTGGTTTGGAAAGTTGAAGTGCAGTGCGTCACTGGGTCCATGACGTCTTGTCTTCAATACCGATGTTACCATCAGTAGCATATGAATTGAACCCGGTTTCTGCCCTAAGGTTGAATAAATGGAGGGCTATTTGTTTTCACCCTTTTCTCATTCAATTCTTTTTAATTCTTCAACCCCTTCAGTGCTTACCGAGACTTCATAGCTATTACCTTGTTGGGTTTATTCCAGTACTAGCTCAGTCTTAGTCTGCACTCTTCCCATATCTCACTTTTCTCCTTTTATCATCATACCTAAGGACTTCTACACTAACTAGTGGATTGTCCCTGGGTAGATCCCTCCGGTTCTGGCGGATCATGGGAACCAATACCTAACCTTATCATCCTTATATCACCGTACATAAAGTAAAGTTGGTCGGTCAATTTGGTATTGTTCATCAGCCATTGGATCCAATTGAAAACCATTTGAAAATCAATTCAGATACTTGTGATTTATTATCAAAGCATTTTGTACCTGAATTGTTTTTGATATTTTTAGAACGAGAACTCCCCCTCAACATGTGCATCAAGTATTTGAAAGTGTTTTGCACACGGAGGCAAGAGAAAGAATTAACTTCTTTTGATTACCATTTTCTAAAAGATATCAACATCACTTCCCTCAGCAAATCAAGTAGTTATAGCATTTCCGGGAAGGATGATGTTTCCATGAATTTTGCTCCCCCTCAATATGTGCCTCGAGGTTTGAAAAGAGTTTTGCACATACTAGAGGGAACCTGCACATTAGGATGAATGATCACGTTTCAAATCAAATGTTTAAGATAGATGCTCCCCCTCAACATGTGCATAGAAAATTTGAAATCGTTTGTCACATGTGGGCAGGTTAGCATGTACATCCGTTTATAACCATTTACCTAATTATCAGTTTAAATCTAATTTAAATCACACATTCTCCCCCGATCACAATTATCAAATCATTTGAGATTTGTGATCTCGTATAGATTTAAATTGATTTTGAAAGCTTTTAAGGAGAATTGTGACTTGATTATGAACGCGTTTGAACTGATATGATCAGATTTTTAAGACTTTAAACTCCATTTATAAAACATGCATGTATATCTTTTGAAAACAATTTAATGCCAAATAACTTTTTAATTTAATTGAAATCATTCTCCCCCTCAATCAATGACGTAGGTTGTTGATTGAGAGATAGAGATTTTGACAAATAAGTCCTGATGATTATCAAAAATAGAGATTGAGTTATTTTTCAAAGCATTTAGTTTTCAGCAGATAGGAGTTTATAGAATCAGAGCATAGGATATGAAAACATGGTAAAACATGGCTCTGTTCTTTCTTTAAAACCGGGTTATTGCCTGAAAATGACAATAAACCATTTTCTCTTTCTCCCAAAAATATTTTTTGATTTTTTGATTTTTTTTTTTTTTTTTTTTTTTTTTTAAAGATTCGACTAACATCTAAAGTCCCGTGTCATTCTTTGAATGACAGCATAAAGACCGTAGAAATTATCGAACCGGAAAGAAACATGACAAAAATGACAATAATTTTTGAAGATTTTTCGAATTTTTCAGATTTTTTTTTTTTTTTTTTTTTTTTTTTTTTTTTTTTTTTTTTTTGTATTTTGTTTTTCAAATAAATATTTACAAGAGATAGATGAAGAAAGACCTTTACTCCTCGTCTTCCTCCTGAAGACGTTTGAGAGTTTCTGGTTGAAGGCTTTTCAAGCCAAGACGTGGAAGAATAAACTCAAAACGTTCTCTTGGAAGAGCTTTGGTGAAGATGTCCGCTAACTGATATTCAGACCTCACAAAATATAGTTCCACCACACCTTTTTCCACTTGTTCCCTGATGAAATGATGTCGAATGTCGATATGCTTTGCTCTTGAGTGTTGAACGTTGTTGCATGAGAGAGCAATAGCACTTTTATTATCACAGTACAGAGGGATTTTGTTGAATTCAAAGCCATAGTCAGATAATTGAGATCTCATCCATAAGATTTGAGCACAACAAGATGACATGGCTATGTATTCAGCCTCTGTAGAGGAAATAGAAGTACTCATTTGCTTCTTTGAAGACCAGCTCACAAGCTTATCACCCAAAAACTGAGCACCTCCTGACGTACTTCGACGTGTATCTTGACAACCTGCATGATCAGCATCTGCATAGGCCGTTAGTGACATACCGGTGTCCTTCGGGTACCATAGTCCCATGTTGATGGTTCCTTGGAGATACCGAAAGACCCGTTTAACTGCTTCAAGGTGCTTTTTAGTAGGCTTAGCCTGGTATCTAGCACACATGCACACAGAGAACAAAATGTCTGGTCTACTGGCAGTGAGATACATCAGGGATCCAATCATACTCTGATATTTCGTTTGGTCAATCATGATCCCTGAGAGGTCCTCATCTAGTTTGGTTCGGTCAATCATGGGGGTGTCAACAGGGTCACTTGAATCAAATCCAAATTTCTTTAAAATCTCTGTTGCATATTTAGATTGATTTATGAAAATGCCTCCGGGACTTTGAGAAATTTGTAATCCCAAGAAAAATGACATTTGTCCCATCATTGACATTTGAAACTTTGAATTCATTTCATTTGAAAAACGATCACATTCCATTGGGTCAGTCGAGGCAAAAATAATATCATCAACATAAATTTGAACATGAATCAAATGTTTGCCTGACTTTCTGGTGAACAATGTAGGATCAACTGCTCCTTTGATGAATTCGGTTGATAGAAGAAACTTTGATAGAGTATCATACCATGCCCTTGGAGCTTGCTTTAAACCGTAAAGAGCCTTCTTCAAACGATAAACGTGAGTGGGATGCTCTTGATTCACAAATCCTTCAGGTTGGCTGACGTAGACGACTTCTTTAAGATCTCCGTTTAGAAATGCCGTCTTTACATCCATCTGATAAACTACCATGTTCTTACTAGCAGCATTAGCCAGAAAGATTATGATTGCCTCGATTCGAGCAACTGGAGCAAAAGATTCTTCAAAGTCTATACCCTCCTCTTGACGATATCCTTTAGCAACTAATCGAGCCTTGTTCTTCAACACATCACCATGCTCATCAAGTTTTACTTTGAAGATCCATTTTAGAGCTATAATCATAGCACAGTCTGGAGCAGGTACTAACTCCCATACATCAAGACGATCAAACTCATGAATTTCATCTTGCATAGCATTGAACCAGCTATCTTCATTCATAGCAGTTTTAACATCTTTTGGTTCGATCTTAGATAGTACGGAGTTGAAGAAGCACCATAAGGCATCGGTTGCGAGTTGCTTCCGGGTTGATACAGGGCGAGAGGGATTTCCAATGATGTTGTCTAGTGGATGATCGTGAGTCCATTTTCTGAGGTGTTCATGTGGCATTTGTTGAGGAACTGAAGTAGCTGAGTCGATGTCTCCTGAAGAAGATGGTTCTGATGATGATTCAGGAGTAGCAAATATATTTTCAAATGGAGCATCTTCAGGAGTAGCAAAGGGATTAACTTCATCATTGATGCCAGAAACATTTCCATGATGTACATTTGAAGAATGATGATTTGTTGATGAGACTGAAGGATCAGCAGCAGGTGCTTCTTGACTTACAGATATTGAAACTGATGGATTGACTTCATTCACTGGAATCTGAGCATCCTCTGTTGTAGGGATCAGCACCTCATTAGTAGTAGACTCATACAGTTCATCAAACATTGGATCAAACAATTTCTTTACATCATCTTCAGATGGAGGTACATATGGTGTTTCTTGAGAGAAGTTTGGAACAAGGGATGAACCAATAGGGCTGTTTTGAAGCGCGGGTCCTGAGCTGGAGTGTCCAGGAGCCATTTGACCGGTCAGCTCATCAAACGTAACGTGAATTGTTTCCATGATATTTCGGGTTCTTTTGTTGTAGATTCGGTATCCCTTTTTGTTTGGTGCATATCCTACAAATATTCCAATGTCAGCTTTAGCTCTGAGTTTGCCCAAGTCTTGACCCTCATTAGTTGGATAGCACAAGGCACCAAACACACGGAGGAAAGATAGATTAGGTTTTCTGTTGTGGACAAGTTCATATGGAGTTTTTCCATGAATGGTGTGAATCAGGGAACGATTTTGTGTGTAGCATGCAGTGGCAATTGCTTCAGCCCAGAGAAACATTGGAACCTTTGAGTAGATCAGCATTGTTCTAGCAGCTTCAACAAGAGTACGATTTCGTCTTTCAACTACACCGTTCTGTTGAGGGGTTCGTGGAACACTTCTTTGATGGCTGATTCCAACGCTTTCATAGAATTCACTAAGTTGTTTGTTGACAAACTCAGTTCCATTGTCTGTTCTGATAATTCTGACAGTTTTGTTTAGTCTAACCTGCAGCTGTTTGATGAGTTTGATGATGATATCAGGAGTTTCATCCTTTGTCCTTAAGAACTTGACCCAGGTGAATCTAGAATAATCATCAACCACAACTAACACATATTTCTTCCCAAAGATATTCTGCACCCTCATTGGTCCACATAAATCCATATGAATCATATGAAGAACTTCTGTGACAGAGTTAGTAGGTTTGGGTTTATGGGCATACTTCTTGCTTTTTCCCAATTGACATGCTGAACAAGGATGATCCTTTTCATACTTTAGTCTAGGTAAACCTACAACTAAGTCCTTTCTGGAAAGATCGTTGATGGTGCCGAAGTTCAAGTGATTGAGACGACGATGCCATAACCATGACTTTGTCTTTGAAGCCTTTGATAACAAGCAAATTGGTGAAGCTCTCATCATGTCATCGATAGAGATAGTGTAAAGGTTTGAGCCACGAGTTCCTTTCAACAGTTCCTTACCATTAAGATCTCTAACGAAGCAGGTATGTTTTCTGAAGGCTACTTCTAGATCAGAATCACAGAATTGGCCAACAGAGAACAGATTATGACCTAAACCTTCCACATAATACACTCTGGAGATGACACTATCACCAACAACATAATCTCCATAACCCATAATAGCACCGAAATGATCATTACCAAATCTAACAGTCCCGATGAATTTGCTCACGAAGTTCATGAGCCGTGACCGGTCTCCAGTCATATGCTTGGAACAGCCTGAGTCCAGGTACCACAGAACGATTTGAACGATCTGCAGTTGAACACAGACAAGAATGGATAACTGGATAATTGGGATCCCCATGCAAGAATGGGTTCCATTTGGTTAGTAGCAACAGTTGGACCACCCACATCAGAAATAGAAGCATTCATATCAGACAGTGAGGTAATGGAATCATTGTGAATAGATGCAATACTAGTGTCTGTATTAACCCTATTTACAGTGTGACCACTTCTTAAGGGAATAGTTCTACCAGTAGGCATCCATTTTCTAGTGGGCATTATCTGATTAGTCTTATGACCAACAGGTATCCAATAAAAGCCTATTCTGCTGAATGTTCTTCCTGTGGGTTTCCATTGTTTTCTAACTCTCTTTCGCTTTTGCCTTTTAGCCTTTTTAGTATGAGTTTTAGCATTAACAATATTAACTGGACAATTAACATCATTAGGCAAAGCATTGACATCACATCCATGATTAGCAAACATCAGTACAAGTTTTGCAAATGGTATCAGAATTCGAATTAATTACAGTACGCTTATGGCTAATACTAGAATCAACACGATTCGTTTTATTCGATTCAAACTTAAGGTTCCTAGATTGTTCTTCTACTTTCTTCCAGTGCACATTCTTAGCTTGAGAGGTCCTATCATTCCTTGTATTGTCTTGAGACTTTGACCTGCTCCCTTTAATGTCACTGATTACTCCTGTAGAGGGAATGGGAACATTAGTTTGTTTTACTACTCTTTGCACCACCTGTTTAGATGTGCTGGGATCTGAACTACATGCAAGTGCACTACGGTTCACTTTCATAAAGCTAGATGTACTGAGATTGGTACTTCTAGAAGGCACATCTGAGTTCTCTTTCCTAGCATTGACAGATCTAGAATCTGAACTACTCAAGGGTACACTGCGACTTTCATTCAAAACATTGGGAATCGAGTGCATCTCATATTTGGCCTTAGGCATTGAGCATGGAATCAAAGGGTTAACTCTCTCACCTAATGTCTTTGGGCATATGGTGATCAAGCATTCTAAGATTTCTTGAGATCGTTTGGCATATGAGCATGCATGTCCAATTGCATTATCATGAGGTTTCTCTAGCTTATCCTCTTCAACAATCTCACGCAGGCATTCTAAGCAATCCTTAAGGGATGAGAAATATGTTTGAATGGCAAGTTTGTTGTTCCTTAGGTGAGGGGGGACATATGTCACAGATAAAGCAGATTTATTGCCAGAGTGAACCTTAGATACAACATTCTCCTCATTGATCATTGGCATTTTCCCTTTTACCTGACTTTTCAGATTCTCAATTTCCTTTTGCAATGAAGTTATTTGTTCGTTGTTTTTGTTACGAGTGACTTTAATTGATTCAAACAACTCATTGAAATGACGTTTAACCTTTTCATTCTCTTCTAGAAAACTTTCGTTTTCCTTTTGTAAAGCATTTACTAGGTTTTGAAGATGAAACGTTTGAGAATTCTGAGAATCTAAAGAAGGAGGCATTTGGGAGCCTGTCATATTGTTCGTTTGACCCTTTAATTGAGAGATTTGGGCTTTCAACTTTCTGATCGTGTTACACTGAGCTTGAATCTGTTCATCTCGTTTGTTAATTTGAAAAACTGCATCAAACTCTGGAGCATCTGAAGATGTCTTGATCTTTGAAGTTTTGACATTTTCTTTGAGATGTTGATATTTTAGTTGTAGATTAAAATACTCAACTTCTAGTTTAGAGAAATGTTTAACCAAATTGTCATGATCATCCAGTTCAATTTTCTCATTTAGTTTAGAATTAGTTTTTTCAAGCTCAATGACACGATCATGGGAGACTTTCAGGGCCACAGATAATTCTTGAAATTTGGAAGCATTAATAGAGCAATTTGAAGCAGTGAAAAACACATCTTGAGCAACACATTCAGTAATAAGATTCTCATTTAATGTATGCAAGTTCTTTCTCTCAATCTCATTATATTTTAGTGCACGCTCAAAATCACTAACTTCAGCAACCATTGCATCAAATTCCTTTTCCATACCTTTAATATCAGCTTCTACCCCCTTTTTAAGACTCTCAAAGTGATCTTTTAGAAGTTTAAAGAAGGGCATGACCTCAGTTAAATAACATTCTTTCATTTGTTCAAAACCTCTTTCACCTTCAGTTATACCAGTGGGAGTGATCCTTTTCTTGCAAGTTTTCTCAAAATCAACAAATAGTTGGAATATAACGTATTGGCTAATTAATGTCTTGCTTTTAGTGGCAATTGTTCTAGGTACAAGATGCATAGGTGTATTAGGAGGATACACTGTTGCTCTAGGCATTTTCCGAAGGGGAGGGTTTGTTTCTACAATATTTTCAGCTTTCTGCTTATCTAAATCCATTTTCCAGAAGACTTGTTCGGGAGTCAACAAAGTCTGAGGTTTAAACTTGTTCAAGGCAATCCAGTTTTCCTTCTTGTAATCATGAGGAGAGAAGATTATGTTTTTCTCTTTGCATTTGGGATCATCTTGCTTCTTATTCATCTTTTCCCTAGTGATATCATTTAAAATCTTATCTTCCTCAGTGCACTCAACGCAACTAGGTTTCTGCCTAGGCTTAAGGACTTCATTACCATCATAAATTACCTTATGAGCATTTCTAGCCTTTTTAATTACCTCTGGATTTGGTTCCTCTACAAGGGGAACGCTATGCTTATCGCTTAGAACTCTATGCTTAGTGATCATGTGAGCAGTCTGAATGGTGTTTCCTTGTAAATACAACTTGTTTTCAAGTTTGTTTTTCAAAGTTTTCAGATTAGAAAAATCTCTCAAGAGTTTTGATTCCTTTGCATTAAATTCTTGCTTAAGCATTTTCACATTTTCTTGAAGTTCTTGTTTTTGCTTAGCTGTTTTAGAAAGTTTTTCTTGCAAGGAATTTAATTCTTGTTTCAATACTTCTTCTCTAAACTTACTTTTTCTAATTACTGTACTTACTTGGACATCCATTTCCTGCTCACGAGTGGTCAACTCAAATTTTGCTCGTTGTTCATAAATAGCGACACGTTCCTTATAGGCATTTAGTTCAGAAATTATGGAATCATCAGGAGCACATGCAGTGTATTCATCAAAGACATAGTCATTGTTGACTGCAGAAGATGCATCACTTGGTACAACTTCACTTTCACTTTGTTTCACGTATTGATCGTATGGGACAATATTGACATGACCCATATTTTCAATATTTGATTCAATAGTTTCAGTTGGTTGTACTTTGTCATGCATCTGTTGCACATCAGCATCATCGTATAGTTTTAATACCTCAGAGATGAGTTTGTCCTTGGATGTGCCAGCTTGTGGTGAAGAAGAGATCTTGGGAGAAACCATTGGAGAGATGCTAGCCATAAAGATTGTGTGTGCAGTAGGTCCATCATCTACATCAGAATCGTAAGCATCACAGTCAGCGACTTGAAAGGCGTTCTGATGATTGTGACCTATCTCCTGAATAGGCTGCTCATCCACATCTGCATCATAGGTCTTGGCATTACCCTCAGCAAGAAACAGCAATTCCTCTTCATCCAACGCAACACCATTGTCCTGAGCTTGTGCCAGCAGCATCTTATCTCTGAAGTAATCAGCATTCTGTGGCCGCTTTGGAGATGTGCAGTTCCTTGCAATGTGTCCCTCACCACCACAGTTATAGCATTTGATCGGCTTAGCTTGACCTTGGTTACCATTCCTTCCTCGATTCTGATTGCCCACATAGCCTCTACCAGCACCACCCCTTCCCTGATCATACTGTCTTTCCTGAACTGGTTGCACCACGATCCTTCCATCTTTAACAGTAGCTTGATTGTGTGGGTTAGATGCTGTTCTGAGGTTGTTGTTGGTTTGTGGGAGAGAATTCATGTTTTGGCTAATCAGAAGAGCTAGTTGATTAATGAAGCTTCCCACGTGTGCATCAGCATCAGCTTGTTTGTACATAGGATTAGGAATGAGTTTGTGATTACCATTACCCAAGGGTATGACTTGTGAAGCTTTGGTTTTGATTCCGATGTTTGAGTAGAAGGCAGTTGAATCATTAGACGAGCTTGTCTCTCCTGGGTTAGTTTTGAACTGATTGAGAATCAATTTTTCAAACATGGCATGTCTCTCATTCTGAAGGAGGAAGGCATAGAGTTGCTCATAGTTTGTGTTCTTCAATCCTTTAGTAAGCTTCACAGCGGTAACAAACTTGTGCCATTCGGGATTCATGTTGTTTACAAATTTTGAATTCAACTGAATGTTAGGCATAGTCATTCTGATGTTCCTCATGTCATTAACTAACTTATGAAATCTCACATAGTACTCATAGACATTCTCATCTGGTTTCATCTTGAAGTGCTCAAACTCGTCATAGAGTTGTGATTCTCTGTCTTCCATGGTTAATTCTGAACCTGAGAGAAGCATCTTTACATTATCCCAAACTGCTTTTGCATCAGTGTTGTGATTGATCAGCTTGTAGATGTCTTTAGGAAGACCTTGAAGAACAATGTTTGAAGCCCTGATATCTGCATCGAATCTCTTTTTCTCCTTATCATCAAGCTCATCATACATCTTAGGTCTGTCCATTCCGTAAACAGGAGTACCATCTTCATTAGTATCAAGTATGTCTCTGGTCGTCTCAACACGATATGGTCCTTCATCAATGGATTTGAGAATGTTGACCCCATTTTCCTTTCCAAGGCAATACAATCTGATTCGTTGAGCCCAAGAATCGTAGTCAGTTCTGTCAAGCATGGGTGGACGAGTATCTGAACCAGCTGCTTGTACATCCTCGGCAACAGTGGAGATGACAGTAGGGACGTTGGTAGACATGTTAACAGATTATACGGGATTTTATAACTCAATGATTAAACCGGGAAATAGATTCTTTCACGGGATTTTACTAAATCAAGAGAAAACCGTAAATAATCACTCAAGTCGCTAGATGATAAAGCTCTAAGTCGCTAGGGACAAATGCACTAAGTCGCTACCAATTAATTCGCTAGACAGCCAAGTCGCTAGAATCCCAAGTCGCTAACAGAAAGGCAAGTCGCTAAGTAGTAACTCGCTAACACTCAAGTCGCTAGCAAAAATTCAGCAGTAATTCGCTACTCAAGTCGCCAACAATGCAAGTCTCTAAAGAGCAACTCGCTAACACTCAAGTCGCTAGCAAAAATTCAGCAGTAATTCGCTACTCAAGTCGCCAACAACGCAAGTCGCTAAAGAGCAACTCGCTACAGACCAAGTCGCTACCACAAGTCGCTACCCGTAGTGGAGAGTCCACTACTTGTCCTTTAACTCGCTAGCTCTAACTCGCTAGCTTTAACACTGTAACTCGCTACAATTTTGTGAAGCAAGTCGCTACCAAGAAAAAAATCCGAGAGCTAAGTCGCTAGCTAGAAAAACCAAATAAACTTCACTTTTCAATCCAAAAACAACCCAACCAAGATGATTCAAGCTTACCAAATTAAAACCTAAACACTTTTGATGATTCTAAACATAAAAGTACCAACAAAATTCAAACTTTAACACAAGAAATCAACCAAATGATGCAAAAACCACTAAACTTTTTCAAACTCAAAAACCACCTAAAAACCACTATAAATCCAAAGATGTGCAAGATATGATCTAACCATGGCTCTTGATACCAATTGTAAGATATTAACTTTTCACATACACATCAAACCATAACACAAAGTAGCATATAGATGGAATTCTAGAGAGAGAAAGTTAGAGGTTTAGGGAACTTTAGTGAGAGAAAGAAATTTCTTATTATGAGCTCCAACTCTCTACCTTGGAAGGTAGAGAGTATTTATAGTTCTTACATAAGTCGCCACCTACGGGCTGTGGATCAGGCATACAGTGGGTAAAGACCCGTCCGTCCTCCACGGTGTTACTTAACTAAATTACTACTTAACTTAAAAGAACTACGACTACGAGCTTTCTATCGATTACATATACTTGAGGTGACCGACTCTTTAATACTGGGAATTTCTAATTAAGTCAAGTGAACTTGTAAAGGTGTAAACGTGTAATTAATCCGAGTAATAAGTAACTTGTATGTCACATAAAATCATAAACGTGCAAGGTGAAACATAAAAGGAAAGATTGTTTTCATTACGTGTTAGGTTAAGTAACGAGTCATTGACGTAACATGCAAGTAAATGCCCATTAATATGATATTAAAAGAATGAGAAAACCCTAGAACATAAATGAGAATCGATTAGGGTTTGAAACTAAGTGTGTGTTAATTCGTTATTTCATGTGTGAGTTATGACGTTTAAACTATTTTCACATTTAACCCTAAACTTTAATAAATGACATAATGAACCTTAATCTACGATATTGTTTATAAAACACTTAAGTCTCATTTAATTATAAAACCCTAAATTATTAAGATCATTAAATACATTAAGTATGAACACCAAATATTAAAAGATCATTTCGACGATTATGGAATCATAAATAACATGTACGACCGTTAATGTGTATAGGTTCTGTGAAGAAGGAGTAATCCTTTGCTTTCCGTGTTTCTGCTTTTCGATCATTTGCTTTGTAAGATATTAACTTTTCACATACACATCAAACCATAACACAAAGTAGCATATAGATGGAATTCTAGAGAGAGAAAGTTAGAGGTTTAGGGAACTTTAGTGAGAGAAAGAAATTTCTTATTATGAGCTCCAACTCTCTACCTTGGAAGGTAGAGAGTATTTATAGTTCTTACATAAGTCGCCACCTACGGGCTGTGGATCAGGCATACAGTGGGTAAAGACCCGTCCGTCCTCCACGGTGTTACTTAACTAAATTACTACTTAACTTAAAAGAACTACGACTACGAGCTTTCTATCGATTACATATACTTGAGGTGACCGACTCTTTAATACTGGGAATTTCTAATTCCTAACATGCTTTGGAATAAGGTACAGATATTCTGACCTTTTCAGTAAAGGTTCCTTATAACGTTTTCTTTTCGTTAGCTTTTATATTAGGATTTCCTAAGCCTTTGCTATGAACCCTATTTTGTTATTTGAGCTGTTGCTTATCTGAACTTGATTTTTGAATCATAAAACATTTGATTTTGAACTATATGATATGAAAACTTTGACTTTGAAAACATGATTTAATCTTTGATAAAGTATGATCTATGTCAGTTATGACATTCTGATTTGACCTAAGATAGTTTGACACCCGAGCCAAATAATAACTAGTCATGGGGGTTCCATGTCCGTGTCAGTGATGCACTTGTGACATGACTCTAGGGCAGTAGAGTGAAGTTCTGCCACGTCCCTTATCTGTTATCTGTTATGAGCTCAATTTATATTTTATTACCAATTTATATGTTTATGGGGCGTATGGGTGCATCCTAGATCTGTTATATGTTATATATTATATGTTATATGCTATATGTTATCTGATGATTGATGCTGCGTGCATGCACGTCCTTCATAACTCTGGTAGGTCTCCCTTACAAATGTTGCCTTGTGTGATTATGAATATGAATATGAATATGATTATGATATGGCATATGTGTCTGGGCTCGAGGTAGTTAGCTATAAAACTTATTCTATTATTCTGATTTATCTTTTGAAATGATTATGATTTTGCTATCTTTCTTTCACTTTATTTCGTATTCGTTTTCGTTTCGTATTCGTTTTGCTTGTATATCTGTTCACTGGGCTTTTGAAGCTCAGCCGCATTTCTTTTCTTCCGCGGCAGGTATCTAAGCATTGGAGCTGGGTATTGCTTTGGGATGAGTGATGAGTGGACTTACCTTAGAGATATTTAGCTTGATCTTATGATGCCATTTAAGACTTTATATTTTAGATATTTTATTTGGAGTTTATTTTTCCGCTGGGACCTATGTATTGAAGTCATTTGACTTGGATTATTTCAATATTTATGTTGAGATCTCTTTTGGATATTTATGTTTGCTTTGATATGACACCATTACTTGTGATTCCTTTACCCTTGTCGGGTCGGGGCGTTACAATTTATGGCATCAGAGCCCAGGTTTACGACTTGTAGTCAGGACCTGTGACATATGGAGCCTAGGTTTTGAGACCCTTAGAGCTTAGGATTTAACCTGTGAGGATTTGGGTAGACTTTAGGATTCCTTCTGCGTACTTCCATTTCGTATCTCACCTTTGTTCATTTTGCTAATCGTTTGAATATCGTCCAGATGGTTCGAACTCGTACTACTGGTAGCGCGGATGGAGACGATGATGCTATTAACATTGATGCTGCGATTGCTAATGCTCTCAACACTCTTTTCCCTGGTCTTACTACACCTGAGATGATGGAACAGGTGATCAACAACATTCGTAATCAGACTGGTGCTTCGGGTAGTGGTGGAGGAAATCAACCCGTCGGCATTCACACTTGGCTCGAGCGTTTCGGTAAGCTCAAGCCTCTTTCGTTTAGCACTGCTGCTACTCCCACTGAGGCCGAGGACTGGATCACTCATATTGAGAAGCTGTTTGAAGTACTGGGTTGTGGAGACGAGTTTAAGACTCGTTTGGTTGCATTCAAATTGGAAGGTGATGCTTTAAATTGGTGGAAGGCACTCAAACAAGCAAGAGGAGGAGATGCTTTTGCTGTTACTTGTACCTGGACTGAGTTTCGGACTATCTTCTATAACCGTTACTTCCCTGATGCTGAGCAGCAAAGGTATGAGAGGGATTATCAGGCAATCTACCAGCTTGATCATGAGAATTCCAATGAGTACATGAGTAGGTTTATGAGGCTGGTGAGTTTTGTGGGAGCGATTGCTGGAGATGGTAGGCGTCAAGCTAAGCACTTCAAGTGAGGACTGAAGAAGTGGGTGTTGGACCGACTGCTTAATATTGAGTATGAGAATGTGTCGGCCTCCAATGACGCAGCTCGTAACATTGAGATCTTTCATGAGGTTTCGGGTTCCAACAAGCGTAATCGCGATGGTGATCGGATTCAAGGTAGGACTCAAGGCAATGATTATAAGGGAAATTCTGGTAGGAGTTATGATTCGAGGGGTCAAGTGGATAGGAGTTATGATCAGCGGGGTCAGTCAGGAAGGAATGTTGACTCTGGGCGCCCTGAGGCGAGGAGTCAAGATAATAGAAATGCTGGTAGGAATGGAAATGATCGTCAGAATCAAGGTAACAATAACCAGCGTTACAACAAGGATCAGTCAGCTCGATGATCAAATCAGGGTCGTGCTTCAGGATCTTCTGGTCAGCAAAGGACGACTGAAGTTTTGCCTCCCCCACCTATTTGTACTACTTGTGGAAAGGCTCATCCGGGACAGTGTTTCAAGGCCACTGGTGGTTGTTTTGCTTGTGGCTCCACTACTCACAAGATCAAAGATTGCCCTAAGAAGAACCCGGCGATTCCTGGAAACTACATCAAGCCGCCGACTACTACTGGACGTGTTTATGCTACTACTCGGAATCAGGCGGAGCGCACTTCAGGTACCATTACGGGCACTCTTTTCATTGATGATTATTCTGTCTTCGTTTTATTTGATACCGGTGCCACACACTCCATTATATCTGTCACATTTGCTAAGAAATTTAACATGAAGCCCAAACCATTAACAAATCACTTATCGATTTCTACACCTATGAAAAACAACATGATCATTGATCATAAATACGTTAAGTGTCCTCTTCGTTTTGATGATCGTATTCGATTTGCAAACCTGTATCCTCTCGATATGGTCGACTTTGATATCATTCTAGGCATGGATTGGTTGGCTTATCATAGAGCTTCAATTGACTGCTATGCTAGAACGGTGATCTTTGGAGACGTAAAACGTCCTGAATTCGTTTATCATGGTTCTCAACCTCTCAAATCCGTTAAACTCATTTCTGCTATGAAGGCACGGACCATGATTGCTCATGGATGCCAAGGTTTTCTAGCATCTGTTAAGGACACATCTTTGGAGAGTCCTAACATTGAAAATCTTTCTGTTGTTTGCGAATTCACCGACGTTTTTCCCGATGAACTCCCTGGTCTTCCCCCAGCTCGAGAAGTTGAGTTTAGCATTGAGTTGATTCCTGGTGCTGAACCGATTTCGAAGGCTCCGTATCGTATGGCACCTGTAGAACTGAAGGAGTTGAAGGAACAGCTGCAAGAGATGATAGAAAATGGATTTATTCGACCCAGTGTTTCTCCATGGGGTGCACCTGTCTTGTTTGTGAAGAAGAAGGATGGAAGCATGCGTCTATGTATCGACTACCGTGAACTCAATCGTATTACTATTCGTAACCGTTATCCTCTGCCGCGTATTGATGATTTGTTTGATCAACTGCAAGGAGCTAAGTTATTTTCGAAGATTGATCTGAGGTCTGGTTATCATCAGCTACGTGTGAAGGAGCAAGATGTTCCTAAGACCGCGTTTCGTACCAGATATGGTCATTACGAATTCCTCGTTATGCCTTTTGGTTTGACCAATGCGCCTGCTGTGTTTATGGACCTGATGAATCGTGTTTTCCATGAGTTCCTCGATAAGTTCGTTATTGTTTTCATCGACGACATTTTAGTTTACTCCAAGTCTGAAGAAGAGCATGAAGAACATCTCCGGATAGTTTTGGAGATTTTGAGGAAGAAGAAGTTGTACGCCAAATTTTCGAAGTGCGAGTTTTGGTTAAGACAAGTCGCGTTCCTTGGTCATATAGTATCAGCTGATGGTATCACCATGGATCCGTCTAAAGTTGAGGCTATCACCAAATGGCCAAGACCTACGACAGTGACTGAGGTCAGGAGTTTTCTAGGACTTGCTGGTTATTACCGACGTTTTGTTGAAGGTTTCTCTCGCTTAGCTCTACCCCTAACCCAACTAATGAGGAAAGGTGAAAAGTTTGTATGGACGGATAAACGAGAGAAGAGTTTTGAAGAGTTGAAATGGAGATTGGTGTCCGCTCTTATTTTGACTCTTCCATCTGGTTCTGGAGGATTTCAAATTTACAGTGATGCATCTAAGAAAGGATTAGGCTGTGTTTTGATGCAACATGGAAAAGTAATAGCTTATGCTTCGAGGCAACTAAAACCTTATGAGGAGAATTACCCAACTCATGACCTTGAGTTAGCTGCAGTGGTGTTCGCGTTGAAGATCTGGAGACATTACTTGTATGGAGAGGCGTGTGATATATTCACTGATCATAAGAGTCTCAAGTATATTTTCACTCAGAAGGAACTTAATATGAGACAAAGAAGATGGTTAGAACTTCTTAAGGATTATGACACCAACATTCAGTACCATCCAGGTAAGGCTAACGTAGTTGCTGACGCACTTAGCCGGAAATCAGGCATTCTTGCAAGTATCGAGATTGAGCCTAGGATTATTCGTGACTTAGAGAGTTTGGATGTTGAGTTGTGCGTGCGAGGTTTTGATGGATACTGGGCTAGTATGAAGGTGGAGTCGAACCTTATACTGCAAATTAAAGAAGCTCAGAAAGATGATGGTGAGCTGTGGGCCGTGGCGCAAAATGTTGAAGAAGGTAAGCAAACGGAGTTTAAGGTTGATAATGATGGAATTGTATGGTATGAAGATAGGCTTTGTGTTCCCAATGATCAGGTACTTCGTGAGAAAGTTATGACTGAAGCTCATAGTTCTCCTTTCACTATCCATCCTGGTTCTACCAAGATGTATAAGGATTTGAAGCAGTACTTTTGGTGGAATGGAATGAAGCAAGATGTGGCGACGTTTGTGTCGAAGTGTATGGTTTGTCAGCAGGTTAAGATTGAACATCAAAGGGCTAGTGGATTGTTACAGCCATTGGATATTCCAACATGGAAGTGGGATAAGATATCTATGGATTTTGTGACTGGACTACCTCTTACTCGGAAGAAGCATGATGCGATTTGGGTAGTTGTTGATCGACTAACCAAATCTGCTCATTTCTTACCAATCAGAAAGGATTATGGTATTGGGAGATTGGCGGAGATTTTTCAGCAAGAGATCGTTAGACTTCATGGTACTCCGGCATCTATTGTGTCCGACAGAGATTCGCGTTTTACTTCTCGTTTCTGGAAAGGTTTGCAAAAAGCTTGGGGTACTCGACTTAATTTTAGTACGGCATTTCATCCTCAAACAAATGGTCAGTCAGAGAGGACTATTCAGACCTTAGAGGATATGCTAAGGGCTTGTGCTTTAGAATGGACTGGTAGTTGGGAAGAATATTTATGTTTAGTAGAGTTTGCATACAACAACAGTTGGCATGCTAGCATTAAGGCGGCCCCGTTTGAACTTCTTTATAGAAGGAAATGTAGAGCACCTACTTGTTGGGATGAAGTAGGTGAGCGCTTAATTGAAGGTCCGGAAATGATTGAGATCACTAATGAGAAAGTAGCTGTGGCTAGAGAAAATTTGAAGGAAGCTAGGTCTCGTCAGAAGAGTTATGCCGACAAACATCGTCGTGATTTAGAATTTCGGGTTGGAGATCGTGTATTTTTGAAAGTTTCACCGTTTAGAGGTGTGAAACGTTTTGGAATCAAGGGCAAGCTCAGTCCTCGATTTATCGGACCTTTTGAAATTCTGGAACGTATAGGAGAAGTTTCGTATCGATTAGCACTTCCGCCTCAGTTATCGCATGTTCATGACGTTTTCCATGTATCACTTCTAAGGGGATACAACTATCATCCGTTACACGTTGCTTCTTATCCGTTTGATCAAATTCAATCCGATATGTCCTTATCTGAAGAACCGGAAGCCATTCTAGAAAGGCAAGAAAGAGTCATGAGAAATAAAGTCATTCCGTTCGTTAAGATTCTTTGGAAAAATCATCCGGAACGTGAGGCTACTTGGGAAACCGAGGAGTCGATGCGAGCTAGTTATCCTCATTTCTTTGAATAGTTTGGTATGTTCTCATTTCGTTTTCGTTTCGTTTCATTTCAATTTTCGAGGACGAAAATTTTTCTTTAGAGGAGAAGAATTGTAAAACCTGGAAATCTAATGTTGAAACAAACAGACCTTGAAAGATCTTGAGCTCGTGGATCGTTATATATGCCTATGTGCCACTGCCTTTACCACAAGCCATATACATGCGGGCTAGTCAATTCTTGGATTCCAAAAAGGAATAAGCCATGGTGAATTGAAAACCATACAACACTCAGCAATAAAGCATAGGTGGTTGCATACCCTATGATTTTGAGCAAACCATTACAGCTATCAACAGATTTGATGTGTCTTTACCAAAGTTGTACCCTTTGGACTAGCTAACTCTTTGACATACACAAAGTATATCTGGTGAGTCAATAACCAAGAAAAGTATACAACAAATCTGCAAGAAAAGTTAGAGAAACCAATTTTTTTTTTTTTTTTTTTTTTTTTTTTTTTTTTTTTTTTTTTTAACAACTAAAGAAATAAAGAAAACAAATATGACAAAAGAAACAAAATATTACAATCAAGATGAACCTTTATGTGACATAAGCTGATTTTTAATCAAACCAACACATTGAGAAGCATGAAGTTCATCATTGCCAACAGGATTAGGAGGCACTTCCAACTTTTGTCTCAGCAACCGTTCCATAAAAGTAACCGATAAAGGATAGAGCTTATCCGATAGCATACACAAAATCATACCACACGTGGTCTGAACCACATGAACACAAGGCAAAGGATAAAATCTCCAACTCTCAATTTCCCACTTATGAGAATTCTTCCAAATAGAATATCCTTTACCATTTGGAGAATGAGAATCAAACATAACCTGAAGATCACCCAACAAATATAAACCAGAACCCGTTGCTGAATGAAACTTATAATGCTGAATGACATGATCATACAGCATCTTCAAATCATGTCTAGTCACCAAATGAAGAATGCCCTTCAAGAAGTTGAACTCAAGAACAGTATTATCCAGCCTATAAACAGTGTTAAGCTTTCCAGCTTTCCAATTGACTAATACCACATGAGTTCCTTCAGGAAAAACTTCAACAGATCCAACTTCAATAAAGGTAGATTCATCAGCCTTGAGATCTAAACCAGAATTCCTTGAAGAATGTTTCCTTGCCAATCTGTCAGAACTCCTTTTAACCAAACTCTGCTGCCCCGTACCAACAATGGTATCAGTATCAAGCTGTAGATCATTTCCCTGACTCAGAGGATCACTTAACTCCACACTAGACAACACTTCAGAAGAAACCAAAGAAGATTCAGCAGAAACAACCACATCAGAATAAGTAGTAGCTGCAGTAGTTGTGTCAGAAGCAACAACTGGAGAGACCACCAAAGGCAAAACAGTATCAAAATTATCCACTATTTCAACTGTTTTCTGTCTCTTAGCTGTAGGAACATCAGACATTGAAGCAAAGCTTTCCAATTGAGAAGAAGAAGTAGAACCAGAAGAAGAAAACTTCATAACCATATTATACTGTCTGATCAAAGCATCATCAGACAAAGCATAGATTTGATTCATTGACATACCAGAATTATACATAGCAGAATTCTTCACAACTCGCCTCATATAATTCCTCTTCTGAGCAACAGTCATAGGTTTTTCTCTTTTGGCTTTATTTCTTTGATCAATAAGAGCTCTTCTCTTTGCAGCAGATTCTTGCTTCCTTTGATTACCAAGTGCCACCATTTTATCCACAAAATTATCATCATCAAAAGATGCTCCTAATATAAGTTTTGCAAGATTTCACGAATGCATATCCAGCATTTAGTGTGAAAGATGTGAGCGATCATGCATATCCAACAGCCTGTTAGATGTTGGAACGGATGATATGTAATAGATTAGGATTAGTAGATCATGTAGATGCATTTGATGTTGTTAGTACTCTGTAAGCTGTAAGCTGTAAACTGTTTCTTGAATGAATGAATAAAAAATTTGCTTCAGTACTTCTTTTGAATGAATCATATAACTTCAGTACATCATCTTCAGAAGAAACAATTGACTCACTTCAGCACATTGAATTTAGTAGAAACACGCTTAAGCTTTCTTGACCATATCTCAACTGATCAGGGACAACCACTCTGAAAAACAGAACAAACACAGAAACATACACAAACCAACAATAAAACACAAACTAAGATTACATTAGCTGGTTAGAGTTAGTTAAGATCAACCAAATATACAAAATTACATAGCATAATGCAAAGTTATACACAAATATAATAATTAACACAATCAAAGTTACCAACAAGGTTTTTCTTATTAAAACAATGATCCTCTATGGATCTTTTTCACTCTCTCTCAAGAGATGTTTTCCTGGAATGTTTTTCTCCAGAGGTTTTCTTTTTGATCAAGTGTCTCTCATACAAAAGACATCAGTTCCTTTTATAAACAAGGAACCCTAAATAAACCAATAATATAAAATAAATGCATATCACTACCTAAAATAGCTCATGCATATCCTAACAAACTAATAGAATATACGGAATAACTATCTCCGCATAAACAAACTATGCGCTAATAATACTTCAGCAGAAACTCTTCTTCAGTAGAATCATGTACTTCAGCAGAATCCTTCAGCAGAATCCATGTACTTCAGCAGATTCCTTCAGCATTATTTTCAGTAGAATTCCTACTTCACAGAATTCCCAACAATCCTCCCCTAAACTGGAATTTGACATGGTTAAGTTCCAGTTTCCTGATAGTACTTTAACGCTTCAGAACTTGAGGATTGTACTCGAACATCAGCAGCAAAGAATCAAAACAAGTACATCTTTATGATGACAAACTCCAGATCTTTGCAGCAACAAATGACAAAAGATACATCAAAACAGATTAGTTTCATACTATTCTCATCACATCCAGGAGTGTTAACTCCTGTGAGAGGTGAATCATTGAAAATAATGGATTTGATGTCTCTTTACCAATAGCCATCACTACTGGAGTAGCCAAATGTTTAAGTTCGAAAACTATGGTACACTGATAACCATCTGATTTATTAGCAAACCAGCAACTATAAACGGATTTGATATGTCTTTACCTGTAGCCGTTTGCTCAGGACTAGTCAATTCTTGGATTCCAAAAAGGAATAAACCATGGTGAATTGATGACCATACAACCCTCAGCAATTAAGCATGGGTGGTTGCATACCCTATGATTTTGAGCAAACCATTACAGCTATCAATGGAATTGAGATGTCTTTACCAAAAACCGTTTGCTTTTGGACTAGCCAACGCTTTGATGGAATGTCGTCATCATCATGGTGAGTTGATTACCATTAGTTGTGTGGTTATTAACCAACACCAAAACCTGCAAGCAAGAAATAGTAGAAACTAAACACAGACAGGTTAGAGCTTTTTTTTTTTTTTTTTTTTTTTAATCACTGAAAGAAATAACACGATTTTTTTTTAACTAAGAAAAAGAAACAATACGATTTTTTTTTTTTTTTTTTTTTTTTTTTTTTTTTTTTTTTTAACAAAATATAAAATAAAGAAAAAATAAATAAATAACCAAAACATGGAAAATAAACCATCAAGCATCAATATAAACCAAAGACAGTTGTAGTGTTAGCAGAAACACTAAGCCTCCCCTTAGGTGTATGAGGATCCAACATCTGCAAAAATGGTTAGAAGACAAATATACAACAATAAGCCTCCCCTTAGGCTTATGCCTCCCCTCAATCAATGCACCTGACAAAGATTATTGTTCTTGGGTACCCAAAATGAACCTTTTCTTTGAGGTTTCCAAGAATAATCTTTTGAGGGTTTAACAATATTTCCCACTCGTACTCCACCATGTGCCATATTCATATGAGATACATAAGGTGTATATGACTGAAAATAAGAACTAGTAGGTCTATAGTGTCTAAGTCTAACATTACTGTTCCACCAACCAGTAGTAACTGGTGAAGAATATCCTCCATCAGAGGGAACTGGAAAAGGCCTATTAAGCCTTTCAGCAGAAACAGATGCATACACCTTAGGCTTACTAGTGGGAACTGGTTTACCTACTCTCACATGTGCAGCTTTGGGAACAAATGGAGGAATACTAGCAACATTAGTCCATTTTGGTTTAGAAGTCTTATGGCCAGAGGAAACACCCATCTTTTTCTCATGATAATCACAGTCTTTAATAAGATGGAGTTTACTACCACACACAAAACAAGATTTCTTCTTAACAGACTTATTCTTAACACAACTTTGTTTATTACATTTAAACTTATTAGAACTAGACACAGAATTGTGTTTAACAGAATCAGCAATTGGCTTTGTTTTGGGCTCATCATCAGCTACGTTGGACTTAGGTATGGTCTTGGGTGTGTGCCTAGATGAGTCAGACTTTTCACTAGAATCACATGAGGCATAGTCAGTGGACTTTAGGTCTGATGACTTGTCACTTTTAGAACAAGAGACATAGTCATTAGTTTTGCTACTAAGGTCTGGCAAGTCACTTGACTTTTTACCATACAAATGGTGTGATCCATCAAAGTCAACAGCAATGGATAGGTCAATGGGCATATGCTCTCCTCTAATAGGACCAGGGACAGCATGTGATTGACCTTCTTTAACAAAATTAGCTAATCCGGCTGGTGTAGATTTACGTGTGTCATCCCTATCTTCTAAGCCAACATATTTCTTAAACCCTAAAGCCACCGTAGAGTTAGTAGCTTGACTACTATAAATGAAACCAGCCAACTTGTTTCCATTCATTAACCATTCTTTATGCCTAGCTACTTCCTCATCTAGTTTCTCTTTTAGCACTTGGTTTTCAGAAATAAGATTAGCTTTTTCTTTTTCAGTGCGTTTTAAATCAATGTTAGCACAATCTAAATCAATTTGTAGCCCTCTTATTTTTTCCTCATAAGCTATCTGATTCTTTTGAAACCATACTTTTTGTCTTTCTAATGTTTTTAAAGCCTGTTTATAAGCTTCATTGTCAACATAGCATGCATTATATTTAGGTTTCATTTCATCATAGGCTTCTTTTAGTTCATTATATCTCTCTTTACAACTATAATCACAAGTATGTACCTGAGAGATGCCCATGAAATCAATTTGTGGACTGGCAAATTCTTCAGCATAACCTGCAACATCAGCTTCCTTGCTCATCTTCTTGAATTCAGCCTTTCCACCATACCTTTCTTTGAGTGCATTCCATATACGACTTGCATCATCCATATAACGAAAATCTGCTACATGATCAGCAGGAATAGAATTAAGCAAGGTAGTTCTGGCCTTTGACTCTCTTTGTACAGCAATGTGTTCATCTGTAGTCGTTGGAGGATGAAAAAAGAGATTTCCATCGCGATCACATCCAGTCCTTTTCAAACTATTGCCATTTTGGATCACCTTCCAGATATTCATATCATTATTTTTGATCCAGTGTTCCATCTTCTTAGCCCAAACCTCGTACTCATCATCCATCAAATAAGAAAACACAACCTCATCCCTATTATTATTAAATTCTGCCATTTTATGTGATAACAGCAGTAAAGAAATGTAATAGCAAGAATCAAAATGAATACCACTAGTACCAACACCCAATAAATAATTATATGCGTTAGAACCAACAGTACCAAGATGTCAGTCAAATATTATCTCATGTGACCACAAAAGTAGAAGACAACTGATGACTGAGACTCGTGGGACCAACGAAAATCAGCAGCAACGAAATCCAACTAGTAGCCACTGATCAACTAACAATAGCCAACAATCCAATGAATAATAACCCTCGGTCTGAATGCTACTCTACGGATCAATTATTATACACGAAATACCATAATCATATCAACCAATCACTTAAACCTTTAGTATAGCCCCACGTGATAAGTCAAATAAATGAAAATGACAGCTGCAGTTACCATCCACGTACCAATAAGGATGACCAATATCTCGAACAAAATTATGGTGACCCCAATAAACACATTAAATATGAAGACCTCACCCAATTTGACATTCAGCAGCAACCATGCACCGTAACTTTTGACCTTATAAAAACAAGAAATATATTGACCAATGAAAATCACGGTAACACCATAACAACTATACACCTTATCTCACCGAATCAAGTACCCTATGTGAGGAATATGCTCACGTGAAGATCACAGCCAAAGAAAAGAAATATTAACTCCACATAGATATCAACTATCAATGTGAATATTATATGCACGTGACTACCATCAACAAACAATAGACCCTCACGGTGAACTTCACTTGCCAAAAAATTGACCAATCAAAATGAATGTCACCGTAACAATTTTATGTCGCATGATAGAGAACTAAACCCACGTGTACAATATGATCACTTCACCCAATATCAATAGGCAATTCGGTCCCACATGAATAATATTGAGAGTACCAGCAGGAATTACGAGGGACCCAATCAAACCAATTCAAATGAATATTACGTGTACAATATTGAAACGTGGATCAGTCAAGCCAATTCAAGTATTAGAGGAAAACATCAATCAATGATTATTATTATTATTTAATAGTCACCAACACATCAATGAGTAATCAATTAATTCGAAAGTCAACAAGGAATGAATTAATTACCGATTTATTGATGGTTGTCTACCGTAATCAAACCTGCTTCTGCTACCTCTTTATTATGAACGACTGCAACAATACACCGATTAGGGTAAAAACCCTAATTACCCAAAAACCTTATAAACCCTAGATCAAGAGCCACCCTCTCTGATACCACTTGTTGAACATATGGTTTTCCGATTGATCTTCTCCAAGGAAAAGAATTATTATAATTAGTAGCTTGTGGAACATAAGGTGGTATATCATTAACATTAGTCCACATTGGTCTAGTATTCCTAGAATCACCACACCTACTCATCCTTTGCTCATGATAATCACAATCCTTAATTAAATGAGATTTACTTCCACACACAAAACATTTCTTCTGATTAGAAGATTTATTCAAACCAAAAGATGTATTATTACAAGCAGAAGTATTCAAACCAAAACCATGAAAAGAATTGTTTTTAACAGTACTATTATGCAAAGAATTAAAAAGCAAGTCTTCAGAGACAACTGTCTTGGAAGTGGATTCCTTGGCAGCAACTCTGTCATGCTTATTGGTAGTCTTGGGTGCAGGCAGGGGTGAAGACTTGGGAAGGGCAGACTTGGGAAGGTCAGACTTGTCATTTGAATCACACTCTGTAGACCTTTGCTTGGAGGACTTGTCACTGTTAACACAAGAGACAAAGTCATTAGTAGAAGTATTAGGGTCTGGCATGTCTCTTGACTTTTTGCCATACAGATGGTGTGATCCATCAAAGTTATCAGGAATGGAAAGGTCAATGGGCATGTGCTCACCTCTAATTGGTCCACGTACAGCATGTAGGTCACCTTCTTTCACAAAATTAGCTAGGCCTGCTGATGTAGATTTACGTGTGTCATCCCTAGCTTCTAAGCCTACATATTTCTTAAAGCCTAAAGCCACTGTAGAATTGGAAGCTTGACTACTATAAATAAAACCAGCTAACTTATTTCCATTAATTATCCATTCTTTATGCCTAGCAATTTCCTCCTTAAGTTTCTCCTTAAGCTCTATATTTTCTGACTCTACATCTGCTCTTAACTTCTCAGACCATATTAACTCATTTTTAGCACATTCGAGATCCCTTTCTAAAACACCTATTTTCTCATCATAAGCTATTTGATTCTTCTGAAACCAAACCTTTTGTCTTTCTAGTGTTTTTAAAGCCTGTTTATAAGCTTCTACTTCCACATAGCATTCATTATATTTAGGTTCCAAAATATCATAAGCTTGTTTAAGTTCATTATAACGTTCACTACAACCAAACAAAAAATTTTGTACCTGAGAGATGCCCATCAAGGCAATCTGATCATGCCTATCCTCTGAAGTACAACTTGCAATTAACCCAACATTATCAGGGCCATTATTATCATCCTCCTCATGTTGCTTCCAGTCCACATTGCTATCTAGAGTGACCAAAGCAGCTGAACCCTTTGAAGTTCCTGCCTCCTTCTGATACTGCTGATAAGAAGTGTATCTTGTCTCATCACCAGCTTTCCTGTCTTTGCATTCTCTAGAAAAGTGACCCATCTGTTGGCATGTGAAGCATTTAACCTTCCTCTTGTCAAACCTTGCTGGATCTCGTCCTTTGAATCCAAACCTTCTGCCAGCTTTGCGCTCAAAGTTCTGGATATCCATGGAAAGCATGGCCAACTGCCACTTCAGCTTCATCTCTTCCATCTCAATCGGGTCCACTTGATCAAAATCTTCATAGGCCAGATCCTGCTGAGGATCATAATCAGCAAAGAAAGATCCAAGAACATCTTCCATAATTCCACTTGATCTAGGATGAGAGCTTGATGAAGGAGCATCATAAGATGATGATGGATATGGGCTTGGACCATAGCTAGACTTTGGAGTACAGGCTCCAACAAATGCAGTATGACTAGCAGAAGAAGATGATCGAAAAGGGCTTCTTACATCATGTTCAAGAGCTTTAAGTTTGTGGTACAGCTCATCAAAGGTAATCATGTCCAAACCACCTTTAGCTTTTAAAGCTATGCTTACATGTAGCCAGGATGGAGGTAATGACCTCATAAACTTAGAGTTACAGTCATCATTATCCGGCTTTGCCTGTAGCTGATTCAACTGACTTAAAATATTGTGAAACTTATCATAGCCCTTGTGAATTCCTTCCTCTTCAGAGATTTGAAAGTCCTGAAACTGTTGTCTCAGCATGGACTTCTTCAGTCTTCTAGACTCCTCATTCCCACCGAACTTCGCCTTAATAGCTAACCATATATCCTTAGCATCTTGCATGAAGTGAAAATCACTCAAGTGATCCTCAGGAATAGCTTGCAGAAGAATAGTTCTGACCTTGGTTTCTCTCTGAACTGCCAACAACTCTTCAGCAGTTTTGGGAGTAACATTCATCATCTTACCAGTAGCATCCGTGGTAGTTCTCTTCAAACTGTTCCCCTTCATAACTATATCCCATAGATTCCAATCAATGTTAGAGATCCAGTTCTGCATCTTCATCGCCCAAAGATCATATTCCTCCCTTTTAAGGTAAGGAAACTTAGCATTGCTATTAGAGAGACTTAGATGTTGTAGATGGGTGGAGTTCTGGCTGTTGATGATATCAATATAAACATCTGAACCAGGCATGTTGATTTTGTTTTGGTTGTATAGGTGTTCAGAAAAACTTGTCCTTAGTATCGTAGAGACTCTCACGAGGCTCTGATACCACTTGTTGAAACAAACAGACCTTGAAAGATCTTGAGCTCGTGGATCGTTATATATGCCTATGTAATCACAAGCACAATAAAAGACAATCTCTACTACTTATATTTATCAGCGGAATATAAACACAAGTAACAAACAACTAAGAACTTCTTGATCCTCTATGGATCTTTATATTAACTAAAACTGAGTTTTCCAATCGGTACATAACTCATTCTAATGTGTTCCTTTTATAGACAAGGAACCCTAAACAATATCGCTAAACCGTTTCCCAAGAAACGTATAAACATAAAACTAAATAAGATATACACAATCACTTCCTAATAAAGCTCATGTATATCCACACTAAATAAACTAAACACGGAATAAACACTTTCGCAGAAACAGACTAATAACTATTATACTTCAGCAGATTATGTCTTCGGCAGAATCCACTCTTCTTCAGCAGAAACACTTCGGCATTAATTTCAGCATAATCCAAACTTCACATAATTCCCAACATCTAAAACATGTTTAAAGACTAAAATACCCTTGGAATCGAAATTTATAAAATACGTAAAATACGTTTATAATCATTTAACGAAATTTAAAACTTAACTTGCGAATAATTAAACCTAACTAAAATGTGTACGTGATCGATTTTGGTACGACGAAGATTTAACGTCTCGCGTAAATAACTTGGGCCGCGTTTGTTTTGTTCGATGGATCAAGGGCCGAAGCCCATATGGGCGTGCGTTTGGTTGTGTTCGGTTGGACCAAGCCGAGCCCATGCCCCCTCCGAAAGCCCTAAACCGAAATTACTACTACTATAAATATAACTCATAAACACAAAAGTGAAACCCCAGTTTAGTTTTTGCCTCTTTTCTTTCTTTGCTCCATTCGGCCGAACCATAGCACCCTTTGGTGTCGAGTTTTTGCTTCAACCAAGTTAAGGTATAACATGTTCTCGTCTTCCTTTGATGTACCTTACGTTAATATATTGTAATATGTTTTGTTTAGTCAAGGTTTGCGTTTTCTTTTGTGGCCGAGCCGTGTGAGTCCAAACAAGAACAAACCATATGATTTAAACCTTATAAGTATTAAAGAGTATGTTACGTAATAAGTATTATTGAATCGGATCATGAATATGTCGAGTTATATAGGAACCGAACCATATGTATTAAAACCGAACCATGTATATATTCGGCCAAGGTGTAAAACTTAATAACGTGACTATGTAAAGTACGTAGATGAGTTAAGACTTGCGTAATAACCTATTAGCCGAAACCCTAGATTGAACCGAACCACATAAAGAGTTTTTGAACATGTATTAAATGAGTAAAGGTCATGTAAACATAAACCCTAATGGTTTGTGAACCGTGTCTCATATGCGTGCGTTATTATAAGTCAAGTGAACTTGTAAAGGTGTAAACGTGTAATTAATCCGAGTAATAAGTAACTTGTATGTCACATAAAATCATAAACGTGCAAGGTGAAACATAAAAGGAAATATTGTTTTCATTACGTGTTAGGTTAAGTAACGAGTCATTGACGTAACATGCAAGTAAATGCCCATTAATATGATATTAAAAGAATGAGAAAACCCTAGAACATAAATGAGAATCGATTAGGGTTTGAAACTAAGTGTGTGTTAATTCGTTATTTCATGTGTGAGTTATGACGTTTAAACTATTTTCACATTTAACCCTAAACTTTAATAAATGACATAATGAACCTTAATCTACGATATTGTTTATAAAACACTTAAATCTCATTTAATTATAAAACCCTAAAGTATTAAGATCATTAAATACATTAAGTATGAACACCAAATATTAAAAGATCATTTCGACGATTATGGAATCATAAATAACATGTACGACCGTTAATGTGTATGGGTTCTGTGAAAAAGGAGTAATCCTTTGCTTTCCGTGTTTCTGCTTTTCGATCATTTGCTTTGGAATAAGGTACAGATATTCTGACCTTTTCAGTAAATGTTCCTTATAACGTTTTCTTTTCGTTAGCTTTTATATTAGGATTTCCTAAGCCTTTGCTATGAACCCTATTTTGTTATTTGAGCTGTTGCTTATCTGAACTTGATTTTTGAATCATAAAACATTTGATTTTGAACTATATGATATGAAAACTTTGACTTTGAAAACATGATTTAATCTTTGATAAAGTATGATCTATGTCAGTTATGACATTCTGATTTGACTTAAGATAGTTTGACACCCGAGCCAAATAATAACTAGTCATGGGGGTTCCATGTCCGTGTCAGTGATGCACTTCTGACATGACTCTAGGGCAGTAGAGTGAAGTTCTGCCACGTCCCTTATCTGTTATCTGTTATGAGCTCAATTTATATTTTATTACCAATTTATATGTTTGTGGGGCGTATGGGTGCATCCTAGATCTGTTATATGTTATATATTATATGTTATATACTATATGTTATCTGATGATTGATGCTGCGTGCATGCACGTCCTTCATAACTCTGGTAGGTCTCCCCTACAAATGTTGCCTTGTGTGATTATGAATATGAATATGAATATGATTATGATATGGCATATGTGTCTGGGCTCGAGGTAGTTAGCTATAAAAGTTATTCTATTATTCTGATTTATCTTTTGAAATGATTATGATTTTGCTATCTTTCTTTCACTTTATTTCGTATTCGTTTTCGTTTCGTATTCGTTTTGCTTGTATATCTGTTCACTGGGCTTTTGAAGCTCAGTCGCATTTCTTTTCTTCCGCGGCAGGTGTCTAAGCATTGGAGCTGGGTATTGCTTTGGGATGAGTGATGAGTGGACATACCTTAGAGATATTTAGCTTGATCTTATGATGCCATTTAAGACTTTATATTTTAGATATTTCATTTGGAGTTTATTTTTCCGCTGGGACCTATGTATTGAAGTCATTTGACTTGGATTATTTCAATATTTATGTTGAGATTTCTTTTGGATATTTATGTTTGCTTTGATATGATACCATTACTTGTGATTCCTTTACCCTTGTCGGGTCGGGGCGTTACAAAAACTGTCAATTGATATGTATTATGCCCGTCTTTTTCAGAATTATATAATCCCGGAAAATATGTGGTCAGCACATCTATTGCTTCAGGGGTGTTGTTTTCCACAGCTAAACAAAATGGAGATCTATAAAGACGTTTAATGTCATATTCTGTATATGTTTTATTAGTTTCCTCGCATATACTGTTGGAAAAATATTAGTGAAAAAATGAGTTTTCACTAACTTTGGACATAGATACTATTAATAAATATAGTTATTATGATTAAGGCTCTATATGGTTACGTAGTCCTCTGTGAGTGCTTCGTAACAAGCCGTTATATGTCCAAAATGCAGTTGGTGTGAATGAGATATCGAGTCTCGAAGAATGGTGGTTGGAATGGAGGGAAAATTGGTCAAAAGTGTGTTATGACTTATGTTTGAAATCTGCCTCTTGAATGGGCTGTTATGCTTAGTTTAAATGATTTATAACATAAACTTGATGAGTCATTAACAGATTTGATTGCACCATTATACCATAAGTTACAAGTTGAATGTGTATAAATTGAAGGCAATCACAATCATTTGAAACCACAAAAAACACACAGCTCATTCGTGTTCTTCCAGCACACTCACAAAAGATCTAATAGTTGTTCAGGCAATTTGTCAATTCCGGCAGTATACCTGCTCCGGCCGTTGTACCCTGGGAAACAACCGTGTTGTTGTACACGGAATTGTTTTAAGGGAATCGTGTTCAACACGAGACTCGGTCCATTTTGTTCCTGTATCAAACTCTGTCCAGGTTCTTCTCACAGTTACTTGTATTACATTATTATTTTTCTTCCTGTTATTGTATTTTACATTCGATATAAACGGTATATTTTACTACAATCTTAAAACAATTCCGTGTTACCGTTTATAAGGAAGAAAACGATTTAGATTTATTCGTTATAATCCAGTTAGATTCAGAATAAATTGTGTTTTAGACTGATGTTTAAGTTGATTGTTTAAAGCAAATAACACATAATCTAATTTTTCTGTGTTGAATTTTAATTTAGCTAAGTATGCTCAGAGTTTATACAACGTGTGGTATTTTATAATCGTGTTATCTACATATCGTTCTAACCACGTTCCCTGCAGATTCTCTTAAAACAAGTTTGTCTTGTTTTTCCTATCCAATCAGTTGTTTTTTTTTATTAGAGTTTGCTGTCAATACAGCCACTCCAAAGGCCTGTCCAAACAGCCCCTCAAAACGTTTGTGCAAACAGCCCCTATACCAGATTTCATAAAGGTTTTTCGGTTTTTTTTCTTTTCATGTCCAAACAGCCCCTTAGAGGTCGTGTTTAAACAGCCCCCTTAACCAGTTTTACAACTATTTTTCTGCACTTTTTTGCTGTCCAAACAGCCCATCAAAAAGTATTTCCAAACAGCCCCAAATCATATCTTAGAACGATTATCTTTCTAAAAGTTTTTCCAAACACTCCTTGCATTTCAAAGTTTTTCATTAAAATACTTGTGCCTAATCAACTCACTTTCTAAATTTTTACTGTGCAAGTTTATGCAGATTTTCTGCATTTATTTACTTCCTTAAAAGTTGATCGGATTAGTATTATAATAGGACTTTATTTGCTGCTAAATTGGTGAAGTTCTTGTACATTGCATAAGTTTTAAAAGGAGTGTGTTTCCTGATAACTTATTTGTGCAAAATCAATATACTTTATGTGGTTTCGTCTAAACACTTTGTTCTTGAAACTGTTTATACAGAAACGTATTTTCAATTTTCTGTGTCCAGTTTCAGGATGGTGCTTGATTTCGTTGCAATGATTTCAGAAGTAAACCAAGCAGGTTCAAACACAAATGAGTGGTGGATCGACACGAGTGCCACCCGTCATGTGTGCTTGGACAAAAATCTCTTTAGTTCGTTTAAAGAGGTTAACAATGGTGGAAAACTTTTCATGGGAAATTCCATCACCGTTGAAATTAAAGGTGAGGGTGATGTAATTTGGAAATGGACATCCGGAAAAGAGTTAAAACTCAAAAACGTTTTGTACGTTCCGGAGATTCGAAAGAATCTTGTGTCCGGGTGGTTGCTCAACAAGTATGGGTTTTGCCTTGCATTTGAGTGTAACACATTTGAATTAACCAAGAATAAAATGGTTGTAGGTACGGGCTACGCCCGTGATGAAATGTTCAAATTGGATTTAATTGTTAAGGAAAACAATCTTTCTAAAATGAACACTAATTCAACTTGTGTAGTTGAGACCTCGAATGTGTGGCATGGCCGACTTGGTCATGTCAATTATAATTCCATCCGACGACTAATGAAATTAGATTGTATACCTACATTCCGTATTGACTCAAATCACAAGTGCGAAACTTGTGTTGAAGCGAAAATGACAAGATCTTCTTTTCATTCGGTTGAAAGAAAAACCGACCCTCTTGATCTAATTCACACAGATGTGTGTGATTTAAAATCGGTGCCAACAAGAGGAGATAATAAGTACTTCATTACTTTCATTGATGATAGTACGAAATATTGCTATGTGTATTTACTTAAAAGTAAAGATGAAGCAATAGATAAGTTCATTCTATACAAGAATGAGGTTGAGAATCAACTAAATAAAAAGATCAAGGTAGTAAAGAGTGATAGGGGAGGTGAATATGTATCTCCATTTGCTGAATTTTGTTCACAACATGGAATTAGACATGAGTTCACCGCACCCTATTCACCTCAGCAGAATGGGATTGCTGAAAGAAAAAATCGTACCTTGAAAGAAATGGCAAGTGCCATGTTAATACGTTCTGGTTTAAATCAGAACATGTGGGGGGAAGCCATTTTATCGGCTACTTATCTTTTGAATAAGATACCTCGTAAGGAAAAAGAAGAGACCCCCTATGAGCTATGGATGGGACAAAAACCATCTTATAAATACTTACGAGTGTGGGGGTGCCTAGCTAAAGTGGCAATTCTGGCACCTAAAGCTCAAAAGATAGGACCCAAAACCGTTGATTGTGTATTCATTGGGTATGCTCATAATAGTAGCGCTTATCGATTCCTTGTGCACGAGTCAAAAAATCCCGAATTACACAAGAATACGATAATGGAATCAAGGAATGCTTCATTCTTTGAAACCGTGTTCCCTTGTTTGACCAAGGAGAATGAAAGGTCGGCTAGACGAGATGACATAGTTGTCCACGAAAAGAGACAACGAAATGATAACATCGTTCACGATGAGAGACAACATCAATCAGAGGAAGAAGATGTTGAACCTAGAAGAAGCAAAAGGCCAAGAATCGAGAAATCGTTTGGACCCGATTATGTTTCTTTTATGGTAGAAAGTGAACCAAACTCTTACCGAGAAGCGGTTACGTCCTCATAAGGGCCTCAATGGAAAGAAGCCATTAAGAGTGAGATAGATTCTATTTTGCATAACCATACATGGGAGCTTGTAGATCTACCTCCGGGTTGCAAAACACTAGGCTATCGATGGATCTTCAAGAAGAAGATGAAAGCTAATGGCACCATAGATAAGTACAAAGCAAGATTGGTGATCAAAGGTTACAGACAACGAGAAGGTCTGGACTACTTTGACACTTATTTGCCCGTAACGCGAATAACATCCATAAGGATAGTACTTGCTATTGCAGCCATAAGAAATCTGGAAGTTCATCAAATGGATGTAAAAACTGCTTTTCTAAATGGAGATTTAGATGAAGAGATTTACATGGAACAACCTGAGGGATTCACTGCCCCGGGACAAGAGGGAAAAGTATGTAAACTTGTCAAGTCACTGTATGGATTGAAACAAGCTCCTAAGCAGTGGCATCAAAAGTTTGACCACGTCATGATCGAATGTGGATTCAAAATTAATGAATGTGACAAATGTGTCTACGTGAAAGACACAAACAATGGATATGTCATCCTATGTCTATATGTAGACGATATGCTAATCGTTGGAAGCAATGATAAAATGATACGATCTACTAAAGACATGTTGAAATCAAGGTTTGACATGAAAGACATGGGTTTGGCAGATGTGATACTTGGAATCAAGATCATACGAACCCAAAATGGACTTATGTTGAGTCAAACACACTTTGTGGATAAAATTATTGAGAAATATAATCCAGATGACTCCAGCATTGCGAGGACTCCTATTGATACGACTAAACATCTATCTAAAAATAGAGGTCAAGGAGTTAACCAGGTGGGATACTCGAGCATTATTGGTAGCTTGATGTATCTAATGAATTGTACGAGACCTGACTTAGCATACGCTGTGAGTAGGCTAAGTAGATATACGAACAACCCATGTTACAAACACTGGGAAAGTATAACAAGGGTTCTGGGGTACATAAGGTACACTCGAGAATATGGATTGCATTATACTAGATATCCGGCTGTTATCGAAGGATACAGTGATGCAAACTGGATATCTGATATAAAAGACTCTAGATCAACAAGTGGATATGTATTCATACTTGGAGGTGGAGCCGTATCATGGAAATCTTCCAAACAGACGGTTATTTCCAAATCCACAATGGAGTCAGAATTTATCGCTTTAGATAAATGCGCCGAAGAGGCAGAATGGTTACGTCAATTTGTAGAGGACATACCAAGGTGGCCTAAGCCGGTAATGGCCATATGTATACATTGTGATAGTCAATCGGCGATTGGCAGAGCTCATAGCATAATGTATAATGGTAAGTCAAGACATATTAGACGTAGACATAATACTATACGACAACTACTCTCTACAGGAGTTATCACTATTGATTATGTGAAATCAAAGGATAACATAGCGGATCCGCTTACGAAAGGCTTAAGCAGGGAGTTAGTTAATAAGTCGTCAAAAGGAATGGGACTAAAGCCCGTTAATGAATGAGTTTATACGAAGGAAAACCTAACCCAGCTGACTAGAGATCCCAAGATCTGGGTTGAATATGACAACCTACTTATATAAACTGTGAGGGAGTCACTGTGGGGGGTTAACCTCCCAAAACACATGAGGGTGTTAATAAACATCCTGGTCCATTCCTGTCAGTGACATATGAGGTTAAGCCTAGAGATTTTAATGATTCAATGAGAAATCACCTATGTGAGAGAGAAGTGGGGTCGCTTCGAAGGGAAATGTGGGGGCGCATTTCCTAAGAGCTCTTGCAGAACCAGGCTAGTGTTCATGACCATAACGAACATGACTATGAGGAGTTGACAATGTCAGGAAGAGTCTTGTGTGAACATATATTGTCATCTACACAAACAGCAGATCAGTTCAAAGACATCGCGTTCTACTGGCAGCTAGGAGGCTAAGTATATTTCACAAGGGAAGGTTCAAAGGGTAACACCTACCTATCCTATGCAAGACTCAACCGCTGAAATTATTGGAAATTCGTGAGTTTCTACTCGATCTCCATTCATGCGGGGGATTGTTGGAAAAAATATTAGTGAAAAAATGAGTTTTCACTAACTTTGGACATAGATACTATTGATAAATATAGTTATTATGATTAAGGCTCTATATGGTTACGTAGTCCTCTGTGAGTGCTTTGTAACAAGCCGTTATATGTCCAAAATGCAGTTGGTGTGAATGAGATATCGAGTCTCGAAGAATGGTGGTTGGAATGGAGGGAAAATTGTCAAAAGTGTGTTATGACTTATGTTTGAAATCTGCCTCTTGAATGGGCTGTTATGCTTAGTTTAAATGATTTATAACATAAACTTGATGAGTCATTAACAGATTTGATTGCACCATTATACCATAAGTTACAAGTTGAATGTGTATAAATTGAAGGCAATCACAATCATTCGAAACCACCAAAAACACACAGCTCATTCATGTTCTTCCAGCACACTCACAAAAGATCTAATAGTTGTTCAGGCAATTTGTCAATTCCGGCAGTACACCTGCTCCGGGCGTTGTACCCTGGGAAACAACCGTGTTGTTGTACACGGAATTGTTTTAAGTGAATCGTGTTCAACACGAGACTCGGTCCATTTTGTTCCTGTATCAAAATCTGTCCAGGTTCTTCTCACAGTTACTTGTATTACATTATTATTTTTCTTCCTGTTATTGTATTTTACATTCGATATAAACGGTATATTTTACTACATATACGTCTGAGTAGCTGAATGGTTGTACTGTGCTTTACTTTATCGTCCTTGAGGCGCTTAACATACGGTACTGTGATTAATCAAATAATAAACATTGTATTATGTTTCAAAGCTAAAATAACAATAATAAATAAATTTAAAGAGCAAGTTGAGAGCAATTCTTTACTTTTGTGTTTTTGATAATTAATCGTGTTCAAGCAAAAATAAGGCACACGTATATTTACGCAAAAATAAGGCACACAGATATTTATGATCCTATGAAGTAAATGCCCTTCAATTATTATATGTTAAGGGTGTAAACGAGCCAAGCCGCTTGTAAGCTAACCGGGATTGACTCACCAACACCTCAAAATGAGTTTAGCATAAACGAGCCCAAGCTCAAATTAGCTTAGTTTAGTTAATAAACTAACTATTTTTGAGAAAATAATATTAATCTGATTCGACTTCTCAGAAATGCTACTTCTTCTTTAGTCATTTATAGATACTAATGGCGTAGATTTCCGATAGACAATTTTGTCGCCGATTTTAGGAATCAGTCAATAAAAGTTATTTATGATGATATTACCCACATGAAATTTTTACATTAGTGATCCGTCGATAACAACCATTACCGATGGTGACGGATCCAGAAAAATGGGATGTGGGGGGCATTTTTTTTTTTTTTTTTAACGATAGCAACAAAATGTGAAAGAAAAAACTAGAAACGTAATGATAAATCGAATATTTTTACTTAGACATGAAAGATTTATAAAGCTTTAAAGAGTTAAATGTTGATTTTAGTATGTAAGTGGGGGGCAATTTGAGTTTTTGGTGGGGTCACTTTCGAAAAAATGTCAAAATTACATAAAAATTACACTAAAATATCAACTTTTTCGGCTAGCCATGGGGGGCGCCTGCCCCCCACTCTAATATGCTAGGTCCGTCCCTGCCGATGGATTACCATATTTGGCTATTAGTGTAGCCCATTTTCCCCATAATGAGTTCTTTTGGTGTCATAAAATCTATGTTTCTAAGAAAGATTAGTTACGTGGAAGCTTGTGCTTACCATGCATCAGTGTTGTCTCCCATAATTTGAAACAAATCCTCGAGATGATTACACAAAAAATCAGATATGATTTGTCAATAACATAAAATGTTATAAAAGAGAAGTGCATGCATAATATTATTCCATGATATGTCAATGCATATTTCTTAACGATAAACAAATCACCAGTGATATATATGGTTGAGTTTTATTAGAGTTTTGGAAACACATAGTTCATGTATAGCATACCGTCGTGGAGGCGCCTCCTCGTGTGCTTGGTAACAAACTTATCCGTCTTGGGTGTCTCTTGGTTCTCCACGTCTGCCGTATCAGTACTACCCAAGCTGTCATTCTTGATTGGAACAACTTCAATACAAATATAAGCATTAATTAGTTATGTAGAAATAGATAAAACATCGACCAAAATCAGTCACCAATTTATCTTGAGTTATACAATTTGGATCAAAATTTAAGTATATATTTGCGATAATTTATCATGATCCACGATTAGTTAAATGGATTCAAATCCAGTTGATTGGTGAATGACGAATGGTTATTTAATTAAATAGATAGTTATTAAGGGATCAAGCTATAAACTATTAGTGAAAAGACATACTGTGGTAAACAAATCTTGAGTAAAAGCTGTAAGATGTTCCACTATAAAATAACTCTGGCTTTCTGATGATACAATCTAATGCGGTTTTGTGTCTGCACACTGTTGTAGCCAAGCTTGGGCATTTGTTGACAAACTCATATGCTATATTTGTAATCAAATAGAAGGATAACATAGTTAATTTGTGTGAACTTGGGTACTTTCAGACGCTAGCTAGATGGTGTTATCAATGTATATTTTCATCCTTCGCTAAAATTTGAAAAAAAAGGGTTATAAAGCATACATACCGATTAATCCGGCATCAATTACATTATGTAAAAGCTCAACACCAGGCTCGCCTCTATAAATTTTTTCATAGTGATCTTTATTACTCTTCATTTGGTTAAACAAATAGAGAAAGGTTTCTATCACTCGACTGTCAAAAGCGTTAGGCTGGCCACAATGGCCAAGGTTGTCATCGGTTACCTCCCTCGGTCGAGCAGGGTCGCACCACTGTGAGCCTGTCGGTTGGGGAGAGAAGAAAGGTGAACTCGGTTGAGCACACAACCGAGTTTCACAAGCTCAAACTTTCACTTTTCCAAAACTTTTTACAACATTATAAATACCAACCTCAAACACATTTTTAAACAAACAATTTCAAACACAATTAAACTTCAAAATTCACACTTCTCTTTACGCAAGATTATTATGATTTGTCGTCTCCCGCATTCTGCTAAAAATATGCAAACGTACGTTCAAAATCAATGCAATAACGACAATGAGGCTCGAAAAGACGCTATTATACGCGTCATCCAATTGTTTGAGCAGGGGAGGACGGAGAAGCTGCAGATGAGAGACAACTACAAGAGTTGCAACGACATCAGCACAACGAAAAGGTGTGATCGAGAAATTTCTGAAAGAGGAAGCCCGCAGAGATGACGAAATTATTGACAAGTTGTGGAAGTGTGTTCAACGGGTAACGAACAACATCAACACCAAAATCAATTGGAGCTATCGGGTGAACAAAGATGATGATCCAGGAGTCTCCGGTGAGGAATCTCCGGTAGACGAGGAAGCTTTGTCTCGCCTCGAGGATTATATACCTCCCACGTATGATCCTGCGGACGAGGAGTATTCAGATTAGGATTTAAGATTTAGGATTTATGTATTATGTATTTCGTATCGTTTAATTTTTAATATATTATAATGTTTTTATTTATATTAATGAAGTTTAATTTTGTTTTTAAAAATATTTGAATTAAAAAAAAAAAAAAAAAAAAAAAAAAAAAAAAAAAAAAATCTCAGGTCACCACTGTGGCAACTAGGTCGTCGTCAGGTCGACGGAGAGAGAAAGCTGATGTGGCACCGACGAACTAGTTCGCCACTGTGTCTAGCCTTATGGATCGGCAAACGATCGCCCATATCAGGCTTGATTAAACATTCTGGGTTAGAGTCCACCATTATCGTCAAAGCTTCTGTGTTGCCACAAGCTGCAGCAAAGTGCGTTGGAGTCTCTCCATGTCCATTTACAGTGGTTACAAGTAAGCCACTGTTTATCCCCATTACGTTATCCCTAACCATCTCATTACTTTTATGTCTACCGACAGCATAGTGGAGTGCTGAATTTTCCTCTGAACCTAATTTAGAAGTCCATGTAACCAGGGACGGAGCCAGGAAAAAACATAACTGGGTGCACAATTTTTTTTTAATAGTAATATAATAGAGTTTAATATGCTAACTAAATAAGACTAAAAACAAATTTTAATGGACCGGGGTCATTTAAGATGTATTTGGGAAAAATCGATACTTTTTCTTAAAATTAACACTAAATCGAAAAAATCCATAGGTGTCACGGGCACCCACGGGACACCCCCTGGCTCCGTCCCTGCATGTAACTTCCTCTGTATTAACGATATCTCGGGCTTTTACCCAGTTATCCTCGTGAATAGCTCTCCATAGTCTGTCTTCTACTGTGTCATCTGAAGAAACATTTTTATAAATGGTATTAATCAAATTCAATTTGAAGATAAATTAATTTTGTTGCAATACGTAGACAACTTTCACCTCGTTTCAATAAAAGAAAAAAAAAATTGATGATCAAAATCTTTTTAGTTGTCAGAAGAAAAAAATCCATCTGAACTAGACGTAAAATGAATTTAGCCTTTTTAACGTGATATTATATTATTTTAATCTTTATCTTGTGAAATGTTTTAGATTTTATCAACATATTCTTAGTGAATGTATCATACAACCCATGATTATTCAGAAGCAAATATGCTAAAAATGAGCATTTAAATGATACTGTTTATGAACATATCATACGATCTACGTTTGTTTTGATTAAAGAATTACTCAGAGAACTACCTTTGCGCCAATGTTCAAGTTCTTTAACAGCCACGACTTTTTCCACACGTGTGACACATAAAGGAAGTTTTGTTTTCGAAGATTCTGAGATGAACAACGAGAGATCATGATCATCTTTAATTTCAATAATAGGAAACCAAGGAGATCCAACTCTATAATGAACCTCCAACTTTAAATCCCAACAACTTTTGTCATCATGGAATCTTAGGTATAGGATGTCAGTTAGCCGTGATACCGTCACGTTCTTAGGCAATTCCATTAATACTCCGTAGGAATCCTTGAAAAACCACTCTTTACCGTCCCATTCCCATTTTCCACCGTATGCGATAAATACTGTAACACGATCTAGAAGAGGAAACGATATGATGCATGTAAATAATTAGCAAACATGGTGTGAACTAATTAATCTTGTTTCTTGTGAGAACTCTAATTTTTGTGAGAACGCGAGAAGAGATCATAGCCTTCCATCTAATCCTTCCTTTTTTTAGATCTAATGGCTAAACTTAATCCTAATACTTAACTAAAAATACAATAAACAAAGGCATCTACAAAAGGAAAAAAACACACACACATCTCACTTTTAAGTGTGAAACCTGACAATTGCTCTCTCAAAAATCTAACGGTAAACCGAGAGTGTTAATCCCCGTTCACCACCACGTTCACCACTTCAATCATCACCGATCACCGCCATCCACCTTCCTCCACCGATAATCATCATCATCATCATCACTTATCACCGCCCACCATCGTAATTAATCGTTATAATTACATATTCTTTGAATCGAGTTGAATCAACGACTATATTAAATTGAGGTATCGTGTAAGTATGGATTAAGTTTTTTACTCATATTGTTTTTTTTTTTAAATTAATGATTATTGAAAAAATTCTTTTTTGTGTTATATAATTTTAGTAATTAGTTATGTTAGTGAATAATTTAGTTGATATTGTACAAACTGATGATGAAAATGAATATATAGATCTAGATGAATGTGTCTTTGATGGTGGTCTATCAATGCACATTAGGTGTTTGATAAAATGTATAGTTTTTCTTCACATGTGAATATAGTTGTCTTTGATGGTGGTTTGTCGCTGCTCAATCATTCCTTAGAGTTGTTCATCAGATCCAGTTTAAGATGTAGTCAACTTTTGCAACATAGAGATTATGAGGTCAAAAATTATCTATTTTTATTTTTTTGTACGAATGTTTGGTTAATTGCAAGTGAGAGAGAAAGTTCTTCAACCACTAATGAAAATATTATGCTTATTGTTAATATATGTATCAACTGTTCAATGAAAGTCCTGCATGGTTTTGTGAAACTTGTGAACTTTATTCACTGACTAGGATAGTAAATTGTATCAAATCTTCACATGTGAAGAAATTATATCGAATACCCTCCACATGTGAAGAAATTTGCATATATCTCAATTCGTATAGCAATAGCTACTAAATTGATTCTACATTACTAGGAAAGTAAATTGTATTGAATCTTCACATGTGAAGAAAATATATCAAATGCCCTCCACATGTGAAGAAGTTATATCTAATACCCTTCACATGTGAAGAAATTTGCATATATATCAATTCGTGTAGCAATAGCTACTAAGTTGATTCTACATTCATAGGAAAGTAAATTGTATTGAATCTTCACATGTGAAGAAAATATATCGAATGCCCTCCACATGTGAAGAAGTTATATCTAATACCCTCCACATGTAAAGAAATTTGCATATATCTCAATTCGTGTAGCAATAGCTACTAAATTGATTCTACATTACTAGGAAAGTAAATTGTATTGAATCTTCACATGTGAAGAAAATATATCAAATGCCCTCCACATGTAAATAAATTTACTTATAACTCGATTTCTTCAAAAATCAGAAAACACAGATAATCACTTTCTTAATATGTTTTGCAAAAAACTGTTTTCTGATTATTTGCATGTTGCAAATACAATCATCTGCCATATACGTCTTTATGTTTCTTTTCATTATTCTGCATCAATTAATGAGAATCATAATGTTACTGGAAACCTTATATGTTTCTCTAGATGTTTTGGGATTCAAATGATGAAAATTTCTCTTGTGGATGTAATGAAGAAGAGGAGAAAGTGAAAAAGCTGAAAATCAATATGGATGAGTTGGAAAACCCTCAATTAGCTTGTGGCAGCGTGAGTAGTCTGGTTCTTTGAGCATTTATGTCAGGAAATGTCAATAAAAGCACTGAGCATGTAACATGTCGTCGATAATTTAGTTAAAGGCGAAAACAATACACACACACCCCTGAGAAGAATATGGATATCTATATTGCTAGCCAAATAGGTATTTCAAGATGCAAAAAAAGAGTATTTACTATATGCTGAAAATTTGTATACTTCAATACCATCACATGATTTGGATTCATTCAGAAAGACAGTAGTGCAAGTTGATGGAGTCAAGGCAAGTTAATTCTTAACATTCCTCATTACCGTATGTCACTATAAACAAAAAATTGAACAGAAAGACGCGAGTGAATGTATTAAACAGTAATTGAATTTGTGGTATGTTTGCTGATGAATACTGATTCAATATTTATAGGGTTATAGACACCTTAGGGGAAGGAGGGCTCGTTCAACTATATACCTTGATGTAAAGATTTTGGTAAAATGTATTCAATAAATTCCATATTGCATACAATTATACTCCATCGACCTATTTTTGCTTACATGGTCATAGTTTGAATTTTACTGCAGGTTGATCCCTTGTGTAGTATCAGCAAAGCACATCAAATTGGTGAAAATGTTCGTCACCAGATTCTAAATTCCAATCCTGAAGTTTTCATAAAATTGGGTATGTAATTGGATTCCAGAAAAGAAAATGTGGGTTTATCACAGTATAACTAAACTAGATTTAAGTTCAATACGTTTGCAAAGCCTGCCATTGAGCAAGAAGTTGAAGCAGTAACATAAGATTCATGTAATATAGTCTCGGAGAATAATGGCATTGAAGAAATGATTACTGATATGCTAAGTTCAAAATTCCCTGAGGTAATTGTTAGTTTTAAAATTTTCATTTTTTTGGTACACGCTAAAAATGATTAATGTATGGGCATGATATCCCTGAATTTTTACGTCATTGGAAAAAGAAACAACATAAGTTTAATTATTAAAGTTGTTGGAATCACTCCTAAACAGTATTTCAAGTATTTATATTTCATATGTAATAGGTAGCTTTATTCTGGCCTTTATGTTTGTTTAAGGTCCAGCTTATGTAGAAGGCCCATAAGCTGAGGCCCAAGCCCAATAAGGAATAGGGAAGGAGAGGGAGTGTTGCCCTAGCTCCTTGCCTATATATACATTGTAATAACCTTCATTTGAAGGTTGGTTGTTCAAGTTATTTCTTTCACATGCTCTCTACGCCTAACCGTATACTATATTGTGTGTGTGTGTGTTTGATACTTGTTCAATCGCCTTCATCTCTTTCTCTATAAGCTTGTGTTGTAAAACTAGTGACCTAACAGTGGTATCAATCGCCAAATAGTTGGGTGTACTCGTTTGTTTTTGAAGTTTTGGTTTGGGTTTACGCGTAAAGATAACATAATCTTTGATACGCTTAAAAACTAATTTTTTACACTTTTGAATCCAAGATTCTTGTACTTTCAACGTTATTAGGTGTTAAACTATTGGTTTTTGGCAAAAAGTTTGGAACTTTACGTGTTTTTCCTTGTTTTTTAAGCTAGTTTTTATACGAGGGTGTTATCCTACGCATAACTGTTTTAGAAGCTTTGGATCATCAAGTTTCACACTTTTGTGTTATTTTGGTGTTATTGAAGCTATTTCAACACACAAAAACTGGTTTAGAAACACATTTGGATAGAATCAAATTTACGAGTAGAACTACGCGTTTCAAAACCCTAATTCTACGCATAACTTTATCCTTGGTTTGATCTTCAATTTTCTGGCTTATTCCGTGTTTTCTTACTTGGATAAGTCTGAAAATACGTCGACTTTGGATATCTTTTGCACTGTGAAGTGTAAAAGATCACTTGGGATAAAACCCTAATCTTACGCTTAAGCATAAGCTTACGCGTAGAAAATATTACGCTTAAGATTCATCTTACGCGTAGACTTAGTCCTACGCATAAGGTAATCCTACGCCTAACTTTCTACGCCTAACTTACTGTTTACGCGTAACTTTAGTATTTTTTCCTGCTTACGCGTAAGCTAAATCCTACGCGTAACTATTCTTGTTACGCGTAACTTTTGGTGTTTTTACGCATAAGTGCTACTTGGTTCTTGTCTTTTCTACGCCTAAGGATACTTCATCAACAAAGGTTCATTCGACTACAAAGATCCATATTTACCACACAAGTTTATCATCATGTCTCAACCACCATACTCTAACTATTTCCCTCACACTTATAATCTTCAACAACAACAACAATTAACTCCACAACATCAACAATGGAATCAACAACAAGCAATTTATCAACATCAATTTAATCAGCAACATACTCCACAACTTGGTGCAATTCCACAACCACAAATGGTTCAACCACAACCAAGCATTCAAGTTCAACCCTACACAACTGATTTCAATCAACATCCATCACGGACAACTATGAAGGAACCCACTTGGTTTGCTAAGATGTGTGAAGCTTTAAGCAGCCAACAATCAATTCATGAAGCTGGATCACTTGATAGACCTCCAATGCTCACTCCAGGAAACTACGATCAATGGGTGATAAGGTTCTTTAGGTTCTGTGATCTGAAGAAGCCACACGGAAAGTTCTTAAAGAAGGTTATCTTAGAAGGTCCATTTGAGATGCCTACTGTCACTATACCCGGAGATCCAACTGCTGTTCCACCAAGAGATGAACAAATCAACATTGCTACTGTTGCAGATCTTAATGCTACAGAACTTCTACACTATGAAGCAGATGAACTTGCAATGGAATATATCCTCTTAGGATTACCAAACCCAATTCTTCGTAGTGTTGATGCTCAAAAGACTGCACAAAAAATGTGGGATCATATTCGTCTTCTTATGGAAGGATCTGTACTCAATCAGGAGGATTTGGAATCCAAAATTTACTTGGCTTATGAACACTTCATGATTGAACCTGGAGAGACACTAGAATCCTATCATCATCGATTTTCAGATATCATCAATGATTTGGATAAACACAACATCATCATGCCAAGAATTGCAGTGAATACTAAGTTCCTGAGTAGTCTTGGTCCCGAATGGGAGAAGTATGTCATTTTTCTCCGTCAAGCGAAGAACATGCATCATTCTACTTATGGATTGTTGTACGATTACTTGAAGCCTCATGAGAAGGAAGTTGATCGGGAAAGGATTCTCCGTGCTCAAATTGCTAAACAGTCACAACCGGACAATCAACAACTTGCCTTATATGCTCAACAGAATTATCCCTCTCAACCAGCAACTCAACCAACTGCTTCAAACGCACCTTCACAGCAACAACCTCAACCTCAACAAAATCAATTGGTTCCATACAGCAACATTGCTCAAGCATATGTCAGTGAAGCTACTGAGGAAATCGATCCGTTCGAAGCATTGCAACAAGGATTTGTGATGATTGCTAATGCTTTTGGCCGTTACACCAACAAATCCAACAATCGTATTCGTTCCTCATCTAACACACGGACTCAAGCTGTTGTGAACAATGGACGTGTTGAAGTTCAGAATCGTGATTATGGTCGTCAGATGGGCGGTGGTCAAGGGTTTAATGCTGTGGGTAGGAATAACAACAGAGCTCAAGTGGTAGAACAAGGAAATGCTCAGAATCGGTTAAATGGTCTTAGATGCTACAACTGCAATGAGAAGGGACACCTGGCTAATGCATGCCCAAAGCCACGGACTAGGGGCAGTGCTTACTTCAAAGAGGCTTTACTTTTGGCTCTTAAGGATGAAGCTGGTGGATCTCTTACAGACAAAGAACAGAGCTTTATGGCAGATGCAGACTCAGATGATGATATGGAAGACTTGCAAGCGAATGCAGCTGTTATGTTGATGGCTAATATGCATGAGCTCCACTTGAGTGATACAGGCCCAGTGTATGACACTGATGGCTTGTCTCAGGTACCCGAACAAACCATCATCATATCTGAACTAATATCTCCGCCAATATCTGAATCCAGCACGGATCAGACTGTTCAAAATGAGTCTTCTACATCTTCTTCTGATGATTTTCAAGTTAACCCTGTAGTTACATTTGACGATCAAGACGACCTTATGGTCCCCTTTGATAATCAAATTGACTCCGTGGTCGTACTTGAGGATCTAAAGAATGATCATGTTGAGACTCACGTTGAACAAGATGATCTGTTGCCTCATCCGGATTTTGCTCGGTTAATTCAAGACCATCAAATCAAAATGGAGGAATGTTATGCATTAAATCAATCCTTAAAAAGTAAAAATGCACTGTTAACCAAGGATTTTGAATGTTTACAAATGCAACTCAACTTTTTCAAAACTCAAGAAAACCGTGAAAAAGGTTTTGAAGCCGCTTTTGCAAAATCTCATCAAAACGAAAAATATTTAGAGAGACAGATGCGTGATCTAGCCGCCTCGAAGAATGCTTTGTTGTCCGAATTAGAACAACTGAAACATGAACATAAAAAGCAAATTAACGCTCTCACCTTGGAAAATCAAAAAGCTAAGGCTGAGTTGTTAAATTGTCAAAAACATTTCTCCGCATACAAAAAGCATTCAACGAATCGGGTAGATGACCTTCTTGCAGAAATTCTCGGTTTGCAAAACAAAATTAAAGAGTTTAAAACTGTTGTTTACAAACATGGTGAATCAGTAACAGCTATAGAAAAGTTTACCTTAAAACCTAATCCAAATGGATATGGAAAAAATCTAGCTGATTACAAACCAAAGCTTTCACTAAAAACATTCAACCCAAATCCTGAAATTTCCAGTGCACAATACAAAATTGATAATACTGTCATGAGTGTTGTTGAATACCATCGTCAATAGGAATTAGATGCAGAAGACGAGAGTCGATCAAAATTAAAAAACGTTGTTTACAACAAACCTTTTAATTATGAAAAAGCGGTCACTTTCGTCACACCAACGGATTCTTCTAACACACCAAGGGTTATCATCAAAACACCTGAGTCTTCTATTGTTAATCCCAAAACAGTCTTTGCACAAACTTATGGTCCTTTACCTTCCATTAGCGAAGTAAACTCACAACCTGAAAATCGAAAAATTCTTCGATATTTTGACATTTTCATGGCTGACCTAAAAATTTTACAACATGAGATAGAATATCGCTCTGAAATAAAAATTGAACATTTTCAATCGCCTCTGGCGCGAGAACAACGAGACATTTTTCAGAAAAATCTTTTACCTAATGTTAAAAACTTGAAAAGTTGTGCAATTGCCTGGGAAAAGGATTTTCATAAGGAACTTGGGGTAATGAAAAACGTTTTCGAGAAAACAGAAACATCTATTACTAACACAAAACGGAAAAAGAAACTGTTGAGAAAAGATGTTGATCGACTCTTGGAAGATGTTATCTGTGCTGATATCCATAATGTTGTGCTATTCTATTCGTTGCCATATGCATCTGATCATATCTCTGCTGATATTGTTGACACTGTTGTAACTGTTGAGAACACCGATAATGTGCTTCAGATCGAGTCTTTAAAAGCAGAAAATAAACGATTACACACGGAAATTCACAATGCAAAACGTCGTCTTCAATGGTGTGAAAAAGATATTCACAACCATCAACTTAGTTTTCAAAAGAAAATCGCTCAATTGAGTGCAAACTCTTCTGATCCTAAAATTGTTCAACTGGATGATCAAAACGTGTCTTTGAAAAGTCAAATCTCAAAATATGAACAAGAACTTTTAAAAGTTAAACAGGAATATGGTGTCATATTTGATTTACTCAAAAAGACTCGAGATGAAGCATCTAATGAACTTGATCACTATCTAGCTCACACTAGAGAAGTCATGAATTTTGCTGGTACTATTCGTTCTGAAAATCAAGATCTGATTCACACCATCTCTAAGTTACGGGAAATGTTAGGAAAGTATGAACTACTCCCGCCTACTGTGATTAAGAGATTAGCACCAGTCACACTTAGTAATCGTGAACCTAGAATTCCCACTGCCAAATCACAAGTTGCTAATGTGTTTCCCTCTACTGAAACAGGAATAGTTGCACCTTTTTCAAACGTCCGCACTTCACAGCCTAGGAGCACCCAAACGAAGAATAGGAAGTTGCGACCTAAGAAAAGATCAATAAGGAATGCTAAAGTAGAAGAACACCCTAGGACTCTGAATAAAACTCATGTTACTTCCACTATAGATGTTGCGTCTGGCAAATGTAATAGAAATAGTGATGTAACGAATGCTAAACCGTTAAGTACCTTTGATATTCAGTCTGATGCACCTTGTGATATTTGTCAAAAAAGTATGAATTCTGATTGTCATGACAAATGTGTTGCTAAAGCTATAATCTCTAGATTCCGGAATCCTAAGAATCGGAATACCTCTAGGCCAACTAATCATTCTAAGTCTGTGCTTGGTAAACCACCATCTTTAGATTCTAAGGCAACCATTGCTATCACAGTAGCTCCCGCTACACCTCCTAAGAATGTTGTACCACCTAGTGATTTCACTAAGACTAAAGCAAAGAGTAGTTATAGATGGCAAAAATGGATATATAACACACTAGGATTTAAATGGATTCCTAAACTCATGAATGTGTGTATATCTAATATACCTGCTTTGGAACCCTCTAACATTTCGGGTTCCACATCTACTTCTATTCCATCTGTGTCGTCTGTGTGTAATGCAGGTGATACAGATCATTCTCTGGATTGTTGATAGCGGATGTTCCCGACACATGACAGGCAACCTTAAACTGTTATCAAACTTTATTGCAAAGTTCATTGGCACTGTCAGATTCGGGAACGATCACTTCGCAGCCATCATGGGCTACGGAGATTATGTTAATGGGAACATCGAAATCAGCAGGGTTTACTATGTGGAAGGCCTCGGTCACAATCTGTTTTCAGTAGGTCAATTTTGTGATGGAGATTTGGAGGTTGCTTTCAGGGAGAAAACTTGTTTCATTCGTGATCTACAAGGAAACGACCTTATGTCTGGCTCGCGTAATTCTAGTCTCTACACTATCTCTATGCAAGACATGGTTGCTTCCTCTCCCATCTGCTTACTTTCTAAGGCAACATCAACAAAATCTTGGCTATGGCACCGTCGTCTCTCACATCTAAACTTTCAAACCATCACCAACCTTGCTCGACACAAACTAGTTGAAGGACTCCCACGATTCCGGTATTCAAAAGATCACCTTTGCTCAGCATGTGAACAAGGGAAAAGCACTCGTGCTCATTTTCCTTCAAAGGTGGAACACAGCTCTCAGCATGTGCTTCATCTTCTTCACATGGATTTGTGTGGCCCGATGCGCGTGCAAACGATCAATGGCAAACGCTACATCTTAGTAATTGTTGATGACTACTCACGATGGACTTGGGTCTACTTTCTTCGTAGCAAAGACCAAGCTCCACAAATGATCATCACCTTTCTCACAAAGATACAGGTTCAGCTCCGCAACACCGTCAGAATCATCAGAACAGACAAAGGAACTGAATTTGTTAACAAAACCCTTCGTGAACTTTATGAGAAAGTGGGAATTCAGCATCAAACATCTATTGCACGGACACCTGAACAAAACGGAGTTGTTGAAAGACGAAACCGAACGTTAGTGGAAGCTGCAAGAACAATGTTAATCAATGCTAAACTTCCAGATTACTTATGGGCAGAAGCTGTATCTACTGCATGCTATACTCAAAACCGTTCTATGATCACAAAACGCCACAACAAAACACCTTTTGAGCTTGTCCACAACTACAAACCGAACCTCAAACACTTTCATGTATTTGGATCCCTTTGCTATCCGAATAATGATCGTGATGATTTTGGAAAGCTCAAAGCAAAAGCTGATATTGGAGTCTTTATTGGATACTGTGACAATTCTAAAGGTTTCCGAATCTGGAATCGTCGAACTAAGGAGGTTATGGAAACGATTCATGCTCATTTCGATGAACTCACGGAAATGGCTTCTGAGTATAACAGCTTAGAACCCGGTCACAACCGTTTAAACTTCCCTCAACCCCCATCATCAGCTGAAGAAAGCCCTCAGCTAACTCGTCAACAAATGGAAAGGTTATTTGCTCCTCTGTTCTGTGACGATATTGATGAACGTGCTCCTGGTGTATCCGCTGTTTCCGCTGCACAACCTGATAATATTCCTATACCTGATACACCTGCTACAACAACTACTGTTGAAGATGCACCTACACCAATTGACTCCAACACAACAGTTGAACACACCGCTTCCAACAATGATGAACCAGCTGATGATACTCTGAATGAAGTACCCCCACCTGCAGATTTTGATCCAAATGCGTTCTTCAACCCGTTTTCTAATGAGACTGCTGCACCAGATGTTGCGGAATCTTCAACAAACCATTTGAATCCACAGAATCTGCACAATGTATATCAACATCAACCCTCTACACATAGATGGACAAAAGACCATCCTCTGGCTAACATTATTGGCAACCCGAATCAACCAGTCGTTACGAGACAACGTCTTCACTCAGACGGTGAACATTGCATTTATGCACTCACTGTCTGCCAATCTGAGCCTAAAAACATTAAAGACGCAATGACAAAAGACAACTGGATTGAATCCATGCAGGAAGAACTTAACCAATTCAAACGTCTTGAAGTATGGGAACTGGTTGAAAGACCAACAGGGGTCTACGTCATTGGTCTCAAATGGATTTGGAAAAACAAATTGGATGCTGAAGGGAACGTCATCCGAAACAAGTCACGTCTAGTTGCTAAGGGTTATCGTCAGGAAGAAGGGATAGACTTTGAAGAATCTTTTGCTCCGGTCGCTCGTCTTGAGGCTGTTCGGATATTTCTTGCGTTCGCAGCTCACATGAACATGACGGTCTATCAGATGGATGTCAAAACGGCGTTTCTCAATGGGCAACTTAAAGAAACGGTCTATGTCAGCCAACCAGATGGATTCGTTGATCCTGAGTTCCCGAACCATGTTTACAAACTAAACAAAGCTCTCTATGGTCTCAAACAAGCCCCTCGGGCATGGTACGATAAGCTATCATCTTTTCTCATTGCCAATAATTTCACCAAAGGCTCGGTTGACCCAACTCTCTTCATACAATATCACGGGGCACACATCTTAATTGTTCAAATTTACGTGGATGACATCATTTTTGGGTCAACACATAAAAAGTTTTCAATCGCTTTTGCAAAACTCATGAAGAAAAATTTTGAAATGTCCATGATGGGTGAACTTACGTTCTTTCTAGGACTGCAAGTTCATCAATCACCCCGTGGTATTTTCTTGAGTCAGTCCAAATATGCCCTTGAACTGTTAAACAAATTTGGAATGAATACCTGTGATACTTATGCCACACCTATGGCTCATACCAAGAAATTAGATGCTGATTTACATGGGAAATTGGTTGACCCCACCAAATACCGAAGTATTATTGGGTCCCTCATGTATCTAACAGCTAGCAGACCTGATATTGTCTTTGCCGTGTATCTATGCTCCCGTTATCAGTCTCGACCAACTGAAACTCACCTCTCTGAGGCTAAAAGAATCCTCCGATACATAAAGGGAACCATTAATTTGGGGATCTGGTATCCGAAGGATTCTGGTTTTGAACTAATAGCTTTTTCAGACGCTGATCACGCAGGATGCTTAGACTCAAGGAAAAGTACTTCAGGAGCTCTACAATTTCTCGGTGATAAACTGGTGTCTTGGCAATCAAAGAAACAGGATTGTACATCGCTGTCATCAACCGAAGCAGAATATGTAGCCATGTCCGCGTGTTGTGCTCAAGTCATCTGGATGAGAACACAACTCAAAGACTATGGTTACGTATTTGACAGAATCCCGATGTACTGCGACAATCGGAGTGCCATTGCAATCTCGTGCAACTCAGTTCAGCACTCGAAATCAAAGCACATCGATCTACGCTATCATTTCATCAAGGATCATGTGGAACAGGGTACCGTTGAATTATACTTTGTGGGTACTGAATACCAATTGGCAGATCTGCTCACCAAAGCCTTGCCTCCCGCTAGGTTTAATGAGTTGGTCCACCGAATTGGTATGAGGTGTTTGACTCAAGAGGAACTGGATGACCTCTTAAAACAGTCTTAAAAACCTGTCGAACACCAAAACATCTTTTGTAAATAAATAAAATCTTTCAAAAACAAAATACAAAAATATAAAACCTGATAAAACAACAAACATATTCTCCTCATCTATTTTCTTTAAACATGGCAAGTACATTTCTTCCGTCAACACTTTTATCTTTCAAAATTCAGTATTTTTCCGATCAAGTGTTGAGGGGGAGAAAATAATCCATTAACTGCTTCAAAACATCGGTGTACTTGCATGTTATCACATCTCGGTTGATTCTTTACAAATGGTGGTAAATTTCTGGTTCAAAGACACTCCTCGGACTTTAATTAAAAAACCGTTCACTATTTTCTCAAGTCGAGGGGGAGTGTCGTCATGATTCTTTCTCAAAAATCTTTGTTTGGTAACATAAATGGAAGTTAAAAGGCTTGGTTTGAAAAAGGCAAAGGTGGAGGGACTAAAACTGCCAAAAGTTTAAAGTTAACTTTAATAAAACACCTCTCCACCTAACTCTTTCACTCACATTTATTACTAAACCTAATCTCATCTACGCCTAAGATTCATTCAAGAAATCCGTTGTTCTGATCATCAAATTGTAAGTGTTTTAATGATCCAAACATAGTTTTAAGCTAAGGGTTTTAATATCACGCAAATCCAACGGCTAAAATATGTGTTACGCGTGATTTTGTGATCTACGCATAAGCGTATGATCACATAATCATTGTATGTGTGTTTTTGGTTAAAAAGATTGTTTCAAAACGTGCCTTTAGCATCAATGATGATATCTTTATCCTCAAATCTTACACAGAAACATAGATTGATTGATTTTGAAACTTAGGGTTTATGCGTGGATTTGGGTTTTTCTAAATGTGAAGTGTTTTTTGGTCTAAATATTGCTGGGTTATGTTCATATGATGTTGAATTAATCATATCCTTGCTCTAAAACTACCCAGAAACACTGATGAATTCAGATTTTGAAATTAGGGTTTAAGGTTTATAAGATTGGGTATTTTTGATTCACCGTGAGTTAGATGTTAATACTTGGTATATAAGCTCATACAACTCTCTTGAACTACCAGAATAACTTTGGTGCATAATCCATGGCTAGATTTGATACGCGTAGAACTAGGGTTTAGTCTACGCGTAAGATACTCTACGCGTAACTGATTCATACATAATTCATGCCATGTGTTGTTATTGAAATGAATGTATGTGCTGATTTTGATGATTTGATAATTTATTTCAGGATTGCTACACTTATAATTCAGAATCAAGGTCATTTGATTATCTACGCATAAGGATCACCTTACACGTAGATTGTTATGCGTAAGACTTGTCTTACGCGTAGCATCTACGCTTAAGGTTCTACAATGGACTACGCGTATCCTGTGAAGGATATGCGTAAACAGTGAACCCTACGCTTAAGGTCAACTCTTACGAGTAGCCTTACGCGTAAGGTAAATATATGCCTACGCATAAGCTCTACGCATAAGGACTCCTTTTCCTACGCGTAATATTTCTTACGCGTAAGATAGGATTCTACGCGTAAGTCTACGCCTAAGCATATATCATACCTGTCTACGCATAACTTTGCCAAAACTACGCTTAACCCTGGATTGACCTTCATGATGAATTGTTACTTGTACAAACTTGTAAATAAACTAATCATATCATCACGAATCCAAAAAATTGTCACTAATAAACTTAAATCGTTTGATATGTTGTGAACAATAAGTGATAAAATAAACTTTAAAACTCAAAGTTAACTAACTCACGAAACATTTCACGACATCATTGATTGAACATACAAGTGACTTAGGTCTCGTAACAATCATTATCACTGTACATTCAACAACTAGACAATAAGACCTTCTGTTGACTAACGTTATGTCTTTCGATATGTTGGTTCTTTTGGCTAATGTTATTTCAGATCACGACATGGCTGAACAAATGAATGTGGATGCACCTGAAGTTCTCTCCATTGCTGATATCTATCCTCATGGCTATCCAATGAAGATTGGAAAGAATAATCTCCGTGTTGACTTTGACACCCTCACTTGCTCTGAATCGTCATGTCTCATTGCTATTGATATTCTGAGGACTCATCCATATCAGAACATGCTTACTAACTCTGCAACCATTCCTGAGATCTACATCCAACAGTTCTGGAACACTATGGAAAGGGTCAAAGGAAGGACTGCTGTAACAGTGACTCTGAACCACAAACAAGTCACCATTACACCTGAAGACTTAAGGGCTGTTCTCCTTATTCCTGAAGTCAATCCAACCAAACTTTATGCCACACCTGCTGAAGAGCTTACTCTCCAATTCTTAATCGATATCGGTTATGACGAGGCTACAGGAGTAATCACCAAGCACTCTCTAGTAGAGCTTAAGAGTATTCCTCAACCATGGAGAACACTCTACATGATCATCACCAAGTCTGTTTCTGGTCGTGACAGCGGCTATGAGCATCCTAAGCTCATAGAACTGCAAATATTTTGGGCATTCGTCAACATGAAACACATCGCTATTGAAGCTCTGATTTGGGATGACATGATGTCATTTCTCAACAAACTTGGCTCAAAGATTCCCTACATCAGATATACCAAACTGTTGATACAAAGAGCTCTTGGACTTAATCCTGATATTCCAAAAAGGCTCAATGACCCCGACAATCACGACATGTTGACGGAACCTATTCTCTCTGTCAGAATCAAGGAAACGTCCACAAAGAAACAAGGTGCTGTGCTCCCAGATTTCCTTCTAACTGAAGATGTCAGAAAGCTCGAAACGTACAAGAGATATCTGGAAGCAGTCAGACAAGGCAAAGTTGGTCATCTTGACGAAAAATCTTCTGGAACACCTGTCAGGAGAACCAGAAGAGGAAGTGCAGGAAGTGTCACAAGTACAGATAGTCAAAGGAATGTTCCTAAGAAGAAACCCATTCCAAAGAGGAAACCCACTCTTAAGAAGAAAGTTCCTTCTCTAGAAGCCACTCCGATCCTTTCACTAGAACCACAAAGACAACTCAGGGACGAGGATTCTGAGGCTACTGACACAGATGAAGAGATTACATTCTCTGAAACTGCAAAGGATGAAGATCCCTCAGTACCAAAACCTCCAAGTCCTCAAACTATTAAAGGAAAAGAGAAGACTACTGCACTTGTACCTCAGGATGAAAGCTCTGAAGATGAAGAAGAGCAATTGGATAAATCATACAGGAAAAAGTTTCACAATGTCCGACACACTCAAAAGGCCGCTGAATTTGCTAAAGATCAAATGGGTGGCCCCGGAGGCTCAAGTGGTGCTGCCCACTCTAAACCATCTCCTGATACGGTTAATCAACCCGATAAGGGAGCTGGTGCCACCCCTCTTGTGCAACAACAAAAGCCTGTTGAAGACACTATTGAGTATGATTTTGAGAAACTGGAAACTGAGAAAGAAAAGTCTAAGGATGACGAGGATGATTACTCAAAGTTTCTTCTAGACAGTCCAACACATTCAAAGGAGAAAACCTCAGAAACTCCTAAGGACATGAAGTCTCCTCATGTCTCCTCATCATCAGACTCTTCATCTCATTCATCACCACCACCATCAACAAAGTCAACCAGATCATCATCCAAATCAGTGATGAAACCACCTAAATCTTGGATTTCTCAAGCTCATGAACGGATTACCAAAGCTGTCAAACAAGTCAGAAAGAAAGACGTGCTCAACAAGAAGCTGAATTTCTTTGCTGATCACATACAGCATCTGTATAACGAGAATGAAAAGATGCAAAAGGAAAGGAAAGCTATTCAGGAATTCATGAGAAGTCATCGTCAGGGGGAACTGAATGAAATGATTGAAGGTTACACTCAAAAGTACCTTCAGGATGTCGTTCCTAAAGTCCAAAAGGAACTGGAGAAGTCAGCAAGAGAACAAACCCACAAGTTTCTTCTCGACACTGTCCCCGGTGTGACTAGAGAAATATTTTCCAGACAACTCACCCCTAACATCGTCGCATTGGTTAAACATACAATGGCCAAAGATGCTGATCTCTCTGAATCTGAGTTAATCGCTAAACTAGTGATGCAAATGTCAAAGCGATCTGGAACGTTTACTTCAGATGAAGCTAAATTTTTCGAACGTCTACTTGCTTTTCAACTCAGTTCATCATGCACGGAGTCAGTCGATCAACCCAAACGGCCAAGAGATGACGATGATAAGGATAAGGACTCTGCACCTAAACGTCAGAAGCAGTCTGGTCAATCTACATCTATGCCACCTCCTCCACAACGGATTTCTTCTCAACATAAGTCTCCATCACCTCGGTCTTCTACTGATAAACCTCGGGACGATTCCGAGTTACCACCCCTGTCTCATAAAACAGGTGACTACTTTGAGTACACGGGTGGTGACGATGAAGAGGTCCTTGAGCCCCAACAACAACCCACCTCACCCAAACAAGTGCAGAAACCAGCTTCATCATCAAAGCCTTCCAAAAGGATGAAACAGACGACTCAGCCCGGAGTCGTATCTTGGCTAGATGACGATAAAACCGAAGAGTTTGAATGGTTCTCCACACTTGTCAATCAAACTCCCTACCCTGATGAAGGTCAAGAATTGGTAGATGGTTCAACATTGGAGCATGCAAAACTGTTGCAAGAAAAGTTCCATGTGAAGAAAATGACGAAATCTGAATTGAAGCGAATCAAGAATGGAGCATTTCAACTATGGAAAGACAGCTCTGAAAGTGCCCTCGAAGTCGAATATCATCTTGAGAACATCGCTCGAGCCATGTCTAACAACATGGATTGGCTCAATCCGGAAGCAAACATTGACTTCACACAAAGGGACAACCCTCCATACTACACCGATTGGACTAAACCTCTACCAACCATTGGCCAAGCAGACGAACCAAGGATTCCCTTCCGATATTTCTTCAACAAAGACCTGGAATTTCTTCTCCATGGTGGCGATGGTTCGAGAAAATACACTACATCATTGACTCTTCCATTCCCAGCAACCATTTACTCTAACTGCATAGCTATCGAGGAACGTGCAACTCACTTGTTTTCTGACAACGTGCAAGCATACGACCAAGATGCATTGTATGGGATTCATCATTGGCCTGAACGCCGAAGAATCTACTACCGCAGCTGCCTGGTTCAAAAGTCTCAACATGCAGTGTATAGCTCGAAGGACATCGTGGCCATCAAACACATTGATCTCAAGTCTAAGTGGGACTACACATTCTTAAAGAATATCATAGTCAAACGACAAGATGAACAGGACTATGGATTCTCCGAAGCTGACTTTGAGAGCTTGTCCCTCAACGACATCGAAGACATGTATCTTGCCAAAGTACAGGGTCGTATGAGACAGTTCTCGACTGAAGTTCAACGTAAATTTATTTTCATTAGACGCATTGTGATCAAAGAACGTGTCGAAGATATCCAGATGGCTGTTGAATCATATCAGAAACGTGTAAACTTCACTCCACCACAGCTTGACCTTCCTGACATCAACCAGCTCAAACAACTTACGCTCATCAGCAAACCTTTCGGCATTGTTTACCGCAGTGAACTTCGCAGAAACTGTTTAATGGCGTGTAGTGAGCTCCACAAATTCGGGGATCATACCTTGAAGATGGTTAGGGATGGATTGGCATACAGACTGAAGGATATACGCAATAAAATTGGGAATCCTAAGCGTTGGAATTCTCAGGAAAGGAGAGATGTGAGACGTATCATCACCTTGATTGATGAACGGTTGTTCAGAAGGGATCAGTTCAGACGACTGGAGAGCTATGTTGGTGGTCGACTCAGGAGAAACATCATCGGCTTTCAACGCCCGGTGCGCACTCCTGGGAATATCACTGCACTTCCTGGTACCCCTTAATTGGTTTCCTTCATATAATTTTGGATGTATGATTAAATATGTGAATGGCTTGTGCACACATAACAGTGTACAACCCGTAATGGTCAAGAAAGGACCCTGTGGTACGCCTCAGTGCCACAATCCTTATAAAAGGAGCGAAAGCTTCTTATTTTTGAGTAAAACCTATCAAACCTTTCACTTTTCAAGGTTTTGCTCAAAAAGACAAGTACTTCCCCATATGATTTCAAAACCTCAACCGTTTATATCACTAGTTGAGGGGGAGTATTTGAATTAAAACTTTGTTCACAAATTGTTCACAGTGGTCACTCTTCCCGCAACACTCAAAATGGTCATATTTATTCTCAAAATGTTTCAAAAATAACATCTTATATGCCATTTTTGAGGGGGAGAAAATTGTGTGATAAGAAATATGTTTTGTAAAGCAACATGTGCAAGCCCCTTGGCTTTCTCGTGTGCAAAGACTTAACCAATGAATTGACGATCCTTAACTGTCTGCAACTCGAAAAGACTTGTCCTGGACGGGTAATAATTTCAAGCTAGTTCGCTAGTGATGTAAACGTGTCTCGCAAAGGACTTGTCTGAGTAGAAAGTACCATTCGAGAAACTTTTGATAGACATGAACTCTGACGGGTTTGGCAACCTTCCAAGGTTTGTCTACACCTTCAAGGTAGTTATTAGAGCTAGTTGTCACCTAAAAACTGACAATGTATCTCTTTAACTATTCAACGTAACCGTGTCTCGCGGGAGATTGTCTATCTTTAGTGGATCAATTCAAAAAGTGCGCGCTCTTTCCTCACTGTGCATTTAACCATTAAAACTATTAAGCACATGTGGAGGGGGAGTATTTATGCAAAAACTTATCTCTCACTGTGGTTCAAACATGTTTTTCATCTACAAACCCTTTGAGAGATATTTTTTTTCTTACAGTGGTTAAAATGGCAAACATAGGATAGTCATGGAGTTATAAGGTGACTAAGGTTAGGAATAACCGTCCTATGATCCGCCAGAGCCGGAGGGATCTACCCAAGGACACTACCATTAGTTAGTGTTAGAAGTCCTTAGGAATGATTGTAAAAAGGAGAAAATGAGAATCGGAGAAAGAAGGAGTTGAAGAATCAAAAAGAAATGCAAAGTAAAGGGTGAAAAGAAATAGCCCTCCAGATTATTCAACTTAGGGCAGACACCGGGTTCAATTCATATGCTACTGGTTGTCACTCAGTGACACCGGTATTGAAGATTAAAAGTCGTCATGGACCCAGTGACGCATGCACTAAACTTTCTTAGCCACTCAAGTTTCTCTCAACAGAAACTTGTTTCATTCTCACAGGGAACCCTACATAATCTATTGGCTTTCTCTTAGAGATCGCTGGTATTGAAGAAGGAGACCCTCTCCCTAGTCTCCGCTCAGGAAAACCAAAACGCACTGTTGAGTCTAGAGCCACGAGATTCATCAAAAGATCTCTTAGGAACACTTGACATTCAATCACTTGTTGATCAACAAATAAGATCTTCAGTGATTCAGTGGTTCATATCGAGTCCTTCACAGATCCTAGCAATCTGTCGAGAACATTTATGAGAGGTTCACATCTGTGATCCTCAGTGATTGAATGGAAACTCCTGCCAGGGTCAACATCAAACAGCCCTGACAGCAGGTCGCTTCGGTAACTCCCCGTGGATTACGCGGAATGTGTCTCAAACGGTCTACAGTCATGAGGTGATGCTTCGGTATACCTCAGCGACTCATCTGAACTGTAGATGTACTTCGGTACATCGCGTTATCTCACTTGTGGGACTCCAGTTCAGGAACGGCCTTCGTAAGAATTAGAGTTGTGTTTTCACACTATGCTGTTAACACTCTCGAAGTTCAAACTTGTAAGTGCCGGAAACCGCTTATTACTAACCGTTTGCAATGTTTTCTTCTTATGGAAGCTCCGGAGCGGGATGATCGTGCTGACTCTTCTCATGCTCACGCCAACATCATCACTAATGGAAGTTCTATTCGAAAGCAACACAACCGTCAGATTGATTCTTCATCAAATCAAAGAATCTACAAAGTCAAAGACTCAAAGAACTCCATCAGTATTGATTCCCACCGTCAAAGAGCGTGTGAGCATGTTGAAGAATGACGTGGAGACACTGGAGCAGCGAAGCAGACCTGAGGCAGACTGATGCAGACAACAACATACTATCACTTTCACCACAAAGAACAATGATCAAAGAACAAAGTCAATGATGACGTCAAAGCAGAACTGTTCAAAGTTAACGATCTCTCTACACTGGGGAGATTGTTCGAACCAAGACTATTCCTCTCACAAGAAAGAAGAATGTCTGAAGACGTCACCGCTACTATTACATCAACGCCTTCACCGTTTACATTCATATATACTTGAGGGGGAGATTGTTGGAATCACTCCTAAACAGTATTTCAAGTATTTATATTTCATATGTAATAGGTAGCTTTATTCTGGCCTTTATGTTTGTTTAAGGTCCAGCTTATGTAGAAGGCCCATAAGCTGAGGCCCAAGCCCAATAAGGAATAGGGAAGGAGAGGGAGTGTTGCCCTAGCTCCTTGCCTATATATACATTGTAATAACCTTCATTTGAAGGTTGGTTGTTCAAGTTATTTCTTTCACATGCTCTCTACGCCTAACCGTATACTATATTGTGTGTGTGTGTGTTTGATACTTGTTCAATCGCCTTCATCTCTTTCTCTATAAGCTTGTGTTGTAAAACTAGTGACCTAACAAAAGTAAAGGAGTGAAAGTTCAGATTTGAGACATTTACACTTTTTGAATTCTTAAATTCTTTAATTCCAGCAGAACCAACCATAGATGATGCGTATAGAGCATAACTACACAACTGGATATCCCGTCTTTTTGCCTAATCTGAAGCCGGCGAATAATGTTATTACATCTGTAAAAATACCTGCATTCGTAAGCACAAATATTTTATAGAGTAGTTGATTTTGAACATACTAGTTTGGGTACTCAGTTACATTTACTCATCTACTTGTGAAACAGAAAAAGTTTCATGTACTTGCTTTTTTGTAATGCAAACACTTGTTCACTGCTATATTTGCATAATAAGTATATTGATTCTCATCGAATATGATTATGCAGTTTTATTGTGATCTTACTTAGATTCTCATGTCTATCTATAATCTTTCAATATAGGGGTGCGTGAGTGCGTCATTAAATGGAAGTTAATCATCAGAGTGAAGTTACAAACGCAATACTTTACCAGACCACTGCCAGAGAACCAAAATACCAACCTGTTGGAAAGTACAAATAAATAAAGAAATCTTATTAAATGAGGTTTAAAGGCAGAATCCGATAAGGCTAGACACCCTTGATTGGAATTTATTTGCCATCCACATCAACAATCCAAAGAATAGAACATGGTTGACCTTTTTTTCTCAGAAAATCTTCCTCTTAAAGTATTCTTTTCTTTTCTTCAAACTAGTCTCCATGCACAACACACTCTCATTTGTATAATAAAAGTAAGTGATCCATCCACTTTAAGTTCTACAAATGTATATGTTTACATCTTTATGTTATTGAACATATAACTTATAACATTTTAATTCACCCTAGTGTAAATTCATCCAGTTTCCAAATACATCAAATTTTAGTTACGAGAATTTATTTCATGGATGAACTATTATCTTTTTAAAAAAAATGTGAAATATTTATAAATATAAATTGTGCAAGTCTAGAAATACAAGTCCAAGACATTAACATGTGAGAAAAGTTGGTAAAGAAAAGAATAATATTTTTATTTAATGAAATATTTTATTCTTTTACAACACCAGCATAAGTTGGTTATGACTTATGAGTAAGGCGGGTCCATCTGCCGAAAACAATTTTAGTACAAGTTTATCAATGGTGAATTTATTTTTATTCAACAAACAGAATAGCTTCAAAAGGTAAGAAAAAATCATTAGAAGATTATCCTATACAATTATGGGTATGTAATATATATAGAGTTAAAATGTAAGGTTTCATATAGAAACCAAAAATATATATATATATATATATATATATATATATATATATATATATATATATATATATATATATATATATATATATATATATATATATATATATATATATATATGCTGATATGAGTCCTTTTAGCTTCAGATAGTAGCGTGTGTATGCTCTTTAATTTTTTTTCTTTTAGTATCATTGGATAATTTATGGAAAGATCCGAAATATTTTGTATAACACTGAAAAATTTCTGACAAAAGCTCAGCAAATCTGAACACGCACCTAACCACAGTCTAAAATAGAGATATATACTAAAAACTCTTTTAGTAACAGTTTTGTATATGTATTATTAGCGACACCTTTTTATACTCACTCGAAGAGTATAACAGACTAAAGGGTAACAAAAACAACGATGGCCAGTTAATAAAATACTATTTAACAATCAAAGCTGTTAATAAAACAAGTGGCGAAGTGGTGAACTTTTGAAGCTGTTGTGGTTGTGAAAGCGTGGCTAATGAAGAAAGAGTTGGTCAAGTTTGCTCCGTCTCAGAAGACAATGGCGATTTTGCAGCCAGTTTGGTGAGGGGATATCTTTGTATAATGTGGACACATTTTTTTTTTTTTTGATGTAGTTTTGGTATTGTAATATGAGAGCCTAGTAAAATGTTTAATAAACTGGTATCAATAATAGTCTTATGTTTGCCATTTTTTAACCTGTGGCGTCTGATATTTTGGTTGACTAACTTACGGGGTTTGAGCATCGCTTGAATCTCACTTCAGAAGGTTGACGTGATCACTTCAGATTTGTTTGTATGCGTGATTCGAACCTGAACTTGTTATACTTATTGCGTGTTGTTACTGATTGCAGTGATGTTTTTTGCAATTATGTTGGCCGTTCCTAGCTTATTTTGCTAGGGTTTGTAGCAAAGTACGAATACGGTGTTGTTTCTGACATCTAGTTTCCCTAATAATTCTGACTGTCTTGGTTAGTTACTTGTGTTGAAGCTGAAAACCAACAAAGTGAACATAGAGTATCAAGTGAACGCTAAGTATCATCTATACTACTATATAAAGCATTTAAGTTGTGGGCTCCATAAAAAATTAAGATAAGGAGCTCCAATCATTGAGTGACGTGTGTCACTTATCTAACTAAAAAACAACAAAAAAGGAGGAGGTCTAACAAACTAAAATAATGAGGTGACACATGTCACTTTTTAACTAATTAATCACCTTTATTTTTAAATTTAAATATCTTTTAATTCGTTTAAGTTTTTTATGATTTAATTTCACCATATTTTTTTAAATTTTGTGCTCTTTAATTCAACATCCATTTTGATATATTTTTATGAGTTTTTAGTTTTTACATTTTTAGTAGGTTTATTATATTTTGATTCAAATTTTTATAACTTTAACATTTATTTCAATAAATACAAACTTTATTTATCAAAATCATTTACTTTTGGGAAAGTGTTTGATGGGTAAGAGATTGTGAATGTCTTTTTATACGCGGGAATAATGATGTCATGTGAAAGATACGGAAAACCCAAACAAACACATAGAACTAACACATATACATTTGGAGTGTTGTGAAATGAATTCACTAAGTGGGTAGGGAATTGCGAGGAGGGTTGTGTTAGCAATTCATTTACTATATTTATTACTCCCTCCGTCCCATTTTTATTGTCCAGTTTGACTTTGACCAGTCTTTCTTGTGCAACTTTGACCATTAATATATTTATTTGTGTTATATAATACTTGATGAAAATTATACCAACTAAAAATACATTTAAAACCCAATACATTCATATATTTTTCATCAAGTATTATATAAAACAAACAAAAATAATTATGGTCAAAGTTGAAGAAGAAAGACTAAAAAAGTCAATAGTGGACAATAATTTTGGGACGGAGGGAGTATATAACTATATTTATCGCCGCAGCTGTGCGCGGGTATCCAACTAGTATACATGAAAAGACATAATGCAGATTGATTAGCAGAGGAGAACTTCAGCCTATGAATGTCCGATTTGGCTTGTGGTTTTTCTCAAATGGGTTGAAGGAAAACCTAGGATTAGTTGTATCGAAACACGTTGAAACGGGTTAAAGTCGCCGCACCGTAGACATACAATCTTAATCCTCTTGTTCAGAGAGAATACAACAGATAAAAAGTCAAATTTTGCTAGCGGGTCAAGCTTACCCATTTCAACCCGTAAATCACCTTCAATCCAAATCAATTGACTCATAGCCAAATGTGCCTGAACCGGCTAACTTTGTACTTTTTCTTAATAGGTAGTCGGATACTAGAATCATCAATCTCTCCTATGTAAAGACTGACATGCGTAAACATACTCTTGGAGAATTCATTGAAAAACATTAACTTCACTTACAGGCACAAGTCTTGTATTGCCATCAGGAGCTGAAAATCATAGAAACCAAAACGGAACACAATGATGTCATAGTAAAAACATGTAAACATAGTATAAGAAAAATGTAGATTAATCGCAATATCAAACATAAAGTGATCAAACTATAGTTATAATAAACAACGTACAACCATTTCTCACAATAGTTTACACAAATTTCAAATTACAAAATAAAGTTTTAACATAGCAGATATTAATAAAGGTAATCATGTTTCTCAGGCCCTTTTCTTTTTGTTGGCATTAGCACTTGATTGCCTATAATCTTTTTCCTTACCAAAGATTCCTTGACCATACGTTGAAGATATAAGCTCCACAAGCAATGGAAACTGTAACGTCACGAACGAAGCAATTGGAAGCCATGCTAATGCAGCTATTGGAATCAGAATCCATATTTTTCCCTGTCCAAACATAATATACAGTGTCGCACTAAAGGCTATCATCATGGATGTCACCGACACAAATAGCATCACAAGACCATATATTAATCTCTTTGGCAACTTGTAAAGAAAGTCCTCATCTGCATAACGTGCTGTGAGAATGGATAGAAACAATAGCAAGGAAGTGGTGGCTGTGAACAAAGAGATTGCATCTGCAACGGCAAATATGATAAAGCTCGGTTTCGTCTCATAAATTGGTTTCCCAGTCTTATCATCGTTTCCACCAGGTACAGTAATGGCAGCTGCAAATACTATTGTGATGATGAGAGCCGCCGTGATTGTGTATGAATCGGATGTCTTTTTCATCCACTCTTCCCCATCCTTTCTTAACTCCTTGTGCTCCCTTCTAAATACCATCATTGGTGTCTCTTTATTTTTGTTCAGTGCTTGTGTATGTGCTATTCCCACCAATCTTTTCACTTCCTGTAGCTCAAATTATATTCAACCAAGTAAATAAAACTAAATATTGGAAATCCTTTATTATTACTTTGCCAGTGATGTTGTGTGACTGTGTACTACAGTATCATAAGTTGTGCATTAATAATCTAGCTAGAGATCCAAGCTCACCTCAAACCATTGCAACTCTCGTTGCATTTGAAGAGCTGCACCGGAAACGACATTTGTTTTGTGTATAGGTGCTAAACGTCCAGCCAAGTGCAATATATTGTTACCACCATAGTCTCTGGATACCAAAAAGAGGGATTTGGCTTCATATACATGATGTAGAATATAGTTGTAAGCCTTTTCGCTACGGTTCAAGACTGTCAATTGAATTATACTATGCCCGTCTTTCATGGAATTAATTAAGTGCGGAAAATATGTTAAAAGCACATCTATTGGTTCAGCGGAGTTGTTTTCCACAACTAAACAAAACGGAGACCTATAAATACGTGCAATGAAACTATCTGTAAATGCTTTATCAACTTCCTCGCATATACGCTCGAGTAGCTTAATAGTTGTATTGTGCTTTACTTTATCTTCTTTGAGGCGCTTAACGTGCGGTACTGTGATTCATCAAATAGTAAACATTGTTTTAAGCTTCAAAGTTAAAATAAGAGTAAATTGCATATATCATCCTTAAAGTTTGGCCAAATTGCATATTTCGTCCCAAACGTTACTAAAGTGCAAGGATCGTCCCTGTGGGGAAACCTTTGGTGCAAGTATCGTCCTATCGTCTGTCCCCACAAGGACGATACTTGCACCAAAGGTTTCCTCAAAAGTTTCCCCACATGGACGATACTTGCACCAATGGTTTCCCCAGAGGAACGATCCTTGCACTTTCGTAACGTTTGAGACGAAACATGCAATTTAGCCAAACATTAGGGACAATTTATGCAATTTACTTTATAAAAATAAATAAATTTAAAGAGCAAGCTGACACCAAGTCTTGAGTTTATTATTTTTGATAATTACTCATGTTCAAGCAAAAATAAGGCGCACGGATATTTATGATCGTATAAAGTAAATGCCCTTTAGAGCACTCCCAACAATAACACCATAACACCAATAACACCGTCCACGTCAGCGCCACATCAGCTTTAACATTTAACATTAACATCCCCAAAAAACACCCACAACAATAACATCCCAATAACACCAATAACATTCCCAACAATTTACAAAAACAACCCCTCATTTAGGGGCATAAAAAAAAAAAAAAAAAAAAAAAAAAAAAAAAAAAAAAAAAAAAAAAACCCAAATAACGGGCGTTAAAAAGTTAACGGGGAAGGACTAACGCTGAAATAACGCCGGAGGTCCAAGGGTGATAACGGCATAACGCCGTTATTTTGCGTAAAAACGCCGTTATGGCGTTGGTGTTGGGACTGCTCTTAGCAATTAGTATATGTAACTTCAACATAGCATGTGTAAACACTAGTAGCGAATTATTTTAAAGATGTAAATGAGTCAAGCCACTTATTGGGTTTGACTCACCAGCATCTCAAAATGAGCCTTGCATAAACCAGCCCAAGCTCAATTTTAGTTTATTTATTAAACTAATTACTAGTGTTATGAATAATACTAATCTAAATCCGCTTTTCCGAAATGATACTTCTTCTTTTGTCTTACATAGATACTAATGGCGTGGATTTCCAATGGACAATTTTGTCGCTGATTTTAAGAATCAATTAAATATGGGAGGTGATTTTCCTTTTTTTATTTGCACACTTACCATACAAGTTATTAATGCAGGATGTAAATATAGTACAAGTGTCTGATGCGGTATTTAGAGTGTCCCAATCCAAAAAGAAAATGTGCAAATCAATTCCCATAAAAGATACTAACGGCAATATTAGCCACAAAAATAATTTAAATTAGTGATCCGTTGATAATAGCCATTACCGACGGATTACCAACACATTTGGCTATCGGTGTACTGGACCTCCAATTTTAAACGGCAATAATTTTCATTGACTTTGAGTTGTTTGTGTAGTAGGATGCCAGCTATCTCTGGTAGTGTTATATGCTTCGGCACAACAATTATTGATCTTCTGGAATTTTTTGAAGAACCATTCTTTGCCGTCATATTCCCATCTTCCATTGTACGCGACAAATACAGTAACATGATCTAGATCAACAGAAAACGATGGATGTAAATAAACATGGAACTTAATCTTTAAGCATTAAAGCGTATATAAATAGAACGTGGCATGAAGTGATTAGTGTCGTGCGATATATGTTTGACATTATAAAATGTGGAATTTGGGTAACAATTTTGTTTTATATTTTGTGAACTGAACCAAATTGTCATAAATATTCTAAACTTTTGCCAATTTATAATATAGCACAGCTTCAAAGTTGATTTCAATGTATTATAAATGATATGACATTCAATAATTGGTATGCTAAATGAGATATTCTAGTCAAATGTGATCTTAGAACACTAGAATGTTTACTAAGAATAATTGACAGTTTCATTTACTTAAAGTAAAACATGAAATGGTAAGATGATTCGGTGAAGAAAACATCAACGTAACCAAATACACGCCATAAGGGAATTGGTATGCTCTATATGTAGGGAAACTAGAGCACTTTTATTTAAAAAAATCAGATTAAGTAGAAGACAGCTCTTATTAAACGATAAATAAAAGAAAGAGTGAATTACTTAAATGGTCCTTAAGGTTTACCGGATCTTTCATATATTGTCCCTGTGTTTTTTTTACGGGTCATGTCCTCGTGGTAAACAAAATTACGGGTCATGTCCAATTTACTAACGGCGTTTAAACGGTCGTTAAAAAAGGACTAACGTGATATGTTTGTATAATGTGAGGGCCTAAAATTGCATATGTGAAACCCGGTAAACCTTAGGGACCATTTGTGTAATTAACTCAGAAGAAGCAAAAGGGAAAGAACTGAGAAATTGTTTGGATCTGATTTCGTTTCTTTTATGACAGAAAATGAACCTACTTCATACCGAGAAGCGGTTACATCCTCGGAAGGGCCTCAATGTAAAGAAGCCATTAAAAGTAAAAAATATTCAATTTTGTAAAATCATACATGGAGCTCGTGGATTTACCACCTGGTTGTAAACCATTAGGCTATAAATTGATCTTCAAGAAGAAGATGAAAGTTGATGTCACTATTGAAATTTAAAAAGAAAGATTGGTAATCAAAGGATGGGTTCAGTGAATGATATCTAAGACAAAGAAGGAAGTGATAGGTTTAGTAAGTGATGAAAATAACTCACTGAACTCTCAAGTCTCCTCAACAATAAAGAAGACTGAAGGCTCAAGACTGAGGACTTGAAGACTGAAGTAAAGGCGAGACAAGGCTGGATAAGTTTGAAAGGATAAGGGAAAATTCTTATCAAGCAAAGGTCAACTTTCCCTGAATGACTAAAGACCAAGACTGTGTCATCACTGATGCACATAAAGTAACTTTGTCTCATACCCAAAGTAGGTATTTATAACAGAGACAAAATACGTAAGTATTTTGTCCAATATAGCTTACCTCACTCTTTTTCTTCTTTGTAAAAGTTGTACATTACACTTGTGTATAAATAGGATCATAAGGTGTAGAAAAAGTTCAAGCTTATGCACTAAATGCGTAGACATTCACAAGTACTTTTTCTCCTCTAAATACAACTAAGTCCCTGAAGCTAGTTCAGTTGGTTAGTGATTCGCTCGGGAAACCAATAATAGAGAAGTTTGTAGTATTTGGGTAACTCAAACGTGTTAGGTTTGAGCACTGAGATCGTTCCGAACGAGGGTTGAATGAAATTTCCAACTCACGTTGCGAATATCGGGATTTGAATGAGAAAAGGGAATACTTTGATGTTTTCTAAACTACGGGATAAGGAAAGTAAATGGGACTAAAATCTATGGGGAAAACCTAAGAATAATGGCAAACTACGCAAATCTATGCTAAAACGCAAATACGGGATTAAAACGAAACGCGAATAAAATGCAACTACGTCTAATCTAAATCCTAAAAATAACCTAAAATTACTTTTATACTAAAAATGATATTAGAAAACTATTAATGAATTAAAACTATTTTTTAAGATTTTTCTGGAATTTATTAGAATTAAAAACTAATTTTTAACTTTTAAAACTAATTTAAAATACTAAAAATTATGAAGATTAAAGGGAAAATTATGAGACTATTTTTATAAAATATAAAATATGCTAAGAGAATTTTCAAAACTATTTTTAAAATTTTTTAATTAATTTTCTATTTTCTATGAATTTAAAACTATTTAAATCTAATTTAAATTGTGAAAAATACCAAATAAAAGGAAAAAAAATAGGGAAAAATATTTTTTATGCTTTTTATATTTTTCTTAAACTGTGAAAATTGAAAAATTATTTTTTGGAACTTTTTCTTAATTATTTGCAATAAAAGCTATTTAAAAGGATTAAAAACTATTTTTAATTAAGAAAAATAGTAAACAGTGACTGAAAATTATGAAAAACTCAGGAAAATTCTAAAATATTATTCTAAATCTATGAAAAATATAAAAACATGGGCTTATGTGAGAGAAAAGAGAGCTGATGTGTAACTGATTGGTAAATAAGCACTTTATAATAAGTAAATAAGCACTAGAATGTACCAACTGATAAAAGAAGCTAGATTATACTATAACTACTCTAAAACAGCTAATGCAAGCTAATCCTAACACCTAATAAGCAATCTACCTAGACATAAGCTAACTGCTACTCTAGCAAAACATCTACCTGACCCCATTGTTTAAGCTGTTGTAACTGCTTATTCAATAAGCCAAACTGAGAACCAAGGATGGAAATCTCTAGTCTACCAACCAGAGAGTGCTTGTACCAAATTTCAGCCAATTAGGATACATAAATTGAGAAGATTAAAAGCATAAGGAGAAAGGGATAACAAGCAATCTGATGCAGCAAACTGTAATGGGCAGAAAGAAAGTTGCAGGCCAAAATAAGCTACTTAAAAAGCAGCTAGGATTCTATCTAAGGGCATATGAGTTATATCTAGTCCTAAAGCTACCCTAAGAAGCTACCATTCAACAATAAAATTGAAAAGATAAACCCAAAATCAGCTTGCCTACAAGCTGATATGACATAAACAGTTATGACAGTATGCTCAGCAGAAGTAGACTAAGGGTGTGTTTGTTTCATTTAGATGTTTTATGTCTGAATCTGACTACCACATCTTACTAGTAAGATGTGGCTATAATGTCTGAATCTGAATGAAAATGTGTTGTTTGTTTTTTTATAATTGTCTGAATGGTTTTAATTTTCCCTTTTTTAAGTATATATTAAACTATTGCAAATACGATTAATAAGTAGATAGTATAAACTTGAAACAAAACATTTTTATCATAGATTTAACACAATTATAAATCATTAAATAAATTATCTTAATACATATCCAAAGTTTAACATAATAAAAACTATTACATAAATCGTCTTAAAATAAAACATAACCTTAACGCAATGAAACAACAATTAAGTAACTTAACCAATACCAAATAATTTAAAACCTAGCTTTGCATAAGTTGTGCCGCGATTTGATCTCGTAAGTTAATCATGTATTGTTGATCCGCGTCACTCCCAATTGGTTGAACAACTTCAACATCACCGTCATTATCATCATGTACATTTTCGTTATCATGTACGTCACTTTGATCGTATTGAGAGAACAAATCATCATCTAGACCCTCTTTTCGAATAAAATTATGAATAGCAAAACATGAAATAGTAATATCTCTTTGTGTTACCAAAGAAAATTTGGGCATACTCTTCAAGATTGGAAAACGCGCTTTTAAGACTCCAAATGCCCGCTCAATTACGTTCCGAAGTTTTGCATGAGCGTGATTGAATTTTTCTTTACTGCTCATTGCACGTTTCCGACGAAAGTCTCCTAACCAATACCGGACATTGCGGTATGGAGCCATAAACCCACGCGTGTGCTTATAGGCAGCATCACATAGATAATATTTATCTGTAAAAAAACAAACATATTAAGAATGCTTTGTAACTCATTTTTAAAGCAGTTTCAGTTTAAAATCTACATTGATATGCATCAATTCCAATGGCAATCCTTGAGTTCATGCTCCCCAAGCACCAATCTGTTTACTTGACATAGCAAATTTTTAGTTGAACTTAGCTTTTGAAATGTTCGTCTTGTTCCTGTTGAATTCCTTACAGTTTATGAACTTACTGTCCTTATATCTGTTATCGGGGTGATGTAATCTCATATAAACTTACTATCGTTAAATTTGTTTTATGGGTATAGGGGCAATGTGAACGTGTGCGGGTAACACATCAAGTGGCTCAAAAGGTTTTTCATGAGAAGGTTTTTCATAAGACTCGTAAACTTGACGATTTTAATCTAATAACTACAGTACCTTCTAGTCTACTAAACACATACAGTGTAAATAAAAACTAATGATAATCAGCAATACAATCTCGTAAACTTGACGATTATAATCAAAATTTCTCAAAGGTCAAAATACAGTAAATCAAAAGTATAACTTCATTAACCTAACAATATAGCAAATCACCTTGTAATTCTCTAAAAACACACCAAATCTAGCAAAATATATATATCCACAATACGCTCTAGTAAACTCGATAATCATCATCAAATAATCACCTTCTAAATTCCCATACACATAGTAAATCAAGAGCATGCATAATCCGCAATGTGATCTCGTGAATAAATCAAAATTAATTAGCTTCAATATTTCTCAGATTTCACAAAATTAATAAGTACAAGTTGATTAACCGCTAAACGAACGAATAAACATATAGAAAATGAAGGTGTTTTAGGTGACCTGATTTGAGAGTGTTAGCGGTGAACTGAAGAGCTTCACGCTTCTGAAGCTCGATATTGCACCTCGATTCCAAAGCTTGAATTGCACCAATTCCAAAGCTTGAAAAACCTTAATATCCTTCCGAGAAACCTTTTGAAAAAGGAAAAGGTTTTTCATGTGTTTAGTTGCTCAAAAGGTTTGCCATATTTAAAATGATGAAAAACCTTAATATCACGTACTATACTTATATAAATATTCTTGGCACGAGCAACTCCCATATTTAAAATGATGAAACGCTTAATATCACGTACTATAAATTACAAGAAAACTCACACTTCAAGATTTGGTTGTTCAACAACTAATTTAAGACAAGTAGTACAATGTAGACTATCCATGCTATAATTTTGGTATCCTTCAAAACAAGACTATCCAATTGTGTCTACTTAGCATGAGCAAGTTACTATCACAATAATTTTAGATGATCATATGGGAAAATCTGTGTTGCAAAATTCTGATCATATCAATATAGCAAAAGCTCTTGTGACGACTTGCACTATATTCAGCTCAAATTTATTTACCACTTGAACAATATAAGGACTGGGCTATGCATGTTTTTTTACCAAGTAATGTTTTTTTACCTAGTACATAGTTTATTAGGTTAATAATTTTGCATATGTTTCTACTGCACCTAGTTTGCAAACTTGCATATGTTTTTTTACCAAGTAAACAATATGCCTTTCAATTATAAAGGATCCAAAGTAGCTTTTTAGGTACCCCTCTATCCCTAGTTTGCATGCCTAGGTTCCTTATAGGATCAGGATTAGATATAATAGCTTATTTTTAAGTCCAAAAAGCCCCCAGTGGACTGTTTGGGACTGTCCCATATCAGCAGCCTACAGCCCATCTTTTTCAGCCATAAACATACACGAACAAACCCACAAATTCAGCAAGTAAAGAGTCCTTTTCAGCCATAAACGTACATGAACAAACCCACAAACTCAACAAGCAAAGAGACCGTTTTTTAGCCATAGACATACACGAAAAAACCCATAAATTCCTCAAGCAAAGAGACTATTTTTCAGCCATAAACATACACAAACAAACCCACAAATTCAGCAAGCAAAAAGACCATTTTTCAGCCATAAACATACACGAAAAACCCACAAACTCAACAAGCAAAGAGACCATTTTTCAGCCATAAACATACACGAATCTACACATATATGATCCATACATAAATGTAAAACACAAACCCATATCACTTTATAACAAACCCATCAATAAAATCAGTTAAAACCAACAATAAAATCATGTAAAGAGGAAAAAAAGAGCATACCTTAGAGGTGGTGAAGATGGCGGCTATAGGTGGAGCTGACAGCGGCTAGAGGTGGAGAAGAAGGCGGCGTAGAGGTGGAGAAGAAGGCGGCGGTGAGAGGTGGCCGGCCGAGGTTGGAGGTGGCCGGCGGCGGGTGATGGTTTTGAAGATGAATGGGTTGATGAAAGGGTTTTGAAGAAAGGATCTGTTGATATTGATTAAAGGGTTTTGATAAGAGGCGGTAAGATGTGTTCACCACCTCTTACCGAGTCAGACTTGCAAGATCTTACCACGTCTGACTCATGATGAAAAAACAAACAACAAAAACCTCTGACCGCGTCTGACTGGTAAGACGTTAGAGGCAGTCAGACGTTTTTTTGTAAAAACAAACACACCCTAAAACTCAAATGTACTGATATGAGTAGAACAAGGAAATCAGCAAAACAAGCAATCTAAGCAACTCTATATGGCAAATAAGCTACAATCAGAATGATCCTAGATGCACTAACAATACTAGAAGCTAATCTAAATAAACTTAAAAACACTTTATGACCTTGAATTAAATTTCTAAACTGACTGAGTTTGGACAGAAAAGGAAGTTTGGACAGTGAAATGTAAATGACAAATCTGGTTTGATAAACTTGAAAATTTTTGATTTAGGACTAGATAAAACAGTAACTCAAACTAAGCTTCACAAAATTTAGCTACACATATTAACTAAAACTCTATCAATTTGCTTGAACCAAACGCTCCTTCAAGGATCCAAAATGCATTTTAACTATGAGAATTAAATGGAACTTGACTAACCTGACTCTAAAATCAACTAAACAACATCTAACTTCACTAATTAACAGCTTTTAAACAGAATTTTACTAAAAACTTCTTTGACTTTTAAATATTGACTAATGTTGACTTTTTTGTAAAAACTGAGATTAAAGCACCAAGTAACTCAAACAACTCACATAAGCTATAATAAGCTTATGTGAGTTTTAATAGACTGGAAAAGAAGCTGGAGTAACAGTAATCAACAATGTAACTTTAAATGAAATTGAGACAATTAATTAAACATGGAAATTAAACTTGCATTATAAAAACTGAGATTACAGAATACATCTAATTAACTATTTGAAAACATTTAAAATGACAGAAATTAAATGATCAAAATTTCTCTAAGACTTAAGAAATTGGACGACTTTCACTTGTGAATGAGATGGGGATTATATAGCTGAGCTGAGGAGAGCTTGGGATCCTTTCAGAAGCTTCACGAATGTCTAATCACAGCCATTGATTCATCTCTTTGTCACCATATCTAATCTAAACCCTTCGATTGCTTGGGTGAGGTGTTTAGACCAATGAGAGGCTTCCATTTTGCCACTGTGGCAGTCCTTATGCCTCACACCTCTGACACGTTGTCAGAGGTTCTAGAAGGGAGTTTAAGTGTGGGTAAAAAAATGGGTTGATCAGGGTAAGAAGGGAAGATGGGCAGTAAATGGTGGGAGGCTCTGTTTGGGCGCGGGGTTGGAAATGGGTTGGTTTGTTTATTGTTTTTCAATTTCTTTGACCGGGTAAGTGGGATTTTGACCGGGGTCCAAGTAGGATACGGGTTTAGTGATAACCGGGTATTGGTTTAGTGGGTTGGACCGGGTATGTTTATGCTTTGGATTGGGCCTTTGGGTTTTATTTGGATTAGGATGTAAAATATATCCAAGGTTTAACATAGGGACTTAAGCTGCCAAATCTGAAAATATAGGGACCATAAGTGCAAATCTGAAAATGTATTCCAAGGGCCATTATTGTCATTCTCAAATAAACCAAGGACCGAATTTTTCCATCTTTGAAAATTCCAAGGACCAAACATGTCAGTTCTGAATCTTCAGGGACTAAAACTGCCATTTTGAGAATTGATTGTCCAAACTTGCAAATTCCTTTCTCAGCCTCAGCTTTTGCACTCTTCTCTCTCTCGTGCTCAGGTTTACGTCTGATTTGGTTCCTTTTTGTGTGTTTTTACATATCCGTACCTGCAAATGCACAAACTCAAGAAAACCACAAATATTAGCAATAAACGGCTCTATCTTGGTTATTTTGGGTCTATATTTGATAAAGAAATGATATGTGTTTTTGCACATATCAGTTAGCATAGTTGTACTCAAGGTTAGCTTGAATTTAGTGAGGAGAATGCACCATACTTTTCATTTCAATCCCAAGTGTTGTTCCGCAAACACTTGGGTATAGATTTTTTTGATTTACTTCTAATAAGAATTTAAACGTCAAAAAACTTTGTGTCATATCTTGAAAGTATTTTCTTATTATTAAGTATATCAATCACATCACTTAAGCATGGAATACAATTAGATTAACGTTGTAGTTAAGCTAAACGTGTAAACAGGAACAACACTTTGAATACTAAGGAGGTGTCTGCCAAACTCACATGTTATCCACGTGCTATGGATATTGGACCTCCCCAAAACTACGAGTCATCACTTTATGAATCGGCGTCATTAAGTGATATCTCGCAAATAGTTATTTTATTTGTCCTCTGGCTTGAGATACAAAGAGGTCTTGCATGTGTGGACATTCTGAACAAGGTGGTTATAACGGCTATTCTCAAAAGTTGGTTGAAGCACATGAATGACATATGTAGTCAAAATAGAATTCCTTTCATTCAGTTGTCTTCTGGAGTATGATACTACTGGGCCCCTCGCAGAATTAATCAGATGTTTGCATGGTCGTGCCCAAAGTGTAAATCAAGATGATACTTGTATTACGTTTGGTAATCTTGATTAATTTCTAAAACGAGAAACAGAATAGTTGAACAACATGGAATGACTTTAATCCATATTCATAGTTCAATACGTATTTGAAACAAAAGGATAATTTAAAATAGTAAACCATTTACCTAGTTGTTTTATGAAACCACACTGAGGTATTTCTGAGAGCAATGTGGTGTTGCTAGATACTTAGCATTGTTAGTATACATTATTGATTGTGACGATCGCAAGTGGGAGCTATTGGTTATGCGTACGTCAAATCAATAGTTATACGGCCGAAAATCACGTGAGCCTATCGGGGCACACACGTATACATTTAGAGAACGTTTATTAAACATAATTGTTTATTAAACATAATGATTGTGTTTATTGTAAACTATTAATTATAATTAATATAATCCAAGAGATAAATATAACGGTCGTTAGTCTGTTAGTGTAATGGTTAACGGTCGTTAAAGTCTAAAGTTAGCTAGTATCGTACAAGTTAATTTCACAAGGACCAAAAGGCAACATGGAGGCCCATGGACACCCCTTGTGGCTGGCCATATTCCATTAGGGCAATAGGGGAGTAGCTTGTTCCCTAAGCTACCTTATTAGTATAAAAGGAGGGCTTTGGTTCTTCATTTGTTCACTCATTACAAATCAAAGCATCCATTGCTCCTCTCTCTTGCTCTCTGCGATCGTCCAACACCCCAAGTAAGGAAGTTGGCTTTGTTTCTTCTCTACGAATAGCATTCATGTTTAGTTCGTAGCTCGTGGGTTCAACATTGGCATCCTAACTCTCTCGTTAGATGTGTAGTGTGAGTTTTCGATAGAGGTCAACTCACTATAGTTGATTTGGGTTTCGTGGTGATACGAGATCCATTGTGTGTTCGTGATGAAGATCAAGACTTGGTGTTTATCTATTTTTCAATATATTCGAGGTTATCATTTATGTGTTTTAATTCATAACATTCAATACAAGATCCATTCGATGCGTACTCGTGATATTGATGGTTTAATCAATATGAATTCCCAACACGTGTATGTCTGATATTTTGATTGACTAACTTACAGTGTTTGAGCAATCCCGTAAATCCCACTTCGGGATGTTGACGTGATCACTTCAAATTTGTTTGTACTGAACATGATTTTGAACCTGTGACTTGTTATACATTTTGCATTTTGTTACTTATTGCAGGGATGTTTTTGGCAATTATTTTGACCTTCTTAGCTTATTTTTATACGGTTGTTAGAAAAGTACGAATACGGTATTGTTTTTGAAATTTAGTTTCCCGAAGATGAATTTTAAGTATCATATAGATGGAAACTAGGCGCGATATTAGTTACAAAATGAGGCATACTTAAGTTTAAGGGGATGGAATGAAAATATCGGTAAAAGTCAGTCTAAAAGGTTGGCCAGATCACACACCCTGTGCATCACTATATATATGGACAGACATAATGCAAGTTAGTTAGTCACAATTAGCAAAGGAGGAAGTTTTAACCTACGAATGTGTTGATTTTGGCTTTGTGTTATCTCAAACGGGTCAACCTTACCCATTTAACGGGTTGACCTATTTTGACAAAATTGAGTTTTACTACAATTACATAATATTCATAAAGAAACTTTCACACAATAATGTGACATGACACTTTGTACTGTATTTTCCTTCACCAACTCCTTTTTTTAACAAATCATATTGCTATATATCATTTGTGAAAATCCTTTCATAAAACTTATGTGGTTAAAGCATTTCCCCTAAAAACTACTGTCTCAGGCCAATTCTTTGACCCATAACCAACATGCCTGCCCGACCAACTTTCCACCTCTACTCATTAGGTGGTCGAACACTCGAATCCTCAATATCTCATATGCAAAGACAGACATGCGTAGACATACTCAAGGACACTGGTGGAACATAGTGAGGGCAGGGGAGGCCCCCCCCCCCCCCCCCCCCCCCCTCCCCTCCCCTAAAGAGTTGGTCAAGTTCCGCCACTACTCAAGGAGCTAGGTCTTTAACGCGAATCATAGAAGCCAAACAGGAACACCACAATGCCAATGTTTAAGATGTAAATAGTATCAGAAAACACAGATTACTCGCACTCTCACACATCACTAATAATAGTTATAATCAACAACCACCGTTTCTCACAATAGTTTACACAAATTTCAAATTACGTACAAGAGGTCGCTTTAATGTAGCAAATATTAATAATGGTAATCATGATTCTCATATCCTTTTCTTTTTGTTGGCATTAGCACTTGATTGCCTATAATCTTTTTCCTTACCAAAGATTCCTTGACCATACGTTGAAGATATAAGCTCCACAAGCAATGGAAACTGTAACGTCACGAACGAAGCAATTGGAAGCCATGCTAATGCAGCTATTGGAATCAGAATCCATATTTTTCCCTGTCCAAACATAATATACAGTGTCGCACTAAAGGCTGTCATCATGGATGTCACCGACACAAATAGCATCACAAGACCATATATTAATCTCTTTGGCAACTTGTAAAGAAAGTCCTCATCTGCATAACGTGCTGTGAGAATGGATAGAAACAATAGCAAGGAAGTGGTGGCTGTGAACAATGAGATTGCATCTGCAACGGCAAATATGATAAAGCTCGGTTTCGTCTCATAAATTGGTTTCCCAGTCTTATCATCGTTTCCACCAGGTACAGTAATGGCAGCTGCAAATACTATTGTGATGATGAGAGCCGCCGTGATTGTGTATGAATCGGATGTCTTTTTCATCCACTCTTCCCCATCCTTTCTTAACTCCTTGTGCTCCCTTCTAAATACCATCATTGGTGTCTCTTTATTTTTGTTCAGTGCTTGTGTATGTGCTATTCCCACCAATCTTTTCACTTCCTGTAGCTCAAATTATATTCAACCAAGTAAATAAAACTAAATATTGGAAATCCTTTATTATTACTTTGCCAGTGATGTTGTGTGACTGTGTACTACAGTATCATAAGTTGTGCATTAATAATCTAGCTAGAGATCCAAGCTCACCTCAAACCATTGCAACTCTCGTTGCATTTGAAGAGCTGCACCGGAAACGACATTTGTTTTGTGTATAGGTGCTAAACGTCCAGCCAAGTGCAATATATTGTTACCACCATAGTCTCTGGATACCAAAAAGAGGGATTTGGCTTCATATACATGATGTAGAATATAGTTGTAAGCCTTTTCGCTACGGTTCAAGACTGTCAATTGAATTATACTATGCCCGTCTTTCATGGAATTAATTAAGTGCGGAAAATATGTTAAAAGCACATCTATTGGTTCAGCGGAGTTGTTTTCCACAACTAAACAAAACGGAGACCTATAAATGCGTGCAATGAAACTATCTGTAAATGCTTTATCAACTTCCTCGCATATACGCTCGAGTAGCTTAATAGTTGTATCGTGCTTTACTTTATCTTCCTTGAGGCGCTTAACGTGCGGTACTGTGATTCATCAAATAGTAAACATTGTTTTAAGCTTCAAAGTTAAAATAAGAGTAAATTGCATATATCATCCTTAAAGTTTGGCCAAATTGCATATTTCGTGCCAAACGTTACTAAAGTGCAAGGATCGTCCCTCTGGGGAAACCTTTGGTGCAAGTATCGTCCTATCGTCCGTCCCCACAAGGACGATACTTGCACCAAAGGTTTCCTCAAAAGTTTCCCCACATGGACGATACTTGCACCAAAGGTTTCCCCAGAGGAACGATCCTTGCACTTTCGTAACGTTTGAGACGAAACATGCATGCAATTTAGCCAAACATTAGAGACGATTTATGCAATTTACTTTATAAAAATAAATAAGTTTAAAGAGCAAGCTGACACCAAGTCTTGAGTTTATTATTTTTGATAATTACTCATGTTCAAGCAAAAATAAGGCCAACGGATATTTATGATCGTATAAAGTAAATGCCCTTTAACAATTATATGTTATAACCAATACCTTCAACATAGCATGTGTAAACACTAGTAGCGAATTATTTTAAAGATGTTAACGAGTCAAAATGAGCCTTGCATAAACCAGCCCAAGCTCAATTTTAGTTTATTTATTAAACTAATTACTAGTATTATGAAATAATAATACTAATCTAAATCCGCTTTTCCGAAATGCTACTTCTTCTTTTGTCTTACATAGATAATAATGGCGTGGATTTCCAATGGACAATTTTGTCTCCGATTTTAAGAATCGGTAAATAAAAGATACTTACAGCAATATTAGCCACAAAAATAATTTAAATCGGTGATCCGTTGATAACAGTCATTACCGACGGATTACCAACACATTTGGCTATCGGTGTAGCCCATTTTCCCCCTAATGAATTCTTTCGGTGTCATAAGATCTATGTTCCTAAAACAGATTAGTTTGGTAGAAGCTTGTGCGTACCATGCAGGAGTGTCGTCTCCCATAATTTGACACAAATCCACGAGATGACTACACAAAAAATCATATATGAATGCCAATAAAATAAATGTTATAAAAGAGAAGTACACACATAATATTATTTCAAGGTATGTCGATGCATATAAGTTAATATGTTTCTTAACAATAAACAAATCACTTGTAATATACATGGTTGAGTTGGGAAGGGGTCGGTGAGAAGAAAATTTAAAATAAAAAGAATAAGAAAGATTTTTAGTCACAAATTCCAAATAAAAGAGAGAAAATTTAAGGGGGGATGTATATATTTTTGTATGTGCATATAAAATATGTGGTTGTGGTTTCTTCTCATTTTAATTTTTTTTTTCTCATTTGATTCTAACCGAGTTTTATTAGAGTTTTGGAACCACACATTTCATATATAGCATACCGTCGTGGAGGCACCACCTCTCGTGCTTGGTAACAAGCTTATCCTTTTTGGGAGTCGCTTGGTTCTCCACGTCTACCATATCAGTATGACCCATGCTCTTATTCTCGATTGGTACATCTTCAATACAAATATAAGCATTAATTATCAAGAAATAGATAAAACATCGACCAAAACTAGTCAGCAATTGATTTTGAGTTATACGAGTTGGACCAATATTTAAGTATATATTTGAGGTAATTTATCATGATCCACGATTAGTTAAATGGATTATAATTCATTTAATTAGCGAATGACGAATGAATAATTAGTTGTAGAGTTACTATTGGGGGATCGAGCGGTAAACTATGATTGAAAGACTTACGGTGGTAAACAAATCTTTGGTACAAGTTGTAATGTGTTCCACTATAATATAACTCTGGCCTTGTGACGATGTTGCCTAGTGCACTTGTGTAATCCTTGTACACTGTTGCAGCTATGCTCGGGTAGTCGTTGATCAATTCATATGCTAAATCTGTAATCAAATAGCCCTATAAGTTGATAAATGAAATTCCTTAAGTATAATGTAACATAACTTGGCAACAAATTAGTAATGTCATCTACTATACTATATCTGATATATCAGTTTCAAATGTTCCACGACATTAATTTGTTTGAAGTTGGGTACCTTCAGATGTTAGCTAGAAGTGTGTTATCAATTTATTTCTAACGTATTTTCATCTTTCGCTAAAATTAGGAAAAAGAAAGGGTTAGAAAGCGTACATACCAGTTAATCCTGTCTCAATTACTTGATTCAAAAGCTTACTAACATCTGTGCGTCTTTGGGACATGTAAATTTCGAATTTATAACTTTTCATTTGCTCGAACAAATAGTGAAAGGCTTCTCTTTTCATTACTGGATGAGCGTAATGGATCGCTAAAGCATCAAATTTATCAGGAATTAATAAACATCTTGGGTTAGAGACCGACATCATCTTCAAAGCTTCTGTGTTGCCATAAGATGCAGCAATGTGCGCTGCGTTCGCTCCATAAATATTTGCAGTGGTTACAAGTAACTCGTTGTTTATCCCCAATAGGATATCCCTAACAGCCTCATTATCTTTATATTTACCGACAGCATAGTGGAGTGCTGTATTGTTGTTTATATCTAATTTAGAAAACCATGTAACTTCCTCATGAGTGTTAACGATTTCTCGGGCTTTCACCCAGTCATTCTTCCGAATAGCTTTGATTAGTCTGTTTTCTACTCTGTCAACTGAAGAAACAATGTCGTTATTAGATGTGGTCTAATAACCTAATAATATATGCATTTAAACACTTTTTTTTAAAGACGGAACAGTACATAAAAGTGAACAATTCACTTTTCTTACCAATTTTGGTATGAGTATTGGTTATTTAGCCTGATATGGTTTACAAACATATATATCATGGGATCTATGTTCAATTATATCAAGTAGTCCTTTGAAAAACTACCTTTATATATGAGCTCCCTATGCACATCATTTTTTAACTCAACATCTAACCAGGTGACACATAAAGGAAGTTTTGTTTTCGAAGTTTCTGAAATGAACACCTTGAGATCTTGATTATTTTGAATTTCAGTAACAGGAAACCAAGGAGATCCGGTTCTGTAATGGACCTCCAATTTTAAACGAGATAAGTTTGTATTGACTTTGAATTGTTTGTTTAGAATGTCAGTTATCTCTGATAGTGTTATATCCTTGGACACAACCATTATTGAACTTCTGGAATTCTTGAAGAACCATTCTTTGCCGTCATATTCCCATCTTCCATTGTACGCGACAAATACAGTAACATGATCTAGATCAACAGAAAACGATGGATGTAAATAAACATGGAACTTAATCTTTAAGCATTAAAGCGTATATAAATAGAACGTGGCATGAAGTGATTAGTGTCGTGCGATATATGTTTGACATTATAAAATGTGGAATTTGGGTAAATAAATTTGTTTTATATTTTGTGAACTGAACCAAATTATCATAAATATTCTAAACTTTTGCCAATCTATCTATCTGTAAATTTAATAAATGAAAAGTTTTTTGAATGCCATAATCTCCAATTCTGACGTCATATACTGATGTCATTAATACACTTGTGAGCATTCTAGCATCCCCTTTTCTAATGGGGGATGATACTCACATCACATTTTTTGATGCATGTACCACAAATTGTGATGCATTCATCATAAGATGTGGTGTGGGTATCAATTCCCTTTTCTAATATACCGATGTCAATTTCTAATACACTGATATCAATTTATCACCGTAAAAATTACCAATTCATCACTATAATTGGTTGAAACCCCTTATACAATCAAATGTAATGTTTTTCTATGACAATTTCTAACAACAACAGGCTCAACAACAATTTGTTTATCCATACGGTTACGGTATTGGAATTATTTAAATTGTATGATTTTGTGATTTTTTATACCCGATTCGTTTTAGGGTTTATTGGGTTAATCCCAATCAACCCAAGTCAAACACCCATATGACCCGGTCAACCCAAAGTCAAACAAGAAAGTCAGAAAACATAAAAGTCAACCAAGGCAGTTTTCTAGGCAGTTACAAAAACGGTTACATGATAACTGACATAACTGTTGGATGGGTGAACCATCACAACGTGTCAATGTACCCATTCGTTTGTTATAAATAGATAGAAATTGTATTCAAACAGTTTATGACTGATATATAGAAAAACCTTTACGATTCATTTGTTTCTTGTATTTTTGGTATATTTTGATTATAGATCTAGTAAAATGGGCCAACAATTGGTATCAGAGCGGTTTGATCATACTAACCAAAATTATCACTTACCAATCTTTCGTTTTAGTTTCAGAATCATAAGAATTAGAAACTGTTTCGATAATTTTTTTCTGCAAAAGTAAACCGAACACAAATCAAGATATCATTTGTGTGCTTCTGTTTCTGTCGCAACAAGGGAACGATCACAACCGTGATTACTCAAACCCCGGCATCAGAAAATCAATTCGCAAAGAAATTTTTTTTTTCATCGAAACAGAATCATTAAATCCAATAGGATTAGAAACGATTAAATCGTTTATCTTTGATTCAAACAAAACTAATAATGAAATCATCAATTAGGGAAAAATTATAACGATTCGAATTACAAACACACCTGTTCAGATTAACGAATCAAACCCAGAACGTTAATTGAGTCACCAATCGACTTAATTACAGTCTTCAATTATCCATATCTCTCACGGATTGAAAACCCCCAAATTCACCGAAACCCTAAAAGTTTCGATTGAAGGGAATAAGTGCTCGCGAAGAACACCACACACCGGAGAAGAAAGGAAGGCCACCAAAGCCATAAAGATCAGGAGAAGAGAACGGGAAAAATCCCAGAAAGAAGAGACGAAATATTCTCAGTCTCTCACTAGAGACGTTTTTTTTTTTTTTTTTTTTTTTTTTTTTAATCTCAAATAAGAAGATAAGAAAACATATAAAAGAAGCGCTCAATTTTTAGGGCAACAAAGGATTATTATTTTAGGCATCGGGTTAGACCATCAACCCTTCCAGGTTTCAAAATATACAAAACCACCCTTTGATTTTTTATATAGTATATATTTCATTTTTATATATATTATTTTTGTTTGATAAGTTACTTTAATTTACAAATTTAGTACTTCATCAATTTTTTTTTTAAATATAGTAACCTAGTGATTACACTGCTTATTATATTAAAAATAACTTTTAAGGAGTAATTAACCTTAGGATATTTCATTTAAGAATTTTTAATCTCCCAGGATAGTTTTTCAAAATTATACCTATAAAAGTTTTATACACCTTTAAGGAAAATAAAACATTAGAGCTCACTAAAAATAAGAAATTTCAACACACATCGTGTTAAAATTCTCTTGGAGATTTATCGTCGATATCTTTAAGATATGACGAAAGACAGTGGTAATAAGGAATCTAGTACTAATATTACAAATAGTACACCCTAATTTCAATGCCCAATCCTAAAGCCTGCGAATTACTCATTATGGGCAATTCACATGCAAATCATTCTCGAAGCAAATAGCTTATGGGAAACAATAGAGCCGATTGAGTTGACTCAATCCAATAAGAAAAAAGATAAAACCGCTATTGCATTTCTTTACCAAGCCTTACCCGAAGGACAATTACTTCAAATAACAAAGCACAAAACCGCCAAAGACATTTGGAATGCTTTGAAAACTAGACACGTTGGCGAAGACAGAGTTCCACAAGCAAGACTACAAACACCCAAATCTGATTTTGAGATGTTACAAATGAAGGAAGACGAGACAATCGACACCTTTGCTACAAAACTAACAACACTTGTAAACAAAGCCGCTGGTCTAGGACACACAATTAGGGGTGGAAACGAGCCGAGCCGCTCGTAAAAAGCTCGAGATCGGATCGGTAAAAAGCTCGAACGAGCCGAGCTTAAACGAGCTCGAGCCCGAGCTCGAGCCTATATTAAAGCTCATTTAATAATCGAGCCCGAGCCCGAGCTCTATATACAAAGCTCGAATAGGCTCGCGAGCCCTATACGAGCTTTACATACACAACCCTCAAACAGCTAGCCCAAATCTACTAATAGGCTAGTAAAAGACTAGGCCCATTTCCCTCGGATATAATTATGAGTTTAGCCTATGTAATAAACCAAACCCAAAGACTAATGCTTATATATCACAATCTATTTATCACAAGTTAACCCTAAACACACTCACATCTTTTATACTCCCGCAGCCACACCATCTTCTTCTCTCTAGTGAACCAATCATTTTTTCCGGCTTCAAGATCTTTAAAGGTCTCGGGTAGGTATTAATCGATTTGTGTTTTTGTTTGAACGAATCAAAGTAAGAACGTAACACACTTGTTATAATTATTTCTTTTTATTCGAATGATATCAAAGTTACAGATCTATGATGATTTCTTTTTCGTGTGTTTGATCTTTTGAAGGTCTTGAAGTTTATTGTACACCACGAACGAAAGAAATCTGAGATCTTTGGTTGTTTTTTTATCTTTCGAGTGATCTATGATTATTTTATCTTTAAACATTTGTTCTAAGAAATTTTTTTGTGATAAACTGATATCGTTCTTCATGTTGTTTGATATGGAGATATGAATAGAGACGGTTAAGGTTTTTGTTTCACTGTTGTTGACTGAGGTGGATTATTAAGCCTTAGTATATCGATCAGCATATATACTACCATATACTATAGTAGAAAAATTAACTTTACTGGTAAAATGATCTATAACTAAATGAAACCTGTTACCAAAAATTACTAACGAGCTCATTAACAAATAAACGAGCTCTAGATAAACAAGCTCGAACAAGGAAGCTCGAGAAACCTAGATGCATCACAAACGAGCCGAGCCCGAGCCGAGCTCGAGCTTTTATATCATATCACGAGCCGAGCTCGAGCTCCAACTTGAAGGCTCGAATCGAGCCGAGCTCGAGCTCGAGCTCTCTAAAACATAAACGAGCCGAGCTCGAGCCCATGTAGGCTCGGGCTCGGCTCGGCTCGTTTTCACCCCTACACACAATTGAAGATCAAACCTTAGTACGGAAACTATTAAATGTTGTACCCGATACGTATCTGCAAATAGTTGCATCAATAGAGAAACATTCTGATCTAAGTGAAATGACGATGGAAGAAGCAATTGGGAGACTCAAGACGTACGAGGAAAGAATAAAGTTTAAGAAGAATAAGGACAATAACGATCAAGATAAGTTATTGTTTACACGTCACAACAATAACATTACTCATGGAAGACACTGTGAAAAATGTGGACAAGATTTGTTGCGAGGCCAAGAAAATAATTCCAAGAAAGAATCAAACAGCAACTCAAATAAATTTACTCATGATAAGAGTAAGGTGATGTGTTTTAGATGCAAGGAGTATGGGCATTTTGCAAACAAATGTCCATCAAAAAAAGAAGAACAATCTAATCTCATTGAAGATGACTTAGAACCAACATTACTTATGGCAACTGTTGAAGAAGCACCAGAAAAAATATGAGCAACCTGGACTTAAGGAAGATCACAAAAATGAAGGTGAAATAACCAGAAAAATATGATCAGCCCGGAATTAAGGATGATCACAACAATAAAGGTGAAAATAACCAGAAAAAACATGATCAGCCTGGACTTAAGGAAGATCACAACAATAAAGGTGGAAATAACCAGAAAAATTATGATCAATATGGACATAATGAAGATCACAGCAGAAAAGGTGGAAGTAACCGAAGAAAAATTGATCTACCTGGATATAAGGATGATCACAAGCACTACAAGAAATTAAAAGCTCAGATGATGGATTTAACTAGAAGATGAATCAAGAAGACTTAAAGACCTACGTCGCAGCGATTGTGATTAAAAGGGAGAATATTGGGTTAATCCCAATCGACCCAAGTCAAACACCCATATGACCCAGTCAACGCAAAGTCAAACAAGAAAGTCAGAAAACACAAAAGTCAATTAAGGCAGTTACAAAAACAGTTACATGATAACTGACATAATTGTTGATGGGTGAACCATCACAACGTTTCAATGTACCCATTCGTTTGTTATAAATAGATACCAATTGTATTCAAACAGTTTATGACTGACTAGAAGGGTACCCGCGCGTTGCAGCGGCGGGCGCCATACAATTAAAATATTCAGCATTTTTTTTTTAGATCTATATTTTCCTGTACAATAGATATACGGACGACGATAATTTTAGTTTTGAATACTGTTATACAATAACAAAAATTTTCATATAAAAATTGTAGATTATCCACGTGATGTGGTGACAATAATGAGTTGGTAATAGGTATATTATAAAGGTATGAGATTAAAGTAGTTGACAATAGCCCATAGTCATTAGTTATTATTTAATAATAACACCATAGCGACTTTTAAAAATCACTTACATTATACTGAGAAAATTTAGTTCTAAAAAATAATGTTTGTTAAATTTATCCCTCATAAATGGATGATACAAGTAAAAGATTACTTATAAAGATAAAGTAAAAATAAATATTCAATAAATCATGTGGGCTATATTAAAAAGTATAATTATTAATATACAAATATATATATATATATATAGTGTAAGGTTATTTTCAGAACCAGAAAAAGGTCAAGAACTGCGAGAACCAATCTGAGCCATCTATTTTTCAATCAATGGCTACAAAGAAAGGTGGCATAGATGTAATAAAATTGAACTTTAGGCTATATTGTATAAGTGATAAAAGGGTATTTTAGAGATTTCATATTACTCCTAGAAAAGTTCCTGACAATCAGTTTCTCTTTTAAATCTTTGATGTATTCATCTTGTACCTCTCTCTCAACCTCTGACCTAGAAACCGCCTCCGTCATAACCAATTGCCAAAAACCGCCACCTAAAACTGTCACCCTCTCTTCACTTAATATCATTTTCTTCCCATCCATATTATCAATCATTGATTTTATATGTATTTCTTTCTCTAACGATTGTTTACAGGGATACAAAGAATCATTTTCTCACATATCACAAGCTTTTTCACCCATATTGTTTCCAGATCTACTTGATTTCGTCATCAAAACAACCACCACCATCGATTTTATATAAGTAATAGGTACATAAATTCATCATTTATATCTTTTTGATCAACTACAGTTGAGACAATAATTGGTAAGTAAAAATATTGTTTATTCATTTGTCATCTGCTTGTCGTTCAATCATGCTCAACATGATAGCCTTTATATTATATACATTTGTTTCACTACAATTTTAATGATATTTTAAAGTGGGTGTGAATCTGTGCTCATATAAATGGGATATGCTAGCTTATTAGATTTATATTTGTATTTGAATAAAAGCTTGGTTTTTATTTTTTTTAATTATTATTTTGTTTTAATGTAATTGAGCCAGAATAATAAAATTGGAACACAAGATGAATTACGACGATATAATACACATCAGTAGGGGGTTGAATATGATAAATATGATTGTGTCTAATGCAATTGTTTATATGTCAAATAAGGGGTGTTTGGTTGATGGATTTTCTGTCAAAAACGGGGTTGTTTGGTTACTCTTTTTGCTGTCAAAAGATGACTTGTTGGTTACTGTTTTTTCTGTCAAAAAAGTGGTGTTTAGCTGCTGATTTTTATGTCAAAACATGGGTGTTTGGTTGCTCTTTTTGGTGTCAAAACATAGCGTTATGTTTGCCCTTTTTCTGTCAAAACAAGGGGTGTTTGGTCGTCGTTTTACTATCAAAATAGGCTAATTGGCTTCTTTTTTACTATTAAAATAGGCCGTTTGGTTGCTGTTGTGTCAAAACTTGTATGCATCTTTTAATGGTGGACTCGTGAAACTATTTTCTAATTGGTGTGACGAACAGTGTGAAATACATGTGCTTCTAATCGAGTTTGTTCACTCTATGCTTGAATTTATAATTGGTGTGTTCACTCTATGTTTGAAATACATGTGCTTCTAATCGAGTTTGTTCACCTCTTCTTTTAATATTTATAATTGGTATGACGAACAGTGTGAAATACATGTGCTTCTAATAGAGTTTGTTCACCTCTTCTTTTAATATTTATAATTGGTATGACGAACAATGTGAAATACATGTGCATAGTTAAAAGCAACTTTGTCCTACATCAGCTACTAATTATTTCGAGTAGAATACCTACATGACTCCTTTTCTGCGATTTATTTATAGGTAAAATCAACATTGTGTGTCATACCTTAAAAACTCGTATTTAGTCCTCTAATTTAGATTCTTGCAATAGAGTTATCAACATTTTATTTATTTATTATTAGGCTAGATGTGTCAATCATATGTTAAGACTAGACTCTAGTGGTTGCGTAGTATAATAAGAGTACCATATATCGTACTCCGGTAAGATTTATGAATAAATTTCCTTAAATACTACTATAATCGTCTTCAACGTCTTTTTACTGCTAATTATCTTGATATTGTAAGTTCATATTTTGGTACATTTAAGAACTTCAACTAAGGACATATTTTCAGTATTGTATCAGCTAGAGCAAGTGATTATACAATTCTGCATCCGTCATTGAGGAATGAAAGCCGGGGCAACTACCTTGTGTTCATTCAACTTTAGTGGTTTTACTCCAACTCAATTAATGCTAGATACCTATGAATACAACTGGTTGCACTTATGATTCACCTCTTCTATACAATTAGCACTGATTGTGGATAGTATTATATCTATGGCATTACCAAAAACTGAACCCTGTTTTTGTGAAAGACGATATGATCTCCCGTCAATTTTTGAATAGATACTCAACCCGTCAACTTGCTATGTTCACGTGTGTGGAAGTTGTGCGTAGGAAGGATTGTAAATCATAGAACCCATGTTTTGCTTCTAATCCTATCCACTTGATTAATGCAACAGGTTGGTGTTTGCTTTTTAGGTCTAGGATCCAAGATCAAAAAAGAAAAGAAGAACATGTCATCACTCCTAAATGTGTCAAAGTTAACTTAAAAAGATAAAATCTTTTTTAAATGTCTTTATAACACATGGTAGTTTTAGAGTATCTTTATGTTATGTTTTTTTATATAAAGGTTCATTTTGAATAATTTTAGCGTAGTTTATTTTGTATACTTTTATTTTACATATGTAATAGTTTAGGCCATATTAGGGATTTTTAGGAGATTGTTTATTGTAGTATGGTTGTTGATTTATACAGACATATGGAGAATATATTATGGTGAATATAAATTAGGTTCTCATTTTATCAAATTACATATAACTCTTTATTTGTGTATAGCTTTGAATTTTAAATGTTTTATTTTTAAAAATATATGTATGTGTTGTATTTGTTGAGTTGTTTTTTTTTAAGTTTTTATATTGCCACCTGTGAAACCTGTGGGTCTATAGTCTAGTTTGTAATATAGCACAACTTCAAAGTTGATTTCAATGTATTATAAATGCTTGAAAGCCTCACACATAAACTTTTTTTTTATCATATTTTGCATCAATTACTAAGCAATTTGATTTCACAAATGGGTCATATATAGCTGGTCGTTGCAATCCCTAGTGCTTTAAGCCATTTACCCTTGAACCACCCACGATATATTATTACTTACATATGACAAAATGATATGATATTCAATAATTGGTATGCTAAATGAGATATTGTAGTCAAATGTAATATTAGAAAACTAGAATGTTTACTAAGAATAATTGACAGTTTCATTTACTTATAAAACTTAAAAGTAAAACATGAAATGGTAAGATGATTCGGTGAAGAAAACATCAACGTAACCAAATACACGCCATAAGGGAATTGGTATGCTCTATATGTAGGGAAACTAGAACACTTTTATTAAAAAATCAGATTAAAATAACACTAATAACAAAATTAATAGTAATTAAAGAGCAAGAAAATAAAACATATAGAATGGGAATGAAGTAGAAGACAAACTCTTATAAAAGGATAAATAAAAGAAAACAATAAAGGTTAATGCACGAGGCTCGTGTTTAACACGATTCCCTTTTGGAACAGATTCGTCGTCTGTTTTCGAGGGTACAACAGCCAAAGCTGATGTACAGCTAGACGTGACAAACTTGCCTTAGATTTCAAGGAAACGTTGGCATGCCTTGATCAAACGTGGTAGGAGGAAAACGTTTGGAGCGTATGGAGGTTTTATTATATTCGGTTCTGTGTCAAACTGAATAAGACATGGGTTTAATTTGTAGTGTAAACCTTTCTTGGTCACTAAGACATACTAACTACTAAATTAAATTGATTTGCAAATCTGCTATAAAATAAACACGATTTGGAAATCACTAATTAATAAAAACGAAACTGCGGAAACTTGTAGAGAAAGTTTAAATGAATTCCTAAATTAAATTGACATAGATTTATAGAAAGGAAATTTATTCGTGTCCGCAAGTCGCGTGGGCTTGCATGAGTTCACAAGCGTGAAACTCATTTGGCCAAAAAATTCAAAATCTACACCCCATTGCACGCACGTAGGTGTTGGTGTAAAACGAGGCAAAGACAACTTTGATGGTTGATACCAAGATTTATATATAAAGACGTCTTCATTTCCTTTTCCAAGCAATATGGGATACTTTCACGATTTCCTTTTCTTTTTTTGCTTTAAGTGCCTCACTTTAAGACACGATATTTCATTTATATTAACTCTATTTTAAACACACTTTAGCTCGTTACGAAGCTCTCTTCAAGGAGAACACAAGCCCACTAACCGCTACAAATATATTTATTATATACATATATTAAATAGTTTCCAAAGTTTGCAAATAATCACCTTTGAAAAATATTTTCCAACAAACCCCCACAAGTTGTGTTAATTGGAGTCCCAGCTATGCTGGAATCCCCCGCATTGTAAGTATAAAGAATTTTGACCACGTAATGTGCTTGACTTAACACAAGTCCATTTTGATTTTGTATGATCTTTATTTCAAGAATCACATCACCCAAGCCCATATATTTCATGTCAAACTTTGATTTCAGCATGTCTTTAACAGATTTGGTCATCTTGTTGTCATTGCCAATGATAAGAATATCATCAACATATGGACACAAGATTATATATCTACTTTTGTTTTTAAGGCTGAGGATGTTGGTACGAAGAAGTTCATGGTAGCTTGTTTTTTAGATTACAAGATGGTTGATTCAAAGAATGTGATAAGTTAGGTTAAAGATCTGAATGTTTTGCTACACGACATTCATGCTAAGGAATGACTGTGAGTGAAAATTTTCAGGTTGCTGCAATTTTTTAAAAGTTACCTCTAAGTTGGGTGGAATTAAGAACTTTATGAAAAATAAGTGAAAGGAGATGAGTGTAGAAAACTGGTTGTTCATCTTCGTATTGAAGAGGACAATAATTTTTCTCTAGAAAAAAAATTATACACCTGATTTTGCCAAAGAAAATATGGTTGAGCATAAGCACAAGGGGTGACCCAGTGATAAGAATACCAACCTTTCAAAGTGGAGGTCAATAGTTCGAATCCAACGGGGAGAAAATTAATCTCCTTCTGGCCACCGAGGTTCGCCTGCTCCGAATTTGGTCTATCCAAAAGGGTAGTCACTATAGGATTAGTAGGCTCTAAATGTCGACTTGGAAACCCATGTAACCAAAAGGAATATGGTTGAGCATGCTTTGTCATCTTGAAAGTCTAAGGTCAAAGAAAAGGCAAGGGCAAAGGAAATAATGACAAGAAGAGCAAAGAGAAGTCTAAGTACCTTGCTCCTAAAGCTGGAATTGTGAAACATAAGCTCCAAGGATTGTTCTACAACTTTGACCAGTCGGGTCACCGTTCTACTAACTGCAAGATGCCAAAGCGGGTGACTCTCCGCTAGGCGATTATGGTGAATGATAATGTGGACATGACTGCTATGGTGTTTGACGTCATTGCCATGATCTTTGAAGTTATCCTAATTGGTTTCAACAACATAGAATGGTGGGTTGATACTTGGGCTACCCATCATGTGTGTGCTGATAAGAGTATGTTTCACTCTTTCATAGTGGTTGACAATGAAGAGAAGTTGTACATAGGCAACTTTACAACTGTTGATATCAAGGGTGTAGGAGATGTAATCTTTGAAGATGGCATCAGAGTAAGAGTTCAAGTTGACTAATGTCTTGTATGTTTTGTAGATTCGTAAGAATCTTGTGTTCGATTGGCTGTTAAACAAGTTTGGTTTTCCTCTTATTTTTTAGTCTGTTAAGTTTTTCCTTTAATAGAATCAAATGTATGTTGGTAAGGGATATGCTCTGAATGGTATGCTTAAGCTCAATGTAATGGTTGTTAAGAATGATATCAATAAAAGGAATTATTCTGCTTATTTGATTGAGTTTTTTATTGTGTGTCATGGCCGTCATGGACATGTAAATATTAATCCAATGGGTCGTCTGATTAAATTGAATTGCATACCTCTTTCAAATCGGTTGAACAAAAAACCAAACCACTTGATATGATACACACTAAAATATGTGATTTGAAATCACTAGCCACAAAAGGTGGCAATAAGTACTTTATTACATTTATTGATGATTATATTAAATATTGCTACGTTTACTTAATAAAAAGTAAAGATGAATCTATAGAAAATTTTGCTCTATACAAAAACGAAGTTGAGAATCAACTTAATAAGAAAATAAAGGTTGTATGAAGTGATATAGGAGGTGAATGTGTGTCTCCATTTTCTAATTTATATGCTAAACATGGTATTAGACAAGAATTCACTACTCCTTATTTACCTCAGCAAACAGTATTGCCGAAAGGAAGAACCGTACCATGAAATAAATGGTTCAGGTCATGTTGAAAAATTCTAGTTTAATTCAGGACATGTGGGGGAAGCTATTCTAACAGCTACCTATTTTTTTTTTAATAGGATACCTCATGAGGAAAAAGAAGATACCCCTTATAAACTTTAAATGGGAAGAAAACCATAATATAAGTAGTGATAATGTTTTCATTGTAGATTGTATATTCATTGGATATGCTAAGAATAGTAGTGATAATGTTTTCATTGTACATGATTCGAAAAATCCGGATATATAAAAGGGTACAATAATAGAATCAAGGAATGCTTCTTTTTTTGAAAATATATTCCTTGTTTAACGTAGAAAACGAAAAGTTCATCTAGAATAGATGAAGAAATTGTCTAAGATAAGAGAAAGAGATGATAATGATCTCCAAGATGATAGGTAAGATCAACCAAAGGAAGATGAGGTTGAACATGGAAAAAGCAAAAGGGCAAGAATTGAGAAATTGTTTGGATCTGATTTTGTTTCTTTTATGATATAAAATGAACCTACTTCATACCGAGAAGCGATTACATCCTCGGAATGGCCTCAATGTAAAGAAGCCATTAAAAGTAAAAAATATTCAATTTTGTAAAATCATACTTGGAGCTCGTGGATTTACCACCTGGTTGTAAACCATTAGGCTATAAATCGATCTTCAAGAAGAAGATGAAAGTCGATGGCACCATTGACAGTTAAAAAGCAAGATTGGTAATCAAATGATTTAGAAAAAAAGAAGGTCTAGATTACTTTGATGCATATTCACCTGTTACATGAATAACCTCTATTAAGATGATGCTTGCTATTGCCGTTTTAAGAAATTTGGAGTTCACCAAATGGATGTGAAAACGACATTTCTAAGCGAAAATTTAGAAGAAGAAATCTACATAAACTAACCTGAGGGTTTCATGGCTCCTGGACAAGAGAACAAAGTTTGTAGGCTTGTTAAGTCATTATATGGCTTAAAGCAAGCTCCCAAACAATGGCATCAAAATTTTGACTATGCCATGCTAGAGAGTGGATTCAAAATTAACGAATCCAACAAGTGTGTTTATGTAAAAGACAACAACAGTGGATATGTAATCTTGTATCCATATGTTGATGATATGCTTATCATTGACAGTGACAACAAGATGATCAAATTTACTAAAGACATGTTAAAATCAAAGTTTGACATAAAAGATATGGGCTAGGTTGATGGGATTCTTAGAATAAAGATCATACGAACTCAAAATGAATTTGTGTTAAGTTAAGCACATTACGTGGACAAAATTCTTGATACACACAATGCAGGGGATTTTGGCCTAGCTAGAACTCCAATTGACACCAATAAGTATCTATCTAATAATAGAGGCGTCGTTAATTCATAGAGGACATACCAATGCGGCGTAAACCGGTAACGACCATTAGTATACATTGTGATAGTCAATATGCAATTGGTGGAGCTTATAGCATAATATATAATGGAAAGCCCAAACATTTTCGTCATCGACATAATTCGATACAACAACTACTCTTAACAAGAGTTATGTCAACTGACTATGTGAAGTTAAAGGATAACATCGCAGATCCGCTTACGAAAGGCATAAGCAGAGAGTTAGTTATTAAGTCATATAGAGGAATGAGACTAAAGCCCTTGAAGGAATGAGTTTATATATAGGAAAACCTAACCCAGTTGACTGGAGATCCCAAGATCTGGGTTCAATAGGACAACCTAATCATATAAACTGTGGGGGAAGTCAATGTGGGTGAGTTATTTAATAATGTAACTTTCCGATCAATTCCTATTACAAATGTGACTTGTTGTGAGGTTAAACATATGCTTTAATGATTCAAGATAAAATCACAAAGCATATGTTTTTAGTGATTCAAGAGGAAATCCTATACGTGAGATATAAGTGGTGTCCCTTCGAAGGGAATTGTGGATGGCGCAATTCCTAAGAGCTTTTGAAGAATGAGGCTAGTGTTCATGACCATAACGAACACGACTATTAAGACTTGACAAGATCATGGAGAGTCTTGTGTGAAGTGTAATGTCGTCTACGTAAACAGCTTATGAGTTCAAGGATATCGCGTCTACTCACAGTTTGGACATCGCGTCTAATCACACCTAGGAGACTAGGTGCATTTCTCAAAGGAAGGTTCAAAGGGTCACACCTACCTATCCTATTCAGGACTTAACCGTAGAAATTTCATCAAAACTTTTGTATGTTTTGTATCGGTCTCCATTTATGTGGGGGATTGACAGAAAATGATTATTTGAAAACTTTGTGCACATATTTGTAATGGTTAGTGAGTTTGCATTCTCCTTGAAAAAAGCTTCGCAACGAGCTAAGTGTCTAAAATGGAGTTAATATGAATAAGATATTATGTCTCAAAGTGAGACAACTTGAAGCACAGAAAGTTAAAATAGGGAGAGTATCCCACATCGATTGGAAAGGGAAATGAAGAAATCTTTATATAGAAATGTTGGTATCAACCATCAAATTGTCTTTGGTTGGTTTTACTCCAACCTACGTGCGCGCGCGGATTTTAGATTTTATGGGCCAAAATGTGTTCCAAGCTTGTGAACTCATGCGAGCCCGCGTGACTTGCGGACACGAATACAGCTTCGAAAATTAGAGCTTGTGTACAAATCTTTTTGCTACAGATTCTCATTTCCCATAAATCTGTATCAATTTATTTTAGGAATTGATTTAAACTTTCTCTACAAGTTTACATAGATTCGCGTTTGTTAATTAGTGATTTCCAAATCATGTTTATATTATAGCGGATTTAAAAATCAGTTTAAATTAGCAGACCAAGACGGGTTTACACTACAAATTAATCCCATATCTCATTCAGTTTGACTCAAACCGAAAATAATAAAAGCTCCTTGCGCTCCATACACTTTCCTCCTACCACGTTCGATCAAAGCGTGAAATCCAAGCCAAGTTTTCACGTTCGGCTATACATCAGCTTTGGTCGTTGTACCCTGAGACGATGAAACTGTTTTAAAGGAATCGTGTTAAACACGAGCCTCGTGCCTCGACCTTTACTGTTTCTTTTACTTATAGTTTAATAAGAGTTTGTCTTCTGCTTCGTCTCCATTCTACCTGTTTTTATATTTCTATTTTTTAATTATTGTTAATTTTATTATTGATATTATTGTAATCTGATTTATTTTTATTTTTATTTTATTTTTTTGTTAATTTTACTATTGATATTATTGTAATATGATTTTGTTAATAAAAGTGTTATAGTTTCCCTACACTATATCACATCTTATGTTTTAACAATTCTAATGATGAATAAAATATACATGCTTGAGTTGTGAATTAAAATGAAGTAGCGAGTTGACAATACAAAGGTTATGATAAATTGACATAGTCTACGTATAATAATAAGCAAGTTGGTGATCGATATACGATTATACCTAATAGCCGGTTATAGATCTTACGAAAGAATTCGAGTGGCACACAAAATTATTATTATTTTTTTTTTTGGTGCAAAAGGTGAAATATCTTATTAAAACAATAGCAACAATACAACTAGAAGAGTTATAGACATACCTATAACTCTTATATCACAAAGCAAAAACAAACATTACTGTAATACAATGAAACAGTAACAAACTAGCACAGAAACAATGCTTCCTTGCATCTACTGAACAAAAACAAACATACCGCAGTCAACCTTCTATCAGAATAGCAAGACTGCAACAATCAAATACACCATTTATTGCACCATAAACCATCTAGCTACATTTCCACCTTATCTACTTATCAAGACCATTCAACCTTCAACCACAATGATCAAGATAAAATAGATTAGTGGCTTCACTAGGCACCATTACCTCTCCACTGCAAGGGCTATACCATATGAGCTACATTTCCATTTACTACAATGGCTTCACCCACATGGGAACACACACCTTGCAGTGAGTACCAACCATTACCTCCTATTGACAATGCACACTAGGACCATGTAGGTTCATCTTTCACTCCTCACAATTCCTAGTACCATACATTGTCACACCTGTTCACTAGCCCTTCTCAAATGGAAACTCACTTTATGCTTTACACAGATGAATCATAAGCTATGCAGTCTTAACACCTCTTTGTTACCTAACAAAGGCCTACAAAAGAAATGTGAAGAAAGCACAGAAATGATCCAAAAGAGTAAACCAAGATACAGAGCCATCATTTTGAAGTGAACTAAAGCACATTCAAATTTAGCAAGGAGCTAAACTTGAAAGGAAGGTTAAAAACCTTTTGACTCAGCTGATTTCCAGTAAACTCAGCAAGAGAGATGAATCAATCTCAAAACCAAATTCCTTATGCAGGAAACTACTTTATGGGAGCAATAACTATCCATTAAAGATCAGTCTTACCCATTACTTGATACCCCATCTGGATCCTCAAGAGAGAGCAAGAGACCCAACAAATAGATCACCACCAAAATACTAGCCATCTGCACATACATTCAATACCCAAATATTCCAAATACAACCACCATTAGTATTTCCTATCAAATTTAACATTCCAGCTTTCTTCTGCTTTGAGAACATTATCAGTTTGCTTAACTTTGATTGATACTAATTTGGCTCTAACTTCATCACAGATTATGTTGAACAAATTATCTGCACTTCTACTACACTCAGTAAACAATCTACCATTTCTTTCTTGCCATATGTGATAAACTGTAGCAGCAAAACTCAGCCTCTTGATAATCTCCCAAACTTTACTGTTACAATCTTTAATACACATCTTGTTGACAGTACCTTCCCATGTGGTATCATAAAATTTAACATTGGCCATTCTGCACATTTTAATCCAAACTTCTTGGGCAAACTTGCATTTGAAAAACAGATGATCATGTGAGTCCATTTCCTCTTTGCAAAGACTGCACTCAAATGATCTAGTTGGATACCATTTCAAAAGCTTATCTTGAGTACAAAGCTTTTGTTTAACAGCCAACCAGAGGATAAATGCATGTTTAGGTATGCAATGAGAGTACCACACAAGTTTTTTCCATTGAACACAGTTATCCCCATTCCTAACATCTTTCCACACTGTACTAGTAGAATAATTCTTCACATTCCCTTTCTTATCCACCCATACAGCTTTATCTGGACTTTCAGTAAACACAGGAACAACTAAATTTTGTAAAAATGGGTATTTGATCGGCCAATGTTCAGGCCATTTCCACCCATTCTCATTTATTACATCAGCTAGGCTAGTGTTATCTTGGAATCCAGCACAAAAAATATCTCTTTTACTAATATGACTAGATAATGAAATCTCATTGTTCCACTTATCATGCCACACATTGATAGTTTTACCATCCCCAATCTTGTATCTTATATGCTTACCCACCCAGTCTCTAAGATTCAAGATGCACTTCCAAAACCAGCTATCACTCTTATCTATAGTCACATCCCAGATACTCCTATTTTTAAGCTTAACCACATTGACCCATTTGACCCATAAGGATTCTTTTCTAGATGCCACATTCCAAAGGTGTTTAGTTAGAAGAGTTTTATTCCACATCTCCAAAGGTTTAAAACCCAACCCTCCTTGATCCTTAGGCTTGCAGACATCCTTCCAAGCAACCCTTGCCTTACCATTTCCACTCTCACCATTATTCCACAAGAATTTTCTAAAAATTTGCTCAATATCTTCAATCACAGCTTTAGGAAGAAGAAAGACTGATCCCCAATATAACTGCATTGATGCAAGAACAGAGGAAATAAGCTGGGCTCTACCTGCATATGATAAGCTCTTGTTTTTCCAATCATTCAGTTTGCTGAGAATTTTGTCCACCAACTGCTTGCAGTCACCAATACCAATTCTTTTTGTAACCAAAGGAACACCTAAGTATCTAACTGGAAGCTTACCTTCTCTGAAAGGCATTATTTCTTTAATAGCATTTTTGGTAACTTCATCAATACTTCCACAGAACATAGTGCACTTCCCAAGGTTAGGATAGAGACCAGAAACATCACTAAACTTATTCAATGCTCTCTTTAAAGTGTTCACAGAATCCACACCACCATAACAAAGCATGATCAAGTCATCTGCAAAGCACAAATGAGTGATTTTCAACTTTTTGCAGCCAAAATGGTATTTGAAACTTGAATCTTTACTAATCTCATCCTTCATAAACAGATTCAACATCTCCATAACCAAGGTAAAAATATAAGGAGAAATAGGATCCCCTTGTCTCAGCCCTCTACCTCCTTTGAAATAGCCATATCTTTCTCCATTGACACAAATAGTGAATTTAGATGTGGTAATGCAAACCATGATCCAGTCCACCATTTGTTTAGGGAACCCAAACTTAAGCATAATATCTTCAATGAACTTCCAATTGACTGTATCATAAGCCTTTTGAATATCAAATTTGAAAGCCATTCTTTTAGGACCATTAACACAATTATACCCCTTCAGAAGCTCTTGAGTAAGTAGGATGTTATCAGTAATAGCTCTTCCAGGAACAAAAGCACTCTGGTTCTCATCAACCACTTGATTCAAAGCATTCTTAATCCTATTAGTAAGCATTTTACTAATACATTTGTAGAATACATTACAACATGCAATAGGCCTGTAGTCTGAGACTTTTTGAGGAGTTTGGGATTTAGGAACAAGGGCAATTAAAGTGGCATTAACTTCACCAAGCAGTTTACCATTCAAAAAGAAATCCTTTATAGCATTACAGAAGTCATCTTTGATGATAATCCATGATTTCTTGAAAAATTTAGAAGTAAATCCATCTGGACCAGGGGCTTTATCATCATCAATATCAAACAATGCCATTTTGATTTCCTCTTCTGTGACTTCTCTAATCATATCAACAGCTTCTTCATCAGATACTCTTTTAATAAACAACCCATCCATATCATCACTGAGACTACTCACTGGAGGATTTATACCTAAGAAACCATCAAAATGTTTCACAAACTGCTCTGCAACATCCTTATATTCATACCTTGTCCCATTTTCTCCACAAACAGACATAATTCTACTTTTATTAGTTCTACTCTTAATCACTTTATGAAAATAAGCAGTATTTTTATCTCCTTCATTAAGCCATGTAACTTTAGCCTTTTGTCTTAGCAACTTTTCTTCATCAGACATAGCAACTTTATACTCCATTAAAATCACACTTTCCTCCTTCCTAAGCTCCTTGTTAACTGGATCCAGATCAATTTTCTTTTGCACATCATGAAGCTTGTTCCTCAAAGCAATCACTTTATCAAATAAATTCCCATTCCCCCAGTTAAGATTGTTTAAATGAGGCTTTAGAAATTTTAACTTCTTAACAAATCTGTACATAGCATGACCATGAACCTCTACACTCCATTTCTCAGTCACCAACTTCTGAAATTCAGATTTATCAGCCACATTGTTTGCAAATCTGAAAGACTTGTGCTTCTTTTCCATAGCTTGTGGGATAATCAAAACAGCTGGGCTATGATCAGAAATACCATATGACAAGAAAACAGCATTAGCACTATTATAAAGCTCAAACAACTTACTATTCCCCATAATCCTATCAATCTTCTTGAGCACTTTAGCATCAGGATTCATTAGACTTTTTGTCCAAGTGAAATGTAACCCAGAACTATTAACATCTTCCATATCAACAGCATTAATACAATCTTGGAAATCCATCATATCTTGAGTAAAGTGAGATATGCCTTCAGAATGATCATCAAGATGCAAACAAACATTAACATCTCCCATTAAAACCCAAGGATTCTGTCCCACAATTCTACCAAACAAAATAATATCCTTCCACATCTCCCTTCTATCCCTTCCTTTGTTAGCAGCATATATGAATGTGCAAAATAGAGTTTTTTGAGTGCTCAGAACATCAATGTGATACAACATAGCTTGGGATGTTGCATGAACAAGAGAACATGTCACATTACTAGCATCCCACCCTACAGCAATCCTACACCCTTTATTACTCAACTGACCATTATGTTGCCACTGCCAACTTCCAAAAACATTAGCACAAACTTTATCAATTCTATCCTTCTTCATGTGTGTTTCCAAAACAGCACAAATACTCAACTTCTCATTCCGAATCAAATTCTTAATTTCTGTTTGTTTAGATACTGTACCCAAACCTCTAATGTTCCAAGCTGCAATTTTAAGATCCATCATTATTCTTTAACAAAACAATTATTGCCCATACCTGATACTTCATTAGCAGTCATGAATTTAGCCATTTCAGACTTATCTGCATATACTTCCTTTTCATTCAATACCGTATTGCCACCACTAATATCATTGTCATACTTTGCTTTCCAACTTTCTTTGAAATACTTGTTCATACCTTGCTTCCATTTGCTAATGATATCCTCAGAAGGTGTCTGTTTATGCAGCACATAATCATCCACTATTTTTTTATCATCATCACAGACCTGTACATGCAAATCACCATTATCATCCTCCTGATCTCCCAGTATAGCATATTTATTTGCTGTATTCTTCACTGCCTGTACAACTTCTTTTTCGACATTCCATGTTTTCCTAGGTGAGCCATTAGTTGTCTTAGCATTCTCATTAATCTTTTGATTGTGCTTTGTAGTTACATTCTGTTTTGCAACCTCAACATTCTGTTTTTCCTTTTGCTTATACATCACTTTGTTTGTAGCCATAGTTCTCTCCTTATGCATATTCCCCTTTTGATGTTGCACTTTATTATTCTCAACAGTTTGCTTAGTCTTCCCATTGTTAACCTGTACAAATCCTTCCTCATCAGTCTGTTCATTAACCACATTCTCCCCTGTCCTTTCTCTTTTTAAGCAATTTTCAAAAGAGTGCCCAAACACTTTACAATGAGAGCACACAGGAGGTTTCCAGTCATAGACAACTTGAACTTTTTTCACAAACTGTTGTCCATCCTCTTTACTCTTATATAGAACCTCAATAAACTCATCCAGTCCTTTACTAGCATTAGCTTCAACCAACACCCTAGCATAGCCAAGCCTCCCCACACCTTGAGTACACATCTTTGTAGTCATAGCATCCATTATCAATGGTTTACCAATTTTGCTTGCCAAAGCACTTAGCCCTTTAGTACTCCATGCTTCCAAAGGAAGATTAAGTAACTTGATCCATACAGGCAATACAACAGGTTCAGTTTTGTCAAGATTAATGCTAGTACACCACTTTTGAACTACCATTGGTTTGTTATTAACAATCCAAGGTCCGCTTTCAATCACAGTTTGAAGACCCTGAGCATTATTGAACTTGAACACAAATGTACCATTTTCATTGTTTAGAATCTGCTTAAGTCCATACTTGCTCCACATTTTGTACAAATGAAAACTCAGTTCATGCATAGACATCTTATAACCAACAAAGAAACCACAAGCTGTTAACTCCCACTTCTTACTACCCTCATTAATAATCTCATCATCAAAAATCACATATTCATGCCCATCTTCATTAAGCATAGTAGGAATTTGATACAGTTTATTAATAAGAGTCTCCTTATTATTGTTCAGTTTATCAGCATAGCTAACAGGTTTAGTTACAGGAGTAGGAGTAGTTCCAACACTTCTAGTAACATCATTCACATCACAGTTCAACATGCTATTAGTAGCCAAAGGAGACTTACAGTTTGAAATATTGCATGAAACATCAGCATTTCCAGTATTACTGGTAACATCAACACCATTACCATTCTCAGCACAAATACCTTCCTTTCCATTAACAACCTTCCCATCACCCTCCATTCCCATACAACTACCCTCACCTCCATTAATCTCAACTTCATTTTGATACACACTTTCCCCCAGTATATTATTGCTTGAATCATTAGAAACTTCTACATTATCACTTTCCTTACGATTATGACTCATCTTCCCCACAACATGATCATTATACTTAGAAGGAACCCTAACTTGTCTTTTTTGTGTTTTCTTCCAATTAGACATGATCAACAGTGTATTCAAAATTGATTATGCATAAATCGTAATGAAATATTGAAATAAGAGCAGAATTGAATGAATCCTAATATTGGCGCCAAAACGTCAAATTGGGGGTTTTTTCAAAACTTAACGAAATTCAAATCAAATCATATCATAACATGCGCAATGATAAGATGAATCGATTGACGGTTACAGAAATTGAATTCGTTACGATTTGAGTGAGAAAATGAAGAATTATGGAGTTATTTTGATTAGCGAAGTTTGCGGGAAACGGTTAGGAGGAGAGAGAAAGGACACAAAATTATTTTTTAATGACTCAGATAGTCAAATTTAATAACTAGTAGAATAATTGAAGAGACACCTACAAAAAGCACGTTCATATTTGATAACAAACGTGGATTGTTAGCCCTCCGCTTTACGGCAGGTGTTTAAGCATATGTTGTTGTGACGTGATGGAAATATCGTTTGGAACAAAAAAAGTAAGGAGTTAATTGTTATATTAATAAACTTAAAAAGATGAAAAATATAAAATAAATTAACTATAAATGGTAATGTGTATTTATAGCAAAGTTAAGGGGGTTTGTTTGGCATTTACCAACCCAAGAATTACTGAACACGTAGTAACTAGGGGTGGAAACGAGCCGAGCCGCTCGTGAAAAGCTCGGGATCGGATCGGTAAAAAGCTCGAACGAGCCGAGCCTAAACGAGCTCGAGCCCGAGCTCGAGCCTAAGTTTGGGCTCATTTAATAATCGAGCTCGAGCCCGAGCTCTATACAAAAGGCTCGTTTAGGCTCGCGAGCCTAAACGAGCCCTAGAAATATATACGTATATATATTTTCTATACGTATAACCGTGTTAACGAGCTCGAGCCTTGTGTTAACGAGTCGAGCTTTGTGTTAACGAGCCGAGCTCGAGCTTGTGAAAAACTTCACGAGCCGAGCTCGAGCTCAAAATGTGAGGCTCGAAACGAGCTCGAGCTCGAGCTCGAGCTTTTTATATATAAACGAGCCGAGCTCGAGCCTAAACGAGCTCGAGCTCGGCTCGGCTCGTTTTCACCCCTAGTAGTAACCCAAAGTTAGTATTATGTTAATATAAGAATTCACATTACAAGAAAATCATACCTTCTTTGATGTCGGTCTTTAAAAAAGTGACTTAAACTCTAAGGTTGTTTGGTAACATTAGTAATTTGTGTGACTTGTCTTACAAGTTTGTTTGAAATTTAGAAACTAATCTATAACGGTTAGTTTTGCTTATAAATAAGGTATTAACATTATTTGTATATTTGGAATTTGTATTTGGTATCTTTTGAATAATAGTTTGGTACCTTTGAAATTTGTATGTGGTACCATTTGAATTAGAACTTGGTATTAGAATTTTGTGTTGGTATATTTGAAATTGGTTTTATAATTTGTTTGGTAATTTGAATAACGTTTGTCGAATTTGTTTGTTTGTTTCGTTCTTTGAATTAACAACAAGTGATAGAGCTAGGTTTGTTTAGCCATGGAAAAAAAATGTTTGGGGTTCGTTTAGTATTTTAGTTTGAAGAATCATAAAGATGGATGGAAATTTTTTTAAGGGTTATAGGATCGATTGATTTGGTCTTGGAATATGATCAGGTATGTTTTTTGGAATTTTTTATTTTTTTATTTTATTATTATTTTTTTTAAAGTTGGTACTTGGCTTCGTTAAGTTTTAGGTCAATTGGTATTGGGTTTTAGAGTACTTTTGTTTCTTTAATAAGATTTGTTTTCACTTGGTATATTGTTTGTGTTTGGATTTGTTTAGCATTTGGATTGTATTTGAATTTGGATTGTAATTCTTATTATGTAAGTGAGTCATTAGAATTATTATCCGTATCATATTTAGAGTGTTGGAATTGTTAAAGCCCGTTTGTCAAGTTATTTATTAACTTGAATTTGTTTAATACATGGATAATAAGTTTGAAATTGGACCGTAATACTTATAAAATAAGTGGGTCATTAGAATTTGAACATGATATTTGAGATTTGAAGATCGATTTGGTGTTTGAATACTTGATTTATAATCGGGAAGTTTGGAATTTTGTTAGATCGTTAAGAAATTTGTTCGTTTGGAAAATTTGGATCTTCGTTCATTGGACTTTTGAAGTTTTTTACCCGAATTTGATTGTCTTTGTTGAAGATCGTTTGGGCCGATTGGTTTGTTTGGTTGACCATTTTGAATTTGTCGATTAACATTTGATTGTTCGTTTTGAAGTCATCGACATTTGCTCTAGATCGATTTTGTTTCGGAATGCTTTTGAAAATCGATCGTTTGTTTTAACCCTGTCTAGTATCTCTAGCGTTTGGAATTTTGAATTTGATTTGAAGCAGGTGGAGGAGTTTAAGTCGCTGTAGAGATTGTTAGAAAAGTGACTTAAACTCTAAGGGTTGTTTGGTAACTTTGGTAATTTGTATGACTTGTTCTGTAAGTTTGCTTAGAAGTTGGAAATTAATCTATGACGGTTAGTTTTGCTTATAAATAGAGATCATTGGCATTAAAATTATTTGTACTTTTGAAATTTGTATTTGATGCCTTCTCAATGATAGTTTGGTACCTTATGTGGTACCATTTGAATTAGAACTTGGTATTAGAATTCTGTGTTGGCATCTTTGAAATCGGTTTTGTAATTTGTTTTGTAATTTGAATAAAACTTTCGCTTCGCTTCTCGAATTTGTTTGTTTATTTCGTTCTTTTGATTAATTACCAATATCCGTGTTGTTGCTCATAGTGTCTAAGGGGCTGTTTCTTTTTTTCATATGGGGAATGAATAATGCGGTTCACATCTATATTAGCATTTTAATGGGGAGATGTTAGTATTTTTTGACTTGTGTATATAGGGGAAGTAAGAGAAAATTAATGAGTCCTGCTTAAGAAGAAATATTATTAAATGTTATGTGAACTCACTTACTTAGCTAAGGGAAAAAAATAAACACAACCTAAGTCATTAGATTGGTAGGCGTTAATTAAAAGTTTTACTGAAGATTATTCCATAATTTAGATTTGTATTTATAGGAATCAATAAGTTGAGCATCCACAATAGGCTTTTTGACATGTTGAGACAACCTAACACAACGCCGTCTCTAATATATACCCGGATGTAATATATAATGACACATAAAAATAACAAATGAAGATACATACGATGTAGGTTGATTATATGACAAACACACTTCACAAGAAATAGCTTAAAGATCGAACAATACTATCGGGCTCATACCTTCATAATTGGTATTGCTACCACTTGATGTAGTACTTAAGGAATCCATTGCACCTGTGTGTTTTAAGTTATTTAATCAAGGATATGAAGGAAACAAGAAGAGAAATAGCTTAAAAGATCGAACAATAATATCAGGCTCATACTTTCATAATCGGAACTGCTACCACTTGTAGTGCTTGAGGAATCCATTGCACCTGTGTGTTTAAAAGTTGTTTAATCAAAGCAATGAAAGAAATAACAAGAGAATTTAGAGACTTTGTGTTTTTTTATACTCAATTTGTCTTAACATAAAGAGGAGTGCTAGGCTCACTCACAATTTACAAAAACTTTCCCACACAATGAGGTGGGTGCTTACTTGGACTTGGTGACTAGGATCTCACTAATTCTCTCTCTTTCCTTTTTACTTTCTTTCTTTTCTTTTAGGGAATATGATGACTGTTTCATAATACTCACCCACTTCAACCTCTAAACCTCATTAACAATCACATAATTCATTCCCTTTTTTTAATCATGTTTTATCAATAAGGATTTCTATAACTTAAATGAAACCTTATATGTTAAATATAATGTTTTTTTTTTTTGGATGAGGTAAAAATGCAGCTTGTTACAGATGCGAATACAATGCTATATTAAGTTATAGTAAATGAGATTTAGTTCTTATTGTTTGATACTTTGTTTCGTTAATCATTAATCGATGAGTTGGATTAAACCCATGAGATTGTGGAACCACAAGAAGTGGATTGCGACCAAACATGGAAACCACTGCTAGTTTTAATTCGTTTCCACTGCTAGGCTTCTCGAAACCACTGCTAGTGGTATCGGGTACCACTGCTAAAACAAAAAATATACATGTATCAGCTCACACACCACTGGGGGTACCAACTTCCGCTCCCAAACCATCTGAAAGTGGATCAAGTGAAGAAGATGAACCTGGAACACCTCGTATATCTTTCAGAAGATCAAGATCAGTTCATGGGCCTATACTTAAGCTCTCTGTAGTTGCAGAGATAGCAGACAGCATAAAAAGACTCCTGAACACGTATAACATTTTTGGGCCTAATCTTTTGAAAAGATATTTTTTTAAATACCTTTGATACTATAATATTTGAAGTTATAACAATTTATTGAATTCTTAGCTCACGGAGCTATCCAAAACTGTGTGTGGATCAAACAGTTGAAAGGTTACGCTTTCATAATGAAAGGCATCTAGGAGTACACCTACTAATAAAAGTTATTTTTTTTAATTGAACTAGTGGTTGTTGCTTTCCCAAACTGTGTGCTGAACCATGGTGGTTGCTTTCCAAATATGGAATTTTATTTTGACATAAGTTGATTAATTATTAGATTGGTTCCCAGGATGTTCAAGTTAAAACAGGTAACTTTTTGTTCTCCTCTTAGAAGCTATGTCTTGCATTGTGTAATCACATGTTTTTCCTTAATCATCATCACCATCATCATGTAAATGAGAAGAAATATACGATGATTCATCTGATTGATATGAAGAAATATTTGGTGCTTTTGACATCGATGATTCATCTAAGATGGAGAAGATGATTGTTGCAGATTTTGATGGATTATAAAGGATTAGAGAGAGAGAAAATTATTACGTTTTAAAGAAAAAAATGGGAGTGAGTAACTTGAAAGTGAACAAGATTATATTTGGTTGTGTGGTTTTTTTTTTGTCCAAGTCAACAGTCCAAATAAGCATGCCATCTCATTGTGTGGTTTTTTTTTTGTAAAGTGTGAGTGGTTGTAGTATTTCCCTAACATAAATGTCTATTTTGTAAATAAACAAAGTTTTAAGAAAATCTTTTAAGGGTTAATAACCTATTAAAGCATTATACTTGTCAAAAATGGTAGTTCTGCGTAGCGAACTAAAAAAATAACTCTTTTGGACATTAATGTTGACATTTTTGTCTTTTTTTAAGTATTATAACCATTTTATCTTTCGAAAAATATTTAAAGAAAAGAAGAAATTTGAAAAAAAAAATTAATTTTTTTTTAATCTAAAAAATAAAAATAAAAAATCGCATGTTACAAAAAAATTTCTAAAAAAAATTATTTCAGAAAAAAAAATTCAAAAAAAGAATTCAGAAAATTTTTTTAATCTAAAAAATTAAAAAAAAAATCGCATGTCACAAAAAAAAATTCTAAAAAAAATTTATTTCAAAAAAAAGGAATTTCGAAAAAAAAATCCAAAAAACTTTTTTATACGTTTTACCCCGTTTTTATATGTTTTCACATGTTTTTTATTCACTTTTGATTTTTTTTTTGTCACAAGTGAATTTTTTTATCGAAAAATTTTTTTATTAAAAAATATTACAAAAAAAAAATCAATTTTTTTTCACGTGTCACAAAAAAAATTCTAAAAAAACACATTTCAGAAAGAAAAAAAATTGTTTTGAAAAAAAAATCAGAAAAAAAAATTCGGAACAAAAATTTCGAAAAAAAATATTTCGAAATTTTTTTCAGAAAGTGTAAAATGATCATAATATGGTCATAATACTTAAAAAACACAAAAATGTCAACATTAATGTTTAAAAGAGTTATTTTTTTAGTTCGTTACGCAGAACTGCTATTCTTGACAAGTATAGTGCTTTAAAAGGTTATTAGCTTTTTTTAAATACATTTTTCACCAATCAAATATCATTTTCACTCACTTAATTTTTCTTTTATCGGTTAAAATTAAAAGTGAAAATTTATTTTCAAACATTTCAAAATAGAAATATGATAAAAGATCATTTGAGGACAAAAGATTATTTACATACCAAGGGATCAATCTCCACCCTCCATTTTTTATTTGATCTAAAGTATGAGATTAATCCTAACAATTTTAAAAACCCATTTTCATCATTTTTTTTTCAAATATTAATATCTTTCAAACCGTTAATCGTTAAGCGAAAAAAAATATATCACTGCGACGAGCATTTAATTATCTTTCTATAGATAGGCACTTTGATATACTTTCGACAAAAAAAAAAATTTCGTATTTTTCACGGTTTTTTTTTTAAGTTTTTTCGTTTTTTTACGTTACTGAAATTTGCATTGAAAAATCATATATGATAAAACACTAATTTGAATATCATATGTGATATTAGTGTAATATCATATATGATATGTAATATCACATGTGATATTAGTGTAATATCATATATGATATTATATATAATATCACATGTGATATTACATATCATATATGATTTAACACTAATATCACATGTGATATTCAATTTAGTGTTTTATCATATATGATTTTTTATGTAAATTTCAGTAATGTAAAAAAACGAAAAAAATAACAAAAAAACGTGAAAAAAACGAGTTTTTTTTCTTTTTTCGAAAGTATATCAAAGTGCCCGTCTATAGAAAGATAATTAAATGCTCGTCGCGATGGTGTAAATATTTTAACTTAACGATTAACGGTTTAAGAGATATTTAAATTACAAAAAATATGTGAAATAATAAAATGTTTTTAATCGCAGCCATTGATTTCCTTTTAAATGGATGGTAAAGACGAGTCCCTTGTTATGTAAGAAAAGTTTGGTATGTAAAATAACTCTCCTCTATAAAATAACTCTCCTTATATATTATATAAAATAGTATCTCATAATGCTTACATGGCACCCAATGCCAACTAGAAAACCCCTCATAAAAGCTACGGGTATATTTAACAAACTGTTCACAGACACATATGCAAATAAAGATACTGCGGGTATGAGTTGAGATCAATATAAATTTCATATTTACCATAAATCGAATAAACTAATTTTAGCCATTTATTTTAATCAAAGTTAATAAAAAACCATTTTTCACTGTTTTTTTAAAAAAAAACATATCTTGCAAACGGTAAATCTTCAAACTATATTTTCGACAATTTTTTTTTTCAAAAATTCCGCCCAGAAAAACCATATATGATTTGTAAAATCATATATAAAATCGAGTCATATATGATTTTATGATTTGTAAAAATCATATATGATTTTTCTGTGCCGAAATTTTGAAAAATAAAATCGTGAAAAATATAGAGTAGTGCATATCTATAGAAAGATAATTTAATTCTCGTCGCGATGTTATGATTTTTATCGCGTAACAATTAACGGTTTGCGAGATATTTAATTTTTAAAAAAAAGGTGAAAGTTTATTTTAAAAAAAATGAATGGCTATTATTGGTTCATTGGATATATGGTAAATTTGAGATCTATATTGAACTTTTGCCCTACGGGTATATTCCTATATGCGAGCTGGATATTTTTCTTTTGTTTGGTTGGCTATTTATTTAACAAAGCCAACTAAAATAGCGTCGTTCATGTTCAAAGACTCATCAGAAGAAAAAGAAGTTACTAGTAACAACCATATTTTTATTTTTTTTCTCTTTCTTTTTTTTTTTTTTTTTTTTTTTTTATTTATAAAAAAACAACGTCGTTAACAGACTCATCAGAAGAAAAAGAAGTTACTAGTAAGAACCTTTTTTTCTTTCTTTTCTTTGTCTTTTTATAAAAAAGAGCGTCGTTAATTATTAAGAATAGATGACAAGGTGAAACTTCGACCAACAATGTATTTGGAAAGAATAAGAAATTTGATGTATACATGCATCATGTTACATAATATGTATCAAAAACATAAAAGGGATGCAATATCTCCTGATTGGTACCGGATGAAGCATATAAACCGAACGACCTACATCCCACAAACAAGCGCTACAAGTTATCAAACAAATTAAATAGTCACAAGTGCATCAAAACATTTGTGCCGATTTGTTTGAACACGTTTCTTGTGAAGTCTAATTTAAGTTTCTAATATATATATGATGTTTTTAATTTTTAATGTAATGTTTTTAATTATTAATAAAAGTTTAATTTAGTTTTAAATCAATTTTTTTTATTAAGTATGGGTTTGGTGGTCTGAAAGGTAATGACAATGGTGATGTGCCGATTCATGATGTGGATGTAAGGATATAAACATGTGTTTGGTTGGCATGTTTTGGCATAGGATTAAGTAATGATGGTAGCTTGGTTTTTTTTTTTTTTTTTTTTTTTTTTTTTTTTTGATTAAGTGGGTGGGTCCTTTTCTGTTAATGGGTCTTAATAAGGAGGAGGACTCTTTACTTTCTCTCTCCATATAGACCATTTAACAGAAAAAGAAACACATTATATGTGTGGCCCCACCACTATCTTTCCATTAAGACTGATTAACAGAAAAAAGAAACACCGCCTTAGAGTATGTATTGGTGGACCCCAAGATTCGGCATCTAACCTAAAAATGTGGCATTTTGAAATCCCGAGTACTAATCTTCCTTTTTATAATACTTTGTTTCTTTCAAGAATAAATAGGACCAAGTGTAATATCCACCTCTCATTGTTTTTTATTTCATTTATTGTAATAGTATATTTGAGCATTAAATTATAATATCCATTTAAATATCTAAACTCAAATTCTACATCCAAAGAGTAAATCTTAGGGGGTGTTTGGGATTGCTTATTGAAAATTGATTATGCGTTTTGAAAACGGATAATCAGATAATCAGCTGTTGCAAAACGTGGTTCTGATATATAGTGTTTGGATTGTATTATGGTGTTTGATATTGCAATAATCACATAATCAGTTTTTACAGTGTTTGGCATATTAGATTATTTATAGTTTTAATAAGTGAAATGACTGAAATAGGCATGGCTTTTTATTATGAATTAAATTTGTGATTTGTACAAAGTTTTTACTAAAATATGATGTATAACAACGTACTCACATTCTTTTTACTAACAAAAATATTAAAACTACAATAATAAGAGTACTAATTTTGTAACTTTCTACAGCTGGTGGAGCACTTGAATCCATAATTTTTAATGCGGAGTAGTATTTTTAAGTTACAAAGATACTTCATTTTCCGAAGATAAGACACACAGTGGATGAAAAACCAAGTCATCGCTTGATTTGCCTCCATCACCAATCAAACCGCTATCCATCTTTATATGCTCATTTGTGTCCTGGAATAAACAAAATTCTATACCATTCAATGGTTTGCAATAATCATTTGCGTTGCCGCCAAGGGACGAAAAAGAGAAGAGTCAGCTTACTCGAATTGAAGACAAGTTGGAACTGGGATTTATGAGGAACAAGGTGAGATATATTTTGGGGTTAGTTTGGTAATTTAATAGTGAATAATCACTTTATACAGAATTGCGTTTTGTGGCAGTATGGGTGAGGTCACTTTTCCAAAACGTGGTTTTTGGGTTGTTGGAACGCAGAAAAGCGATTATCAAACTATGGTTGCCAAACACTTCAAAATCGATTATGTCATTCTGCAACCGCAATAAGCAGAAAATCTGTCTCTAAACGCATTCCCAAACACCACCTTAGTCTAAATCTAATCCCGTGTACAAACCAAACGAGCTCTTAATTTATCATTGTGACTAGTCAAACAATTGCCCAGTGAACAATTGTTTATTTAATATTTTAAAGTTAGTCATCGAAGTTTTTTATATTACTAAGCCGGTGTACAATCCAAACTAAATACGTCATCTTTAAGGGTGTGTTTGGTATAGAGAAATAAGAGCCGAAAAATGGAAATGAGGTGATTTCTTGTGTTTGGTAAGCAAGAGAAAACAAAAAGCGGAGAGTTACCAACTCTCGAGAAAACATATGTGGAGAATTGGATAGTGCAAATTTGAAATCTCCATTTCCATCCCATTTTGTTGGGAAACGAGAGAAATTGATTAATTTTTTTTTAAATAAGTTTTTTTTTAAATAAATACATTTTAAAAAATATTTAAAAAAAAAACAAGTTTTTTTTAAATAAATACATTTTTAAAAAATATATTTTTTTTAAAGAAAGTACATAAATTTTTAAAAAATAAATTAAAAAAAAAGATATATTTTTTTAAATAATTTAAATAATTTTTTTTTTTATTTCTCAGGTCAAGTCTCTGTTGTTACCAAACATTAGAATTGAACAAAATTCTCTACTGATTTCTATTCTCTGATATTTTATTGTCTGCTTCATTTCTTTTTTCTGAATTTCTCTCTACCAAACGTGCCCTAAATAACTTAGATGTAAAAAGGTGTCAAATAAGATAAGAGCAATGATAATTAAGATTTTTTTTTTTTTTTTTTTTTTTTTTTTTTTTTTTTAAAACGGCACCGACAATCTCGAATGAAATCCGACCCCCGAGTTATACCATCCATAACGGGCATGCCTCGGGACCCGAACCACTAGGAGAGACCTGCGAAGGGAAACCCCTAGAACTCACGGCTTCGCACGAAGAGGAAACCCCTGGTTCCATTTTTACTCCTTGCGAGGCTCGAACCCGGGGAAAACCCCTCCCCAAGCTCCAAGAGGAGGCCTGGTGGCCAACTGGGCTAGACCAGTTGGTTAATGATAATTAAGATGATACATAAAAAAAAAAATAATAATAATAATAATAATAATAATAATAATAATAATAATAAAAAAATTATCATGAAGAAAATCTCTTGTTAGCAAGAAATAACAAAGATAACAAAACAATATTGGGTTCGATCATACCTTCTTCAATGATCTCGTTGTCGTTGCTGGTAGTGCCTGAGTAAGCCATCAGAGTGGTTGACATTAATTTTGATTTCAAAGGAATATCAATCTATTCTCTAGATTTTTACTTATATACTGTAATTAGAAGCAAAAGATTTAGCTACCGACAATTATATTTTTATCATTTTGTAACGAGGAAAAAACTTGATAATAATGAATTAGCATTTGTGGATTTTTATTCAAGTAGAGTTATTTCAAAGCCACTTGTTATATCCTTAAAAAGTGATCTTATTAAACAATACACAAAACCAAAAAGAAAAAATATATATAGTATGTAAAATATATAAAGCGTCACATACAAAAAAATTATAGAATACCTTGGTTATTCATGACTGAATCCCAGTAGCAAGAAATAACAAAGAAGTTAGAATAATATTAGGGTGATAGCTTCATTGACGTTATACATGCTAGTTGTTTTAAAGGAAGCCATTAGAGTGGTAGGTATGCCCATTATAATGATTTTACCTAATTTTTGTACTAAAGCAACCATCTATTGCTAAATATGCTATTTATAACACCATCTATTGCTAAATAGTTATGTCATTTTCAGCCGTTGGATGAAAACGAGTTATTGCCCCTGCAACCATTCTAGACCGACACCAACTTTTCAACTCCCACATGCAGCAACACTTTGAACAAAACTCACTATTAACTTCTTCCAAATTTCTTTTTTTAACCGTCGTGTCTGATATTTTGGTTGAGTTACGGGGTTCAAGCAATCATATGAATCCCACTTCAGAAAGTGGACGTGATCACTTCAGATTTGTTTATACTGAGCGTGATTTGAACCTGAAACATGTTACACTTTTTGTGATTTGTTCCTGATTGCATTATGTTGACTGTTGTTATCAAAGTACAAATCCAGTATTGTTTTTGACATTTCGTTTCCCTTATAATTGCGACTGTTTTAGTCAGTTACCCGTGTTGAATCTGATAATGCATATGTTTTGACATCTGTAAAACACCAAGTGAAGTTTATCATATAGATGGCAACTAGCTAGGGGCGAGATTAGATAATGCATAATTAGTTTAAGAGGATGGAATTAATGATACAGCCTCAATCCTCTTGTGCAGATAAGTAGTCAAATCTTGCTATAGCAGATCAACCTTACCCATTGTGACCCGTACTAAAATTACTGTTTCAAACGAAATCCATTGTTCCATAATCAACAAGCCTCACTCGGCCAACTTTTCACCTCTGCTCATTCCGTAGTTGAATACTTAATCTCTCATACGCAAATACAGAAATTCGTAGTCATACTGAAGGAGAATCCAAACGGAAATCATAAAAGCGGGGAACACCACCATGCCAAGTACAGGTTGTGTACGTAGTAACAGCTAGAAAAACATGGATTACTCGCAATATCACACATCAATATTGAACCAAGATGGCGTGAATTTTGTAAGAAAGTTTATCTGCCTTCTCAGATATAATATACAACCAGGGTATAATAATTGGGACTTGATTTTTTATAATCATAAAATGTAACTGGGGATACGCATAAAGTGACCAAACAATGGTTATGAACATATAAACAACAAGTGTTTCTCACAACCTCCTAGGTTACATAAATTTCAAACCACAAAAGAAAGTTTTTAACATAGCATATACTAATAAGCATATCTATCGGAATCACCACTAAATAACTTATGATCTTTTTCCTTACCAAAGATTCCATGACCATAGGTTGAAGATATAAGCTCCACAAGCAATGGAAACTGTAATGTCACGAATGAAGCAATCGGCAGACATGCTAATGCAGCTATTGGAAACAAAATCCATGGCTTTTCCTGTCCAAACATAATATACAGTGTCGCACCAAAGGCTATCATCATGGATGTCACGGACACAAATAGCATCACAAGACCATATATTAATCTCTTCGGCAACTTGTAAAGAAAGTCCTCATCTGCATAACGTGCTGTGAGAATGGATAGAAACCACAACAAGGAAGTGGTGGATGTGAATAACGAGATTGCATCTGAGATTGCAAAGATGATTAAGCTTGCTTACGTTTCATAAATTGGTTTCCCAGTGGCACTGTCGTTTCCACCAGGTACAGTAATTGCAGCAGCAAAAACTATTGTGATGATGAGAGCAGCCGTGATTGTGTATGATTCGGCTGTCTTTTTCATCCACTCTTCTCCATTCTTTCTCAGCTTCTCGTGTTCTTTTCTAAATACCATCATTGGTGTCTCTTTATTTTTGTTCAGTTCTCGTCTTTGTGTTATTCCTACCACTTTTTTGACTTCCTGTAGTTCAAATTATATTCAACCAAATAAATAAAACTAAATATTGGAAATCCTCTATTATTAATTTATTACTTGTTAGTTGTTATATGGTAATAAGAAAGATTTTCCAGTGATGTTGTGTGACTGTGTACTACATTGACATACGCTATGCTTTATAAAATCTAGATAGAGAAACAAACTCACCTCAAACCACTGCAACTCTTGTTGCATTTGAAGAGCTGCACCGGAAGCGGCATTAAGTTTGTGTAAAGGAGCCAAGCTTGTTATTTGTGGTTCGAACCTTGTATTGAAGCTTTTACTACCTATTTTGAATCCGGGCAAACTTTTTTCAGTCTCTTTTACAAGATATAGTATAAAAAAAAAAATATATCTTACAAGATATAGTATCTAGTGGTCAAAATAGTCCTAAACTTTCATATATTGTTTCATACATCTTTTTCTTGTGTCCTTTACGGTACCTCAATAACAGTTTTATGTTAACTTTATCATTTTTGTGACTATTTTTGTTCCATATCCTGTGAAAAAGTGGTCAAATTCATGGTCTCGAATACTGGTCAGAATATTGGTCAGAAAAGATGGTCGGAAAAAACGCCGGAATGAATGGTCAACAAGTCAAAACCCTCTTTTTTCGAGCAAGATACAAAACCCTAAACTTTTCAATATCTTGTAAAGATATTCGAAAAGACTTTCTGAGCAAGTCTTTTGACCTGTTTACGAATAACTTGTAAAGTTATTCGAAATATTAAACTTTCGAATAAGTTACAAAACTTTCATTGAACCTCAGTTTATTCCATCATCGGTCCAAGAAAACAAAACGAAAAGAAATGAAAAAGAAAAGAAAGAACAGTAAAGCCTCAAACAATTTACATAACCCAAATCAAACAACGTCAATCTCATAAACCTATCGACATACAACAACATGTCACAATCTGAATCCCATTGCAAATTTAATAAAGTAAACATGCAAAATAATCTCATATGTCACAACTTTGTGTCATTATCATCATTGATCAATGGTTCGAATGTAATTAACTTTCACCTAAACCATAACATCAAAACCACTAGATCTTGGTTATGTGTCGACTGGTATAAGGTTACCATTTTATAGATTGAAAAAAGACACGAATACCAAGACAATCTCAGACTACCGGAGAACCTCAGAAGGATCTTGAAGCCGTTTCTTTGTTTATGTGTTTCCAAAGAAAGAGATGTTCTTGTAGCTTCGGTTCTTCATTGAAGATCTAAAGGGTTGTGTTTGTTCAAAAGGGTTTTCGTGTTGTGATGATGGATTTGTGTTTAAGTGGTGATGGTGATGCCCAGGTTTAATTAGTCCGGGTTCTTCACTTGTTTTTTGGATTGGACTTGGGCTTAACAAATAATGGATCGAGTATTTACATAGGTATATTGGGCTGCAACTAAAAACACATGGACTAGACAAGTTTAGGTCGACCTAGCTAATGTTAACTTCTTTCATTGGATTAAAACGATATGGACTGAGCTTGTGTTACAAACGCATAACTGTCTATAAAAATTGTCATCCGAAATTCTTTTTACAAAATCTTGGATACAATATTTTAATATTTGGTATACAAGAGTAGTATTTTGGTATTATAAAATTTCACGGGGATACTAAGTTCACGGCTAGAATTGATATTTGATCAAAAAATGACTACAGGGTTTTTCTACGGTATTATTGATTTAATTTTGAAGTGACGTTTCACAGGTGTACTTATATATTTTTGAGACGTTGGTTGGTTGGTTGCATGTCTCAAGATAACTTGTCTTGGAAATTTTCATAAGTGATTAAGACTTGATTGTCTAGTTATAACTGATGTAAGGAGTTACGTTGCAGTGCTCACAGTGTACAACTATCACTTTAAGGAGTTATGTTGTATTACTCAGTGTCACACGGAGTTGTGGATTGTTCAACAAGATAGTACAAGCATTAAGTCAAAAAGTTGGGATGTGTACTTCTTTTTCAAGTTGGTTGTATCGGGTTGTCTCCATATGTGGCCATTATTATTAGCCGGTGAATCAAAAGAAGGTTTGATTATAGGTTAGTTTGAGAGAAGTGTATTGAGTGTATTTTTGCGACATATTCTCACGGAATTATGCTTACACAAGCTATGGCTTCAAATTAAATCAAGTTAAAGGTAATTCTACAGCATGAACGCAACATTATAATGATTCTGATAACTCGCAACCATCAGGAGGGAGAAGTACATGAAAAAATAAGTAGTGTTTCATCTTCAGTGATTGGATTGATTGAGGGAACTGTGCTCAATACCGAAGAAGGAGAAGTAGTGTGTGTACATCGGGTCTTTTTACCAACTTGGATGCAATACTAAGTGAGTTATGTTGTTACGATGCTCCCTGAACGACATCCATGGTGCTGCAATCAAGAGTACTTTCTCCACTGCGTGTTGGAAGACTAAAGAGATTTTATGAAAGAGAGTTGTCGATTCAGGATGGAGCAGATAAATGAAAAATGCTCACTAGTTAGAAGGGAGTAATAACCTAACTAGACCATTACAGTTGAAGTTCAAAGCTACAAAGATCAAATGCCAAGATCGTCAGAAGAGAGAACTTCAAGTCATCCTCAGTATCTAGACTACAGTCACTCTGCGCTTCAACAACGTCAACATTTGTTTCAGATGGGATGGCTTGAAGGTTTTTGGTTTGATGCTAGCTTGATCTCTCCAAAATGGTTTGTCGTGGTTTTTGGTTATATCCAGCTTCGATTTATTTATTATGTAGTATGTAGCTAGAGTTGTTAGTGTGTATGGCAAGGCATAAACACTCTTTCATATCTGTTCATCAAGCTTTTGCTTGAGTGTAATGTGGTATTTCTTTCACATTCCATTTTGTACTTAAATTTTTGCCATTAAAATATTTACCAGGTAACTCTTTACCAAAAAAAAAAAAAAAAAAAAAAAAAAAAAAAAAAAAAAAAGTTAGTTACTCTCCTATAATAACAAAAACTCAGCTTAATTTGAACTGATTACTACCCAGATCCCTTCAACCCGTAACTCTCCTATAATAACAAAAACTCAGCTTAATTTGAACTGATTACTACCCAGATCCCTTCAACCCGTAAGGATTGCGCTAACATGACCATTATAAATGGGCTTCCATTGGATTATCCCATAAGTTTCTCAATGTTATTGTATGAAAAGCTATTCTATGCAAAGTTATTGTGTCGCTTTAAAATGTTCGTCAATGAATCATTAAATTCCATCTATGACTTTCATGGGAGTTCATAACAATGTCCAGTACACCTATAACCAAACAAAAGACAATTTAAATAACCTACTCCTGTTGTCGTTTTTTCATCTGTCATTAATATCCTCTCTTGATATAGTTAAATGATGTTAGCACCCTCGTAAGAATCAGGGGTTAGGACCATACCATACATTCAAGTTTGGTACTTTGACAAAAGGCTTGATAAGCAAAGTATTACGATATAGTCACACTTCAAATTTATATAGATTTCAACCATGCATAAATTTTGTTCCTTTTAGTCATTTTGGTGATAAAAAGGAGACATTTTGTGAAATGATAGAAAAGTATTACGATATAGTTATTTTACCCTATGGTAACATTCTTTGATAAAACATGAATTGTCATACTTCAAATTTGTATACTACAACGACTACTACAACGACGCATAAAACTGTCCATATTAATCCTTTGTCATTTTGGTGAAAAAAAAGGGGAAAAAAATAAGATTTTAATAGGATGCGATATCAATTTATGTATTTGAAAAAATAACAAGCACAAATAAGTGATTTTAGCTTCTAACACCATTAGAATCTTACCATCTGTACAGCCACAGTCATTCACGGAAAGGATAGCTTGGATGGCAACATACAACTTTACCTGGTAACACGGTCCAAACCCATGTGTTGTAACTATATTCAGAAAAAAGCCTATTTACACGGCAAAAAGAACATTAGAACACAATCGCAGTAGCCATTTTTTTCACAAAAAGTAGCCTTACCCTTTTTCCAAGTACCCTTAAACTTTTTCCATATCCATCATTAGCACTAAAAAATTAGCAGGTAGCTACTAAACACTAAGAGCTGCTTAAAGGTTTAAAAGAAAATCAAGCACACAAAAGTTTTATCCAAACACTTGAAACTGCTTATCTGCTTAGAAAAATCATATAAATACTTAAATAAGACATTTGCGTTGGACGAGCTAGTTATATGTTATGCTTGAGAAAACGCCACTTGTTAATACAAATCTGGGCGCTTCTCCTGCGAGGATTAGTTTAAGCTAACTCTTCGGAGAATAGATCCTGTATTAAGTGAAATCTTCGATCGCTAACTGCTAAGAAAATCAACACCGTTAGTCTCACCGCGGAACGGGGTTCCGCGGTCAACCTCCGGTGTGAGAGTAAGTGATTGTTTTAGAGAGATGAGATGAATTCTAGAGAGAGAGAGTATGTGTGTATGTTACCGTTTGAATAGGGGTGAGACCTCTATTTATATGGTTGACCTTTCTGTCGTGTTCTCAAGGTCACGGGTCTTGAGAGCGACAGTTTGTGACGTAAGTCAGCTGCAGAGCTTGTCTGCTTGTTGTGATGGTGATGTTTTTGGGCGGGAGTTGTCCCGCTTTCCCTTTAGGTGGACTGCAGGTTGCAGTACGTCCGTCCTAGGGAAGATTCCTTTCCCTTTCCGTGGGGCGTGGTTGTGTTCTTGATCGGGCGCGTCTTCCGTCCGCGGAATGGCTTGGTGGTCACTGCCGGGGTATGTGTTTGGTCCGCGTCCGAATTATATGGGCGCCGGGCGTATTACATATTAGTGTTAAGTCCGCGGTTGGCCCGTACTGATGTCAAGGGGGTCATACGTGATCACCACTGTTGTGCAACTGGATGCCAACCACATCAACTCATATATCACCTCAACAGCCCGTCTTTCGGACTTAATATCACCCCTAACCACCCTGATCTGCACTACCGCTAACAATGTAAACAATATGATAGCATTGAAGTTACAAAAAACACCTAAGAAGCCACATTGCTAACCATGATAGATGTCCTTTTGTGCTTGTAAACACCACCTGGTTACGTGAATATGGCTGCAAATACCACTGTGGCGAAGTGAACACACACCATAGTGACAGAGTTTGTGGCATTGTTGATCCCTTCACGGTGGAGTTTTCAAAGCTATTTGGCGATTCCACTTTAGGTCAGGATTGTGCTCCAAAAAGATCATGACAATCTCTGCATATTGTAATAAGTTAGCTGTTGCAATGTTCAAATACCAGAATATATATATAGCAAGATGGGTTTTCGGGCTGGTTGGATAGAGGGTAAAAACACTATCTTTTAGTACATGTATTTTATAAACAGTTGATTTACTCATTATGATAACAAAATTTTTTTTGGGGTCACTTTCAATCTATTTGACCCGTTCGACCCATTTGATCTGTTTGAGATAAACACAACTCGAATCGACTCAATAATAAGTAAAGTGGTGCAAAATTCTACCTACTAAACACATTTGAGTAAGATGGCTTTGATTCACGTTCGGGTGAGTTTGCAGCCAAAAAATCTTTAAGAACCAGATATTAAATATGATGAATTTAATATAAAAACGTTGATCTTAATGGTTACAACATGACTCAAACGGGACAAAAAACCACTTTTTATAACTCAAATGTATATAAAGAATTACAATAACCTTGGTGGACTTCTCTAGCAGCAATGTGCAGCTAAAACAACTAAGAGAATAATATTGATACAGCAATTGTTTCCCAAAGTATCCTTATGGTATCATTTGCCTAGCAATGCTGCTAGAACATAGGAAATACCACCTCATCATATACAATAATCTCTACATGCTTAAAAAGAGTGATTATATGCCGCACCAAGTGGGCTAGCTAGTTTTTTAGTTTTACCCGAGATCCTTTCCTCCAGTGATTTACATTAATAACTGGATCCATTTTGGTGTTGTAGCCGCCTTCCTTTGGATCAGTAAAGCTGTTCTATATATATAAGTTCATGGTCAAATCAACAAGTTGTGCGATTTTTCAATAGTAGTATTCTTTTGGTCAAATTAGCTGAAGCAATGCAGCCGAAGCATAACTACTAGATTTCCACGAAGCTAGTTGATGTTGACATAATGTAAATGTATGTATTGTTTTCGTTAAACTCTCATTTTTGGAATTATTTTATTTCTTTTTTGAATGTTTCACAAAAACTATCACTAAGTGTGGGAAAAAGATTAGAGTTTTGGGTTATATTCATGACAAAATTGTGTCACAAAAGCAGAACATATATACCAACACTCTTTGTGTCAACATATACATTTAAGTCTATACTGACATTATCTTTAGTTACACTTTTATGCCCAAGAGAAACACATGAAAGTTTCTAGTGACACTTCTCAAAATTTTAACTGACATTTTTGGATTTAGTGGCACTTTTTTTATATTTATCACTTATTACTATTTCTTTTTGGTTTGAAAAGGTAGAAGATGTATCAATAATAGTCTTTAAGTTTGCGGTTTTTAATAACCGTGGTGTCTGATATTTTTTGGTTTAACTTACGGGGTTTGAGTAATCGCTTGAGCCCAGTTTCAAGAGGTTGACGTGATCACTTCAGAATTTGTTTACTGAGCGTGATTTGAACCTGAAACTTGCTATACATTTTGCGTATTGTTACTGATTGCAGTGATGTTTCTGGCAACTAATTTGACTGTTCTTAGCTTATTTTGCTAGGGTTGGTTAGTTACCCGTATTGAAGTTGAAAACCGACAAGTGAACATTAAGTATCATATAAATGAACATACTTAATGCAGATTAATTAGCAGAAGAGAACTTCAGCCTATGAATGTGCCGATTGGCTTGTGTTTTATCTCAGATGGGTTGAAGGAAATTTTAGGATTTGCTGTATAGGCCGTTGTTGAACGGGTTAAAAGTCGCCCCACTGTAACGCATACAACCTCAATCCTCTTGTTCAGATAGGATAGAAAGATAAAAAGTCAAATTTTGTTAGCGGGTCAGACTTGTTCATTTCTACCCGTACTAAAAATCAGTATTTCAACCCACATACATCGACTTGAACCAAACGTGCCTGACCTGGCCAACTTTGTACTTTTGCTTATTAGGTAGCCGAATACTAGAATCCTCATTCTCTCCTATGCAAAGACGGACACGAGTAAACATACTCGAGGAGAATTTATTGAAAAGCATTAATTCACCTACAGGCACAAGGTGTTGTATCGCCAGCGGGAGCTGGGCATCCTAGAAGCCAAAACGAAAACCGACGATGCCATAGTAAAACATAATACACAGTATAAGAAAAAATGTGGATTGCTCGCAATATCACACATCACTAATGTAACAAGACAGCGTGAATTTTGTACGAAATTGTATTTCATAATCATAGAACGTAAATCGGGGTATCACATAAAGTGATCAAACTATAGTTATAATCAACAACCGTTTCTCACAATAGTTTACACAAATTTCAAATTACAAACTAAAGTTTTAACATAGCAAATATTAACAACGTAACCATGTTTCTCAGTCCCTCTTCTTTTTGTTGGCATTAGCAGTTGATTGCCTATTATCGTTTTCCTTACCGAACATTCCATGACCATATGTCGAAGATATAAGCTCAAAAAGCAACGGAAACTGTAACGTCACAAACGAAGCAATTGGTAGGCATGCTAATGCAGCTATTGGAATCAGAATCCATGCTTTTCCCTGTCCAAACATAATATATATTGCTGCACTAAAGGCTATCAGCATGGATGTCACCGACACAAATAGCATCACAAGACCAAATATTAATCTCTTTGGCAACTTGTAAAGAAAGTCCTCATCTGCATAACGAGCTGTAAGAATTGATAGAAACAGCAACAAGGAAGTGGTGGATGTGAACAACGAGATTGCATCTGAGATTGCAAATATGATTAAGCTTGTTTTCGTTTCATAAATTGGTTTTCCGGTGTCACTATCGTTACCGCCAGGTACAGTAATTGCAGCAGCAAAAACTATTGTGATGATGAGAGCCGCTGTGATTGTATATGAATCGGCTGTCTTTTTCATCCACTCTTCCCCATCTTTTCTTAGCTCCTTGTGCTCTTTTCTAAATAACATCATTGGTGTCTCTTTATTTTTGTTCAGTGCTCGTGTGTGTGCTATTCCAACCACTTTTTTCACTTCCTGTAGTAAAATTCATTGGAAATCCTTATAACTAATTTATTACTTGTTTTATGGTAATGGGATTTGATCCTTACTCTTGCTTATGGAGATAGAGGTCAAGGGTTCGATCATTACTCCTTGTAAGGCTGGAGGTCATTTTCTACATTTAGTAGAACAGGATGCAGCCTCTGTGCCTTAGGTAGGAGTAAGGATGTCTACATCTCAACCTCCCCCATGCACCGTAGAAGACGGTATTGGGAACCGTAACCCGTAATACGGCATTGAAAGTTACTTTACTTTACTTTCTTTTATGGTAATGAGTATTGAAACATATTTTACACCGATGTTGTGCGAGTGTAAGTACATTAAGAAACCTTGTGCCTGAATTAACTAGCTAGAGAAACAAACTCACCTCAAACCACTGCAACTCTCGTTGCATTTGAAGAGCTCCACCAGAAGCGGCATTAAGTTTATGTATAGGTGCCAAACGTCCAGCCAAGTGCAATATATTGTTATCATCACCGTCTATGGATGTCGTAAAGATGGATTTGGCCATAGGATCATGATGTAGAATATAATTGTAAACCTTTTCGCTACGGTTCAAGACTGTCAATTGATATATATCCTGCCCGTCTTTCTCGGAATCATATAATTCCTTAAAATATGTGGTCAGCACATCTACTGCTTCAACGGTGTTGTTTTCCACAACTATAGAAAATGGGGAGCTATAAAGACGTTGAATGTCATCTGTTGTATGTGTTCTATCAGCTTCCTCGCATATACGCCTGAGTAGCTTAACAGTTGTGTTGTGCTTTACTTTATCGTCCTTGAGGTGCTTAACTTGCGGTACTGTGGTAAATTAGATGGTAACCAACAATTTAAGCTTCAAAGTTAAAATAAACATAAAAAATAAATTGCAAGAGCAAGTTGACAGCAAGTCTTCAGTTTATTGTTTTTGATAATTACTCATGTTCAAGCAAATAAGGCACACGGATATTAATGATCGTATGAAGTAAATGCCCTTCAATCATTATATGTTCAACATAGCATGTGTAAAACTAGCAGCGAATTATCTTAAGGGCATAAGCGTGTCATGCCGATTGTAAGCTAATCGCATAGGATTGACTCACCAACACCTCAAAATGAGCCTAGCATTAACGAGCCCAAGCTCAAACTTTGTGTATTTAATGAACTAGTTATTTTTCAAGAAATAATACTAATCTGAATCCACTTTTCAGTGCTAGTTCTTCTTTTATCTTTTATAGATACTAATGGCGTGGATTTTCACTGAAAATTTGTGTTGCCGATTTTAGGAATCAGTCGATACAAGTTACTTACGGCGATATTACCTAAAAATTTACATTAGTGATCCGTCGATAACAGATAACACCATTACCAACGGATTACCGGCTATCGGTGTAGCCCATTTTCCCGTGATTAGTTCAGTGGAAGCTTGTGCTTACCATGCAGCAGTGTTGTCTCCCATAATTTGACATAAATCGTCGTGATGACTACACAAAAAAGCAGATATGATTTGTCAATAAAATACAAAAGAGAAGTACATGCATAATATTATTTCAAGGTATGTCTATGCATATAAGTTAAAATGTTACTTAACTTTAAACAAATCACTCGTAATATACATGGTTAAGTTTTATTAGAGTTTTGGAATCACATAGTTTATATATAGCATACCGTCGTGGAGGCACCTCCTCGTGTACGTGGTAACAAACTTATCCTTCTTGGGTGTCTCTTGGTTCTCCACGTCTGCCATATTAGTGCTACCCAAGCTTTTATTCTCGATTGGAACAACTTCAATACAAATATAAACATTAATTAGTTATCAAGAAATAGATAAATCATCGACCAAAACCAGTCAGCAATTGATTTTGAGTTATACAAGTTGGATCAAAATTTAAGTATATATTTGAGATAATTTATCATGATCCAAGATTAGTTAAATGGATTAAAATTCATTTAAGGGATCTAGTGATAAACTGTGATTGAAAAGACATACGGCTGTAAACAAATCTTTCGAACAAGTTGTAATGTGTTCCGCTATAAAATAACTCTGGCTTTCCGATGATACATTTTAATGCGCTCATGTCTCCGGACACTATTGTAGCCAAGCTTGGGTAGTCGTTGATCAACTCATATGCTACATCTGTAATCAAATAAAATACTACATAGTTAATTTGTTTGAACGTGGGTACTTTTAGACGTTAGCTATATGTTGTTATTAATGTATTTCTAATATATTTTCATCTTTCGCTTAAATTTGAAGGAAAGAAAAGGTTACAAAGCATGCATACCTATTAATCCTTTATCAATTACTTGATACAAAAGGACAAAACCACCCTTGTCTCTGAAAAGTTCGTCATATTCAACTTTATAACTCTTCATTTGCTTAAACAAATAGAGAAAGGTTTTTATTGCTGGAAGCGTAAGAGCGCAATAGATCGGTAAAATGTCCTCATCATTATGAATGAATAAACATTTTGGGTTAGAGGCTAACATTATCTTCAAAGCTTCTGTGTTGCCAAAAGATGCAGCATGGTGCGCTGGGTTCAACATATGATTATCTACAATGGTTAGAAGTTCCTCGCTGTTTATCCCCACTAGGATTTCCCTAACAACCTCGTTATCTTTATATGTACCGACAGCATAGTGGAGTGCTGTATAGCCGTCATCATTTAGTTTAGTAGACCATGTAACTTCGTTTGTATTAACGATTTCTCGGGCTTTCACCCAGTCATTCTTCCGAATAGCTTTGAGTAGTCTGTTTTCTATTGTGTCATCTGAAGAAACATTTTCATAAAAATATTATACTTAATTAAGTTGCAATGAAGAGACATTTTTATAAATTAATTTGGTTGCCCTCGTTTCGATAGAAGAAAAAATTATTTTGATGAACCAAATTTTTTTAGTTATTAGATGAAAAAAAAATCCATCAAAACTAGATGTAAAAAGAATTTAACTTTTTTCACGTGATTTTAACTTATTTTAATCTTAAGCTTGTGAAATTTTTTAGATTTTATCAACATATTTTGTTTATCAAAAAATCGTTTTTGACTTTGGCTTTATATCATCCCATCACCACCTATATTCTTAGTGAATGTATTATACAACCCATGATTATTCATAAGCAAATATGCTAAATTAAAAGTTGTTTCAATACTACATCATAAAAATCAGCATTTAAACGATACTGTTTATGAACATATCAAGGACCTACGTTTGTTTTGATTAAGTAAATACACAGAGAACTACCTTTGCGCCCATGTTCAGCTCCTTCAAGGACCACAACTTTTGCCACACGTGTGACACATAAAGGAAGTTTTGTTTTCGAAGATTCTGAGATGAACGCTGAGAGATCATGATCATCTTCAATTTCAATAATAGGAAACCAAGGAGATCCAGCTCTGTAATGAACCTCCAACTTTAAACTATAAGAACTTTGATCAACGTTGAATTTTGCGTATAGGATGTTAGTTATCTGCGATAACGTTATATACTTAGACACGACAATTATTGAACCCTTGGAATTCTCGAACAACCACTTTTCTCCGTCCCATCTCCATTTTCCATTGTAGGCGACAAGTACTCTAACATCATCTATAACAGAACGATAGATGTAAATAAGCATGGCACTGAAGTCAATAAAAATGGATTAAAGCATATAAAAATAGCATTTGACATGAAGTGATCAGTATCGTGCAATATTTGTCTGACATTAGAATATATAATTTATTGTATATTAGCAGCATACTTTTCCCGTTGAAATGTATGTTTGACAAAATGTGGATGTAGCATTATCCATACCAAATTTTGTGAGTAGTATAATTTTGTGAATCGATCTTAGCTTGTATGGATTATACTTACGAATTCTTTAATTCTTTTGCATGATTTATGTATGGTCACTTTATCATGTATGCATAACTTAGCATAAGAAGACATGGACCACAAATTGGAAGTATGAATTGAAAAAAGAAAAAGTTTACTTTTGTAAGAAAATCTGTTTTGAAGAATAATTCTAAACTTCTGGCAATTTATAAAATAATCTATAGAACAACATCAAAGTTGATTTCAAAGTACTATATTATAAAAGCTAAAAAGTCTCACACATAACATTTTTTATTATATTTTGCCTAAATTGTTGCACAATAGGATCTCGCAAATAAGTCTGATAGTGCTGGTCTCGATCATGTGTTATAGAGTTTAAGATTTGCATTAGATAAAAGGCTAATAAAATGAAAATATAAAGCGAAAGAGAGTAAATAAATTGAGATCTTTTCGAATCATCAGCGAGTAGCCGGCGACCAAGATAACTATATGATGTGATGAGTTGAACCTAAAGCTATGATACCATGTGAAATAACAAAAGGTTTTATTAACTGAATGCCTTGCATATGTAAGATAACATGTATATTTATTATAAATACATGACTTTGATAATTAGAAACATAATCACAAGCTCACAATTGAGCTTATTACTAGTAGGCTTAGAAAAAACACATAACTTACGCGTGTTAATTTCATAAGTATGAGATGACCATCCTCATAGTGAGAATCACAAGCAAATATTATCGGCTATTAGCAAATAAACAATCTACGGTGAAAATATGCATTCTTAATCTACAAGCTTTTAATAAATATTTGTATTCTCAATCATTAAAGAGTTTAAACGTTTAATACAACTTTTTTCCTTAAGGATAAAGTACCAATATCTCTCATGAACAAGGGGTATAAAAAATTATTAGATTTAGTGAGTCACAAAGGGTTTTTGTTAGCTCCCGTTCAAGCTTGAAACTTGCTTAAAGTATAAGACGTCTCATGAAATGAGTAATGTGTATACACATTTGTAAAAGTTTATAAATAAGACCCAAAATGTGCATTCCGTTCTCACTTACGCATGAGCACTACTATCCTTTGTGTATTTATTTTATGATGATAACGATACTCGTAAAGCATTATGTTGTTTGACTTCATGTTCTTATGGTTTTAAAAAAATTATACAATGATGTATTTATTAGAGTACAAAGCAGAAAGCAAATGACACATATTTCATATTAGTCAAATTATACATAGCATTCTCACACTTAAACAAATAAGATAGTTGTGCGTGTTTTTATTTTTTTTATAAGAACTGTTAATAACCCAATTAATTTGGTTTATTGGGAATGTTGGTAACCGAGTTGATAGTTTTGCCTTTTTTTTTTCTTTTCTGATTTCATACATGTATCTATTATCTGTTTTAATGTTTATTAAATGTTATACATAATTGAAATTAATTAAACTATAAATTGTAAACTTGTAGTAAATATAAATAAATTGAAGTATCACAAAATGGATATGTAACATAAATGAAGCATATTATAAAGAAAATAACTAGTAACATAATCTTGAGAAAACGATCAAATAAGTGAGTGAAACAAGAGAATTTGGAGTGGAAAGAGTTTTTCATGTGTTACTTTTAAATTTCTTTTGACCTTATACGTATGGAATATGATTAAATTTAAAAATAAGCATAAAAGCAGCAACCATTTCAAAAACCAGCACACTCTTAATAACCTCTCGAATGCAAGATAAGCAAACTCTTAAAATAAGCACACTCTTTATTCTAGGGAAATGAATTGTATGCCTAAAACTAAAAACTAAATTTAGACCTAAAAATATGATTGGTTCATTTGAAAAATTAATTGGTGAAAAATGACGAGAGATGATAAGTGTATGACACTTGTCATAAAATGAATATATTATGTCTATTAGTAGGTCTATGTCTTAGGTCTATATATCAACACTTTTTTTCTACGTGTAATAATAATCAAATTGATAATTGATATCTATCTTTAGATATATAAGAAAACTTAAAAGTTTTACTAAAGCTTTCTTAAATAAACATGCATAGGAGGCATTAAAAGCATACTAGCAGGGTACCCGTTGTTGTAATAATATTTTTTGACGAATAATATTTCTATTGCAACAACTTACAAACGTAGATAAGGATTATAAAGTTGGTACGTTGTTGTCTGCATTTCTAACTCTTTCGATGATGAAATGTTTGGGTTATGATTTTAACAACAAATTAGTAGCTTGCTTGGTTTGTACATGTGGTATATTAATTGTAATTTTGAGAAAAAGAGTATTTAAAGGATAACATTAATTAAATATTTTGAAAGATTTATACATGTTTGTACTATATGCTTTATAACATTTATTATTTAAAATCAAGTTTATAAGAGAAATAAATGTTTGTATCATATGCTATATAACTTTTATTGCTTAGAGCAGTCCCATTCGTAACGCCCTAACGCCCGTTAAGGGGCTATTAACGCCGTTATCGGCGTTATAGCGATGGAAGCGGAGAAAGTTAACGCCGTTGGTCCCTGGCCGTTGGCTTCGTAACGCGCGTTAAGCGCTGAACCAAAAAAAAATCAAAAAATTTTCATTTTTAGTCCCTCTAACGGCTACTAGCCGTTAACTTTTAAAAAAAATTTCATTTTTAGTCCCTAACGGCTAGAATTGATAAAAAAAAAAAAAAAAAAAAAAAAAAAAAAAAATCAAAAACCTTTTTTTACCACTATAAATACACAATCAAAACACCATTTTTATTCACACTTCCACTTCTAAATCTTCTCAATACTCTCAATCTTTCAACTTCAATTAACTGCAAAAAAAAAAAAAAAAAAAAAAAAAAAAAAAAAAAAAAAAAAAAAAAAAAAAAAACAATGTCGGGAGGCAACGACGATACTTTCTTCAATCTTCTCAATGATGGGTGGAATCCCTCAAACCCGGGTTCATCATCTAACCCGAACGCTGGTTCATCTTCAAACCCCAACCCACTAGGCTTATCAAGCCAAGAAATGTGGAAACAACAACAAACATTACTGTTTTGGCAACAACAAAACCAACAAAACACCTTAAACTCCAACTTTCAAAACCTTCAATTCACACAACAGTCACAACAATCACAAACTGAAATACAAGATGTTGCTGAGACACCCACATCTCCACCAAAAAAAGGAAAAGGTCGTATTAAGCGAAAATCCAAAAAATCCAAAGACCCCGAGCCCGAACCAATTGATTCTGATGAGGAGATTGTCGTTACCAATCGTTGGAATTCAGCAGATAAAGCATTACTTGCAAGGTGTTACATAGATGTGTGTTTTTTTTTTCATTTCAACGTGTTTTTTTTTTTTTATCTCGTATTGTAATATGGTTTAAGTTTTAATGAAATGTTTGTTTTAGTTTAATAAATGAAATGTTTGTTTTAGTTTAGGGGTTGAAATTGAAAATATAAAATATTAGTGGTGTTATGGTGTTATTGGGATGTTATGGATGGGAGTGTTTTTTTGGGATGTTAATGTTAAATGTTAAAGCTGATGTGGCGCTGACGTGGACGGTGTTATTGGTGTTATGGTGTTATGGATGGGAGTGCTCTTAAAATTAAGTTTGATGTGCATTTAATGGAGAGAAGTGTTTTCTTCCATTATAAGATAGTAAAATATAATCGGAATGTGACATGAAGTGATTCGTGCCGTGCAGTATATGTTTGACATTGTAAAATGTAGAATTTGGGTAATAATTTTGTTTTATATTTTGTGACCTGAAAAAGATTGTCATAAATATTTTGCCAATTTATAATAAAATATATATTTCGTGCAATATAGCACAACATCAAAGTTGATTTCAATGTATTATAAAAGCTTGAAAGTCTCGCACATAACTTTTTCCTATTATATTTTGCATCTGTTAGGAATTAGAAATTCCCAGTATTAAAGAGTCGGTCACCTCAAGCATATGTAATCGTTAGAAAGCTCGTAGTCGTAGTACTTTTAAGTTAAGTAGTAATTTAGTTAAGTAACACCGTGGAGGACGGACGGGTCTTTACCCACTGTATGCCTGATCCACAGCCCAAAGTGTGGCGAGTTATGTAAGACTATAAATACTCTCTACCTTCCAAGGTAGAGAGTTGGAGCTCATAATAATATCTTTCACTTTCTCTCACTAAGTTCCCTAAACCTCTAACTTTCTCTCTCTAGAATTCCATCTTATTCGCCACCTTGTGTTATGGTTTGATGTGTATGTGAAAAGTTATATTTTACAATTGGTATCAAGAGCCATGGTTAGATCATATCTTGCACATCTTTGGATTTATAGTGGTTTTTAGGTGGTTTTTGAGTTTGAAAAAGTTTAGTGGTTTTTGCATCATTTGGTTGATTTCTTGTGTTAAAGTTTGAATTTTGTTGGTACTTTTGTGTTTAGAATCATCATAAGTGTTTAGGTTTTCATTTGGTAAGCTTGAATCATCTTGGTTGGGTTGTTTTTGGATTGAAAAGTGATGTTTATATGGTTTTTCATGGTAGCGAGTTAGTTCACGGATAAGTTTTCTTCATAGCGACTTGCTTCATTAAATTGTAGCGAGTTACAGTGTTAAATCTAGCGAGTTAGATCTAGCGAGTTAAAGTACAAGTAGTGGAATCTCCACTACGGGTAGCGACTTGTGGTAGCGACTTGGTCAGTAGCGAGTTGCTCTTTAGCGACTTGTGTTTCTAGCGACTTGTGTAGCGAATTGCTGCCAAAATTTGGTTAGCGACTTGGTCCGTAGCGAGTTACTACTTAGCGACTTGTTTTTCTGATTAGCGACTTGGGATTCTAGCGACTTGGCTGTCTAGCGAATTAATTGGTAGCGACTTAGTGGATTTGTTTCTAGCGACTTAGAGCTTTATCATCTAGCGACTTGAGTGATTGTTTACGGTTTTCTCTTGATTTAGTAAAATCCCGTGAAAGAATCTATTTCCCGGTTTAATCATTGAGTTATAAAATCCCGTATAATCTGATAACATGTCCACCAACGTCCCTACTGTCATCTCCACAGTTGCCGAGGATGTACAAGCAGCTGGATCAGATACTCGTCCACCCATGCTTGACAGAACTGACTACGATTCTTGGGCTCAACGAATCAGATTGTATTGCCTTGGAAAGGAAAATGGTGTCAATATTCTAAAATCCATTGATGAAGGACCATATCGAGTTGAAACGACTAGAGACATACTTGATACTAATGAAGATGGTACTCCTATTTACGGAATGGACAGACCTAAGATGTATGATGAGCTTGATGATAAGGAGAAAAAGAGATTTGATGCAGATATCAGGGCTTCAAACATTGTTCTTCAAGGTCTTCCTAAAGACATCTACAAGCTGATCAATCATAACACTGAAGCAAAGGCAGTTTGGGATAATGTTAAGATGCTTCTCTCAGGTTCAGAACTAACTATGGAAGACAGAGAATCCCAACTCTATGACGAATTTGAGCACTTCAAGATGAAACCCGATGAGAGTGTCTATGAGTACTATGTGAGATTTCATAAGTTAGTTAATGACATGAGGAACATCAGAATGACTATGCCGAACATTCAGTTGAATTCAAAATTTGTGAACAACATGAATCCCGAATGGCACAAGTTTGTTACCGCTGTGAAGCTTACTAAAGGATTGAAGAACACAAACTATGAGCAACTCTATGCCTTCCTCCTTCAGAATGAGAGACATGCCATGTTTGAAAAATTGATTCTCAATCAGTTCAAAACCAACCAGGGAGAGACAAGTTCGTCTAATGACTCAACAGCTTTCTACTCAAACATTGGAATCACAACCAAAGCATCACAAGTCATACCCTTGGGTAATGGTAATCACAAACTCATTCCTGATCCTATGTTCAAACAAGCTGATGCTGATGCACGCGTGGATAACATCGTTAATCAACTAGCTCTACTCATTAGTCAAAACATGAATTCTCTCCCACAAACCAACAACAACCTTCGAACTGCTTCTAACCCACATAATCAAGCCACTGTTAAAGATGGAAGGATCGTGGTGCAACCAGTTCAGGAAAGACAGTATGATCAGGGAAGAGGTGGAGCTGGGAGAGGTTATGTTGGAAACCAGAATCGAGGAAGAAATGGTAACCAAGGTCAACCTAAGCCAATCAAATGCTACAACTGTGGTGGTGAAGGTCACATTGCAAGGAACTGCACATCTCCAAAGCGTCCTCAGAATGCTGATTACTTCAGAGATAAGATGTTGCTGGCACAAGCTCAGGACAATGGTGCTGCGTTGGATGAAGAGGAATTGCTGTTTCTTGCTGAGGGCAATGCAAAGACCTATGATGCAGATGTGGATGAGCAGCCTATTCAGGAGATAGGTCACAATCATCAGAATGCCTTTCAAGTCGCTGACTGTGATGCTTACGACTCTGATGTAGATGATGGACCTACTGCACACACAATCTTTATGGCTAGCATCTCTCCAATGGTTTCTCCCAAGATCTCTTCCTCACCACAAGCTGGCACATCCAAGGACAAACTCATCTCTGAGGTATTAAAGCTATACGATGATGCTGATATGCAACAGATGCATGACAAAGTACAACCAACTGAAACTATTGAATCAAATGTTGAAAATATGGGTAATATCAATATTGTCCCATACGATCAATACGTGAAACAATGTGAAAGTGAAGTTGTACCAAGTGATGCATCTTCTGCAGTCAACAATGACTATGTCTTTGATGAATACACTGCATGTGCTCCTGATGATTCCATAATTTCTGAACTAAATGCCTATAAAGAACGTGTTGCTATTTATGAACAACGCGCTAAATTTGAGTTGACCACTCGTGAGCAGGAAATGGATGACCAAGTGCGTACAATAATTAGAAAAAGTAATTTTAGAGAAGAAGTATTGAAACAAGAATTAAATTCTTTGCAAGAAAAACTTTCTAAAACAGCTAAGCAAAAACAAGAACTTCAAGAAAATGTGAAAATGCTTAAGCAAGAATTTAATGCAAAAGAATCAAAGCTCTTGAGAGATTTTTCTAATCTGAAAACTTTGAAAAACAAACTTGAAAACAAGTTGTACATGCAAGGAAACACCATTCAGACTGCTCACATGATCACTAAGCATAGAGTTCTAAGCGATAAGCATAGTGTTCCCATTATAGATAAACCCAACCCTGAGTATGGAAAGATTGCAAAAGCAGCTCAAAGTGTTATCTATGATGGAAATGAGATTCTTAAACCTAGACAAAAACCTAGTTGCATTGAGTGCACTGAGGATGACAAGAAATTAGATGAAGTCACTAGGGAGAAGATGAATAAGAAACTAAATGATCCTAAATGCAAAGAGAAGAAAGTAATTATCACTCCCCATGACTACAAGAAGGAAAACTGGATTTCCTTGAACAAGTTTAAAACTCAGACATTGTTGACTCCCGAACAAGTCTTCTGGAAAATGGATTTAGATAAGCAGAAAGCTGAAAATATTGTAGAAACAAACCCTCCCCTTCGGAAAATGCCTAGAGCAACTGTGTATCCTCCTAATACACCAATGCATCTTGTACCTAGAACAATTGCCACTAAAAGCAAGACATTAATTAGCCAATACGTTATATTTCAACTATTTGTTGATTTTGAGAAAACTTGCAAGAAAAGGATCACACCCACTGGTATAACTGAAGGAGAAAGGGGTTTTGAACAAATGAAAGAATGTTATTTAACTGAGGTCATGCCTTTCTTTAAACTTCTAAAGGATCACTTTGAGAGTCTTAAAAAGGGGATAGAAACGGATATTAAGGGAATGGAAAAGGAATTTGATGCAATAATAGTGGAAATTAATGACTATGAGCGTGCACTAAAATATAATGAGATTGAGAGAAAGAACCTGCATACATTAAATGAGAATCTTATTACTGAATGTGTTGCTCAAGATGTCTTTTTCACTGCTTCAAATTGCTCTATTACTGCTTCCAAATTTCATGAACTATCTGTGGCCCTGAAAGTTTCCCATGATCGTGTCATTGAGCTTGAGAAAACTAATTCTAAACTAAATGAGAAAATTGAACTGGATGATCATGACACGTTGGTTAAACATTTTTCTAAACTAGAAGTTGAGTATTTTAATTTACAACTAAAATATCAACATCTCAAAGAAAATGTCAAAACTTCAAATATCAAGACATCTTCAGATGCTCCAGAGTTTGATGCAGTTTTTCAAATTAACAAACGTGATGAACAGATTCAAGCTCAGTGCAACACGATCAGAAAGTTGAAAGCCCAAATCTCTCAATTAAAGGGCCAAACGAACAATATGACAGGCTCCCAAATGCCTCCTTCTTTAGATTCTCAGAATTCTCAAACGTTTCATCTTCAAAACCTAGTAAATGCTTTACAAAAGGAAAACGAAAGTTTTCTAGAAGAAAATGAAAAGGTTAAACGTCATTTCAATGAGTTGTTTGAATCAATTAAAGTCACTCGTAACAAAAACAACGAACAAATAACTTCATTGCAAAAGGAAATCGAGAATCTGAAGAGTCAGGTAAAAGGGAAAATGCCAATGATCAATGAGGAGAATGTTGTATCTAAGGTTCGCTCTAGTAACAAATATGCTTTATCTGTGACATATGTCCCCCCTCATCTAAGGAACAACAAACTTGCCATTCAAACATATTTCTCATCCCTTAAGGATTGCTTAGAATGCATGCGTGAGATTGTTGAAGAGGATAAGCTAGAGAAACCTCATGATAATGCAATTGGACATGCATGCTTATATGCCAAACGATCTCAAGAAATCTTAGAATGTTTGATCACAATATGCCCAAAGACATTAGGTGAGAGAGTTAACCCTTTGATTCCATGCTCGATGCCTAAGGCCAAACATGACATGCACTCAATTCCCAATGGCTTGAATGTGAGAAGTAGTGTACCATTGAGTAGTTCAGATTCTAGATCTGTCAATGCTAGGAAAGTGAACTCAAGTGTGCCTTCTAGAAGTACTTGTCTCAGTACCTCTAGCGTTAAGAATGTGAACCTTAGTGCACCTGCATGTAGGTCAGATCCCAGCACATCTAAACAGGTGGTGCAAAGAGTAGTAAAACAAACTAATGTTCCCATTCCCTCTACAGGAGTAATCAGTGACACTAAAGGAAGCAGGTCAAAGTCTCAAGACAATACAAGGAATGATAGGACCTCTCAAGCTATGAATGTGCACTGGAAGAGAGTAGAAGAACAATCTAGGAACCTTAAGTTTGAATCGAATAAAACGAATCGTGTTGATTCTAGTATTAGCCATAGGCGTACTGTAATTAATTCGAATTCTGATACTATTTGCAAACCTTGTACTGATGATTGCTTGAATTCTGTTTCTAATCTTGGATGTGATGTTAATGTTCTGCCTAATGATGTTAATTGCCTAGTTAATCTTGTTAATGCTAAAATTCATGCTAAAAAGGCTAATAGGCAAAAGCGAAAGAGAGTTAGAAAACAATGGAAACCCACAGGAAGAACATTCAGCAAAATAGGCTTTTATTGGATACCTGTTGGTCATAAGACTAATCAGATAATGCCCACTAGAAAATGGATGCCTACTGGTAGAACTATTCCCTTAAGAAGTGGTCACACTGTAAATAGGGCTAATATAGACACTAGTATTGCATCTATTCACAATAATTCCATTACCTCACTGTCTGATATGAATGCTTCAATTTCTGATGTGGGTGGTCCAACTGTTGCTACTAACCAAATGGAACCCATTCTTGCATGGGGATCCCAATTATCCAGTTATCCATTCTTGTCTGTGTTCAACTGCAGATCGTTCAAATCGTTCTGTGGTACCTGGACTCAGGCTGTTCCAAGCATATGACTGGAGACCGGTCACGGCTCATGAACTTCGTGAGCAAATTCATCGGGACTGTTAGATTTGGTAATGATCATTTCGGTGCTATTATGGGTTATGGAGATTATGTTGTTGGTGATAGTGTCATCTCCAGAGTGTATTATGTGGAAGGTTTAGGTCATAATCTGTTCTCTGTTGGTCAATTCTGTGATTCTGATCTAGAAGTAGCCTTCAGAAAACATACCTGCTTCGTTAGAGATCTTAATGGTAAGGAACTGTTGAAAGGAACTCGTGGCTCAAACCTTTACACTATCTCTATCGATGACATGATGAGAGCTTCACCAATCTGCTTGTTATCAAAGGCTTCAAAGACAAAGTCATGGTTATGGCATCGTCGTCTCAATCACTTGAACTTCGGCACCATCAACTATCTTTCCAGAAAGGACTTAGTTGTAGGTTTACCTAGACTAAAGTATGAAAAGGATCATCTTTGTTCAGCATGTCAATTGGGAAAAAGCAAGAAGTATGCCCATAAACCCAAACCTACTAACTCTGTCACAGAAGTTCTTCATATGATTCATATGGATTTATGTGGACCAATGAGGGTGCAGAATATCTTTGGGAAGAAATATGTGTTAGTTGTGGTTGATGATTATTCTAGATTCACCTGGGTCAAGTTCTTAAGGACAAAGGATGAAACTCCTGATATCATCATCAAACTCATCAAACAGCTGCAGGTTAGACTAAACAAAACTGTCAGAATTATCAGAACAGACAATGGAACTGAGTTTGTCAACAAACAACTTAGTGAATTCTATGAAAGCGTTGGAATCAGCCATCAAAGAAGTGTTCCACGAACCCCTCAACAGAACGGTGTAGTTGAAAGACGAAATCGTACTCTTGTTGAAGCTGCTAGAACAATGCTGATCTACTCAAAGGTTCCAATGTTTCTCTGGGCTGAAGCAATTGCCACTGCATGCTACACACAAAATCGTTCCCTGATTCATACCATTCATGGAAAAACTCCATATGAACTTGTCCACAATAGAAAACCTAATCTATCTTTCCTTCGTGTGTTTGGTGCCTTGTGCTATCCAACTAATGAGGGTCAAGACTTGGGCAAACTTAGAGCTAAAGCTGACATTGGAGTATTTGTAGGATATGCACCAAACAAAAAGGGATACCGAATCTACAACAAAAGAACCCGAAATATCATGGAAACAATTCACGTTACGTTTGATGAGCTGACCGGTCAAATGGCTCCTGGACACTCCAGCTCAGGACCCGCACTTCAAAACAGTCCTATTGGTTCATCCCTTGTTCCAAACTCCTCTCAAGAAACACCATATGTACCTCCATCTGAAGATGATGTAAAGAAATTGTTTGATCCAATGTTTGATGAACTGTATGAGTCTACTACTAATGAGGTGCTGATCCCTACTACAGAGGATGCTCATATTCCGGTGAATGAAGTCAATCCATCAGTTTCAACATCTGTAAGTCAAGAAGCACCTGCTGCTGATCCTTCAGTCTCATCTACAAATCATCATTCTTCAAATGTACATCATGGAAATGTTTCTGGCATCAATGATGAAGTTAATCCCTTTGCGACTCCTGAAGATGCTCCATTTGAAAACATATTTGCTTCTCCTGAATCATCATCAGAACCATCTTCTTCAGGAGACATCGACTCAGCTACCTCAGTTCCTCAACAAATGCCACATGAACACCTCAGAAAATGGACTCACGATCATCCATTAGACAACATCATTGGAAATCCCTCTCGCCCTGTATCAACCCGGAAGCAACTCGCAACCGATGCCTTATGGTGCTTCTTCAACTCCGTACTATCTAAGATCGAACCAAAAGATGTTAAAACTGCTATGAATGAAGATAGCTGGTTCAATGCTATGCAAGATGAAATTCATGAGTTTGATCGTCTTGATGTATGGGAGTTAGTACCTGCTCCGGACTGTGCTATGATTATAGCTCTAAAATGGATCTTCAAAGTAAAACTTGATGAGCATGGTGATGTGTTGAAGAACAAGGCTCGATTAGTTGCTAAAGGATATCGTCAAGAGGAGGGTATAGACTTTGAAGAATCTTTTGCTCCAGTTGCTCGAATCGAGGCAATCAGAATCTGTTTGGCTAATGCTGCTAGTAAGAACATGGTGGTATATCAGATGGATGTAAAGACGGCATTTCTGAACGGAGATCTTAAGGAAGTTGTCTACGTCAGCCAACCTGAAGGATTCGTGAACCAAGAGCATCCTACTCACGTTTATCGTTTGAAGAAGGCTCTTTACGGTTTAAAGCAAGCTCCAAGGGCATGGTATGATACACTGTCAAAGTTTCTTCTATCAACCGGATTCATCAAAGGAGCAGTTGATCCTACATTGTTTACCAGGAAGTCAGGCAAACATTTGATTCATGTTCAAATTTATGTTGATGATATTATCTTTGCCTCGACTGACCCAATGGAATGTGATCGTTTTTCAAATGAAATGAGTTCAAAGTTTCAAATGTCAATGATGGGACAAATGTCATTTTTCTTGGGATTACAAATTTCTCAAAGTCCCGGAGGCATTTTCATAAATCAATCTAAATATGCAACAGAGATTTTAAAGAAATTTGGATTTGATTCAAGTGACCCTGTTGACACCCCCATGATTGACCGAACCAAACTAGATGAGGACCTCTCAGGGATCATGATTGACCAAACGAAATATAGGAGTATGATTGGATCCCTGATGTATCTCACTGCTAGTAGACCAGACATCTTGTTCTCTGTGTGCATGTGTGCGAGATACCAGGCTAAGCCTACTAAAAAGCACCTTGAAGCAGTTAAACGGGTCTTTCGGTATCTCCAAGGAACCATCAATATGGGACTATGGTACCCGAAGGACACCGGTATGTCACTAACGGCCTATGCAGATGCTGATCATGCAGGTTGTCAAGATACACGTCGAAGTACGTCTGGAGGTGCTCAGTTTTTGGGTGATAAGCTTGTGAGCTGGTCTTCAAAGAAGCAAATGAGTACTTCTATTTCCTCTACAGAGGCTGAATACATAGCCATGTCATCTTGTTGTGCTCAAATCTTATGGATGAGATCTCAATTATCTGACTATGGCTTTGAATTCAACAAAATCCCTCTGTATTGTGATAATAAAAGTGCTATTGCTCTCTCATGCAACAACGTTCAACACTCAAGAGCAAAGCATATCGACATTCGACATCATTTCATCAGGGAACAAGTGGAAAAAGGTGTGGTGGAACTATATTTTGTGAGGTCTGAATATCAGTTAGCAGACATCTTCACCAAAGCTCTTCCAAGAGAACGTTTTGAGTTTATTCTTCCACGACTTGGTTTGAAAAGCCTTCAACCAGAAACTCTCAAACGTCTTCAGGAGGAAGACGAGGAGTAAAGGTCTTTCTTCATCTATCTCTTGTAAATAGTTATTTGAAAAACAAAATACAAAATCATAAAAATCCTCAAAAATCAAATAGAAAAATATAAAACTTTCAAAATCCATAAAAATTTGAAAAATTCGAAAAATCTTCAAAAAATATTGTCATTTTTGTCATGTTTTTTCTCGGTTCGATAATATCTACGGTCTTTGTGCTGTCATTCAAAGAATGACACGGGACTTTAGATGTTGTTCGAATTCTTAAAAAAAAAAAAAAAAAAAAAAAAAAAAAAAAAAAAAAAAAAAAAAATCGAAAAATCAAAAAATCAAAAAATATTTTTGGGAGAAAGAGAAATGGTTTATTGTCATCTTCAGGCAATAACCCGGTTTTAAAGAAAGAACAGAGCCATGTTTTACCATGTTTTCAAATCCTATGCTCTGATTCTATAAACTCCTATCTGCTGAAAACTAAATGCTTTGAAAAATAACTCAATCTCTATTTTTGATAATCATCAGGACTTATTTGTCAAAATCTCTATCTCTCAATCAACAACCTACGTCATTGATTGAGGGGGAGAATGATTTCAATTAAATTAAAAAGTTATTTGGCATTAAATTGTTTTCAAAAGATATACATGCATGGTTTTATAAATGGAGTTTAAAGTCTTAAAATTCGATCCTTATCAGTTCAAACGCTTTCACAATCAAGTCACAATTCTCCCTAAAAGCTTTCAAAATCAATTTAAATCTATACGAGATCACAAATCTCAAATGATTTGATAATTGTGATCGGGGGAGAATGTGTGATTTAAATTAGATTTAAACTGATATTAAGGTAAATGGTTTCACATGAATGAACATGCTGTCCCTCCCACATGTGACAAACGATTTCAATTTTTCAATGCACATGTTGAGGGGGAGCACCTATCTTAAACCTATGATTTGAAACGTGATCATTTATCCCAATGTGCAGGTTCCCTCTAGTATGTGCAAAACTCTTTTCACCTCAAGGCACATATTGAGGGGGAGCAAAATTCATGGAAACCTCATCCTTCCCGGAAATGTTATACCCACTTGATCTGTTGAGGGAAGTGATGTTGATATCTTTTAGAAAATTGTAAACAAAGAAGTTAATTCTTTCTCTTGCCTCCATGTGCTTAACATTTCTCAAATACTTGATGCACATGTTGAGGGGGAGTTCTCGTTCTAAAAATATCAAAAACAATTCAGGTACAAAATGCTTTGATAATATATCACAAGTATCTGAATTGATTTTCAAATGGTTTTCAATTGGATCCAATGGCAGATGAACAATACCAAATTGACCGACCAACTTTACTTTATGTACGGTGATATAAGGATGATAAGTTTAGGTATTGGTTCCCATGATCCGCCAGAACCGGAGGGATCTACCCAGGGACAATCCACTAGTTAGTGTAGAAGTCCTTAGGTATGATGATAAAAGGAGAAAAGTGAGATATGGGAAGAGTGCAGACTAAGACTGAGCTAGTACTGGAATAAACCCAACAAGGTAATAGCTATGAAGTCTCGGTAAGCATTGAAGGGGTTGAAGAATTAAAAAGAATTGAATGAAAATAGGGTGAAAACAAATAGCCCTCCATTAATTCAACCTTAGGGCAGAAACCGGGTTCACTTCATATGCTACTGATGGTAACATCGGTATTGAAGACAAGACGTCATGGACCCAGTGACGCACTGCACTTCAAATTTCCAAACCACTCAAGTTCCTCTTAAAAGGGCTTGTTTCATTCTCACGGGGAACCGACATTATCTATCGACTTTCTCTTAGAGATGGTTGATATTGAAGAAGGAGACCCTCTCCCTAGTCTCCGTTATAGGATCCAAATATGCACAAATTGAGTCTAGAGCCACGAGATCATCAATTAATCTCATTAGGACACTTTCAATGAAGACTCTCTGTTTCACACAATGTGGAAAGAGAGATTATATCTTGAGTCCTACGCATTATCCTTGTGGTATTGCCAGAACATCTGAGTGATGTGTTTACACATTCACAATGAAGATGGAAAGCCTTCTGGAGCCAACATCAAACAAGCTCCTGGTAGGTGGCATGTGAGATCTATCATATAGATCAACCATGTGACAACTGAACAGAAACAATGGGGCGATTCAATTTCTTGAATCAATCCTGGTTTAGGTTAGGGATTGACGGATACCTTTGAAAAACCAGTCTTTGTGCTTAAAAACTCTTTTCTTTAGCACATCGACTGTGTACTCATTTTTCAAACCAAAAGGTATTTTTATGATTGATAATTGATTTTCAATAAAACCTTCGTTGTATTGCAAAAACAATTTCTATTGAGCAATACACGATTGTTTTTCAAATCTCTTTTCATCAATCAGTGAACTTAACATTCGCTGGTTCACTCACTCCGTGTTGTCTTCTTTGAGACGTTCCGGTTTGAGAACAGCTAGAACAGCTGCGAAACCCTGTCAAGGAGATTCTTAGGAATCCTACCTGATCACAGGCAGTACCTGTACTGATCAACGGGGAACCGTGGGCCGTGTACCTCAATTCATCGAAAGTGATCAAAGACACTTTCGTGCGATTTGTTGCTAACTGTTGTATGCAGGTACGCCCGACGTTTGCAGCTGATCAGAATGAAGCGGTCAATCCATAGCCGCATGCTCACTTAACACATTCATCTCTAAAGAAATCATGATTAGTGCATCAATGACTCTGATATTTTCACACCAAGCTTCTGCTACGCTGCTGCCAATATCGTGATTCAACAAATGCTTCCGCTTCTCTGATGAAAGGATATCATGATCCAGAATGTGAGCATGTCGGTCCCAAAGTCACAACACCACAATGGATGTCTCAGAGATTTTTGATAGCTGATGATCTCCAAAGATGGCTCAAACTTATCATCACGTGGATCAGTGAAAGACCTCCACTTGGAATAACCAAACATGCATTGTGAAGAATCAATGGCTACGAGCTTAGGAGCAAAGGACTACATCAAGAATGCAAGATCAATTGTTAAATGTTATATCTATTTGTATTCTATGTAATTTTGGTACATTATTGAGGTGACCTCCCTTAGGGGGAGATTGTTAGGAATTAGAAATTCCCAGTATTAAAGAGTCGGTCACCTCAAGCATATGTAATCGTTAGAAAGCTCGTAGTCGTAGTACTTTTAAGTTAAGTAGTAATTTAGTTAAGTAACACCGTGGAGGACGGACGGGTCTTTACCCACTGTATGCCTGATCCACAGCCCAAAGTGTGGCGAGTTATGTAAGACTATAAATACTCTCTACCTTCCAAGGTAGAGAGTTGGAGCTCATAATAATATCTTTCACTTTCTCTCACTAAGTTCCCTAAACCTCTAACTTTCTCTCTCTAGAATTCCATCTTATTCGCCACCTTGTGTTATGGTTTGATGTGTATGTGAAAAGTTATATTTTACAGCATCAATTATTATGTAAAATAGGTCATATATATGTGGTCGTCAAGTTGCAATCCCTAGTCCTTTAAGCAATTTACCCTTAATAGGCTTTAAGCAATTTACCCTTAATTATCTACATATGAAAAAATGATATGCTATTCAATAATTGATATGCTAAATGAGATAATGTAGTCAAATGTAATCTTAGAACTCTTGAATGCTTACTAAGAATAATTGACACTTTCCTTTACTTATAAAACATAAGAGTGAAACATGAAATGGTAACATATATGATTCGACGAAGAAAATGTCAACGTAACCAAATACATGCGATAAGGGAATTGGTGTGCTCTATATCACATCATTAGGTATTAACAATTCTAATGATGATTAAACTATACATGCTTAATTTAGATGTGTATTTATATGAAGTAGTAAGTTGACTATGCAAAGATTATGTACTATCAATTAATAAATTGACATCGTCTACATATCATAATAAGCAAGTTGGTGATCAATATACGATTATACCTAAAAGCCGGTTCCGGAAAGAATTCGAATGACACACGATTATTTTTTAATGACTCAGATATAATAAACAGTGAAATAATTGAGTTTTCTATAGCAAAATTATAACAAAGAAGATAGAAAAATATTGGGTAGGGTTCATACCATCATTGCTGATGTTGTTGTTGCTGGTTGAGTTCATACCTTCTTTGATGTCGTTCTTGATGTTGGTGGTAGTGCCTGTGTAAGTCATTAGAGTTGCAGGTGTTAATTAAGAGTTCTAATACAAATCAGTTTATGCTTTGGATGTGTATTTGCTGGAAGCAATAAGTTGTGTATCCATAATTCATACTTCGTTTAGACTTTTTGACATCTTCATATAACCAAACACAAAGTCGTCTATCATATACGACACATATAAAATAGCAAAAGAAGTGCACATACTATGTCTATGTAGGAATAGCATAAACTATGAAAAATATTATTAGATTGGAGCTATACCTTGAGAACTGATATTGATGCTCTTTGTATTGCTTGAGGAAGCCATTACACTATATTTTCAAAGTTGTTTTATCATGGAAATAAGAGGATGAAGAAGAGAATTTATAAAGACTTTGGGTTCTTTACTGATGTTTTAAGGAAGGAATTGAAGCAAAGGGAATTTAAGATCCTTTTTCTTTTTCTCACAAAATCTTCCTCCTTAATTATTCTTTTCTTACCTTCAAACTATTCTCCATGCAAATCACACACTGTGATTTGTATAATAGAAGTAAGTGATCCATCTACTTTCAACTTCAACAAATATCTATGTATATTTATGTTAATGAGAATAGGAGCGTATTACGCACTACACCAACAAGAAAGATATAGCTAAGTTTTTCGACAAACAAAGTTTTCTAATTATACGTTTTTTGTGACAACAACTTTAGAGAGAGAATAGTTTTATATTAATATGTAATTATATTTGTTACCCTCCAAAGAATTTTTGAATGTAGCGTAAATTATATGTTCTTGATTTTATTAATATGATTCATGTATTTTCTTTGTAAAATTATTCATTTTCAAAAAAACAAGTATTCTGGATCTTTGATTGAATAAGATGTAAAGTTAATTTAGTAATTTTACTTTATTTCATGAAAATTAAGAGTTAAATGCCTAAAATCTTTCTGTTAGGATGATATAAGACAATTATTTTTAATGTGGGTACTAGTTTAACCAATGCATTCACAGCGGTTGTTAAATGTGATCTTTCTATTAAATTATGTAAAATATATTATAATTATATAGTTATAGTAATTGTGCATGCATAAGTTATTATATAAATCTTTTATTATGTATTAATAACGATTGATATTTGGTATATATTTTGTTGAACTAGAGATTTGATTTTTTTTTAACTGGCATAGTATTAAGGTTGATGTTTTCTAAATTAAACTACTAATATCATGTTCTTGACATTATGCTTGTTTAATAACAAGTAATGAGTCTTGAATAAATGTTTTTCTGTATATCACTATTTAAAATTTAAAGAGAAATTACATGCGTCGTTGCTATAAATACAATCTTGTGTATTTATTTTCATCTCACAGTAACTCGTAGGACCACACTTTCATTTTGATATTCATATAATCCCGTTAAAAATAATTTTAGCCATATTTAATTTTTAAACCCATGTAAGCGTGGGTTAAACTTATAAAGAGGAATGTGAGTCGTAATTTTATGTGAATAGTGAAAGAAATATTTTTCCAGATATCGTTACATAATTTCATGAAGATTAATAACACACGTAGTTTGTGTGTGTGTGTGTGTGTATACACACACAAACGCACACACATATGTATACTTGTTATTCATTTACATATCACGATAACCCGTACTTTCATAAAGTTATTAAGAAATTTATAAATTTATAAAGTTATTAAGAAATATGAAAACTGATAAGTTTACTTATGTTCAAATAATTTATCTAAAATTTAACAACTAAAGTTTTATTAATTTCCTATTTGTTTTTATATAATTTTTTTTTTACAAATAGACATATGTTTTGATACATATTTAATTTGCTTGATGAAATTTAGATGAGTTTGAAAAAGTTAGAAACAATATTTACTTTTATTTGCCAATCAGAAGGCTCGATTATAAAATTGATCTCTCTCATTGGTTAATAAAAGAATTAGTTTTCTTTTTATTTTGTATCCTCTCTTATTATATAAAAGATGAATGGGCTATTATCAAATTATTTCCTTCACTAATGTAAATTCATTATGGTTCCAAATATCTAGGATATAAATTACTAAATTTTATAACCCGGATGAACTATCAACTTTGATTTTTAGGAAAAATTCATTAATAAAATTATGCAAAAGATAAATGCAAGTCCGACACATTAACTTGTAAGAAAAGTTGATAAAGAAAAGAATAATATCTTTATTTTATGAAAGCACATAACAAGTAAGCTATTTTATTCTTTTACAAAACTAGTTGGTTATGACTAGGGGTGTCATAAATCCCGACCCGATCCGGACCCTACCCGGACCCGAACCCGTATAAGGATAATCGGGTCGGGTTATTCGGGTCCAAAATCTAACTCGGGTCAATCGGGTCAACCCGATTAACCCGAGTACGAACTAGGGTCGGGTATCGGGTTCAAATATTTTACCTATTCGGGTTCGGGTCAACCCGACTAACCCGAGTTTTTTTTTTTTTCCCTAACTTTACTCGATCATTATCAGAGTATTTGTCTACTGATGTTGTTTAACATTTGTGTCTTTGGTTTGTTACAATATAAAGATTTGCTTTCTTAGTTTCTTTTACTTCTGTTAACAAGAGAGGTAATGGCTATGTAATTAGATTATCAACATTTAACAAACATTTTATTATGTGAAATTAAATGTGATATGTAACGTAAGCACTTCAATCCTCTATTTCTATTAGTTAAAAATTATCATCAGTAGCTTGTTATAAACTTGTTCTTAAAAGCATTCATGGTTTATTTTTGTACAATTAAGATGGTCACTAATACAACTGTAGTCTATGACGATATGCAAATATGCAAATGACTTAGCAAACTCGTGTAACACAAAGAACTACAAAATTATATATGCAAAACTTAGACTGCAAGTTTAAAAAAATTTGTGATTTTAACTACTAAGTTAAAAAAATCAAATTATGTGATTTGGTAAATGGTACAGACCCGAACCTGGTTTGACCCGACCCGACTTCACCCGACCCGAGTTGACACGAACCCGACCTCAAATAGGGTCGGGTTCGGGTATATTATTTTTAGTCCATACCCGACTTGGACCCGACCCGTTTGACCCGAACCCGACCAACCCGACCCGAATAACACCCCTAGTTATGACTTATGAATAAAGAGGGCATATCTGGCAAAAATAATTTACTGTACAAATTTGACAATAGTGACAATTTTTGTGTTGAACAAATAGAATAGCTTCAAATGGTAACAAAAAATCATTAAAAGATTATCCCATACAGTTATGTGTATGTAATATGTATTATGTCATCCTATTGTGGGTCGAGTAAAACTGTGAAACTCAGTTTGTGAAACAAATATATTATAGGTGATTGATGCATTCCGAGAAAGTTTACATATATGATTTGTGAAAAAAGAAGTGATTATGTTTCAGTTACGATTTAAGAAGTTCGTTATATAAATCCGTGTGCACGTGGCCATCAAAAGTGTTTGAACATATAAATAACGCAACATATTAGTCACATACATGTGTAACTGAATGCCAGATGAGATCATGAGTTCATAGCTTTCAATCGATACAAATTTCCGATCTTTGTTTACAGTTAGAATGTAAGGGTTCATATAGAAACAAAACGAATTAGTTTTCTTTTTATTTTGTATCTTCTCTTATTATATAAAAGATGAATGGGCTATTATCAAATTATTTCCTTCACTAATGTAAATTCATAAGGGTTCCAAATATCCAAATATCAGCTTTGATTTTTATGAAAAATTCATTAATTAAATTGCGCAAAAGAGAAATGCAAGTCCAACACATTAACTTGTAAGAAAAGTTGATAAAGAAAATAATAATATCTTTATTTTATGAAAGTACATAACAAGTAAGCTATTTTATTCTTTTACAAAACTAGTTGGTTATGACTTATGAATAAAGAGGGCATATCTGGCAAAAATAATTTATTGTACAAGTTTGACAATAGAGACAATTTTTGTGTTGAACAGATAGAATAGCTTCAAAAGGTAACAAAAAAATCATTAAAAGATTATCCTATACAGTTATGTGTATGTAATATGTATTGTGTCATCCTATTGTGGGTCGAGTAAAACTATGAAACTCAGTTTGTGAAACAAATCTATTATATGTGCTTGATGCATTCCGAGAAAGTTTACATATATGATTTGTGAACTAATAAGTGATTATTTTTCAGTTACGATTTAAGAAGTTTGTTATTTAAATCCGTGTGCACGTGGCCATCAAAAGTGTTTGAACATATAAATAACGCAACGTATTAGTTACATACATGTGTAACTGAATGCCAGATGAGATCATGAGTTCATAGCTTTGAATCAGTACAAATTTCCGATCTTTGTTTACAGTTAAAATGTAAGGGTTCATATAGAAACAAAAAGAATTAGTTTTCTTTTTATTAAAATTGTGCAAAAGAGAAATGTAAGTCCGACGCATTAACTTGTAAGAAAAGTTGATAAAGAAAAGAATAATGATTTTATTTTATGAAAGTACATAACAAGTAAGCTATTTTATTATTTTACAAAACCAGTTGGTTATGACTTATGAATAAAGAGGGCATATCTGGCAAAAATAATTTATTGTACAAGTTTGACAATAGAGACACTTTTTGTGTTGAATAGATAGAATAGCTTCAAAAGGTAACAAAAAATCATTAAAAGATTATCCTATACAGTTATGTGTATGTAATATGTATTATGTCATCCTATTGTGGGTCGAGTAAAACTGTGAAACTCAGTTTGTGAAACAAATCTATTATAGGTGCTTGATGCATTCCGAGAAAGTTTACATATATGATTTGTGAACAAAGAAGTGATTATTTTTCAGTTATGATTTAAGAAGTTTGTTATATAAATCCGTGTGCACGTGGCCATCAAAAGTTTTTGAACATATAAATAACGCAACGTATTAGTTACATACATGTGTAACTGAATGCCAGATGAGATCATGAGTTCATAGCTTTGAATCAGTACAAATTTCCGATCTTTGTTTACAGTTAAAATGTAAGGGTTCATATAGAAACAAAAAATATATATGTTGATATGATAGTCCTTTTAGCTTCAGATAATAGTATGCATATGCTCTTAATTCTTTCTTTTAGTATCATTAGATTAGTTATTGAAAGATCAAAAAATAATAATAACAAAATTAAAAAATTAAAAATAAAATGGCTATTCTTTAAAAGAAGAAATTGAAGCGAATGGAATTTAATTTGATGTTCTTTCTTTCTCAAAGAATCTTTCTCTTAAATTATTCCTTTCTTTTCTTTCCTTCAAACTAGTCTCCATGCACAACAAACTCTGATTTATATTATTGAAGTAAGTAATCCGTATACCTTTAAGTTCTACAAATATATATGTTTACATCTTTATGTTAATGAACATAAAACTTATAACATTTTAATTCACCCTAGTGTAAATTCATCTTGTTTTCAAATACATAATGTATTTTTGTTACTAGAATTTATTTCATGGATGAACTATCATCTTTTTAACTTTTTTATGAAATCTTTATAAATATAAATTGTGCAAGTCTAGAAACACAAGTCCAAAGACATTAACATGTGAGAAAAGTTAATAAAGAAAATAACAATATTTTTATTTTATGAAAGAACATAACGAGTTATTTTATTCTTTTACAACACCACCACATAAATTTTAGTACAAGTTTAACAATGGTGAAAATCTTTGTATTGAACATATAGAATACCTTCATAAGGTAACAAAAAATCATTAGAATATTATTCTATACAATTATGTGTATGTATTATGTATTGTGTCATCCTATTCCGGGTCGAGTGAAACTGTGAAAATCATTTTACGAAAAAAAATATATTTTTTGAGAAAGTTTACATGTATGATTTGTGAACAAAGAAGTGATTATGTTTCAGTTAAGATTTATGAAGTTTGTTGTGTAAATTCATGTGCTTTGATGGCACGTGGTCATTAAAAGTATCGAGTTGGAAACCCAAGTAATCCAAAAAATATAAAAAGTGTTTGAACATATAAATAACGCAATGTATTAGTTACATGCATGCATTAGTGAATGCCAGATGAGATCACGAGTTCATAGCTTCAGATAGTAGTACGCATATGCTACGTGACTTTTCTTTTCGTATCATTAGATAAGTTATTGAAAGATTCAAAAAATGACTAGGTCTTATTGCAAATTAATTTCAAAATTTTTTTTGTAACACAATTTCTAATCTGAACTCATGCAACCATAGTTATAACTAAACATATATTTCTAGTTATTTCACATGTGATATTTTTAAGTTATAAATTACATGTATTTTAAATTTAAAAATCACATGTGATTTTAAAAAATAAGTAGTCTGGATTATCACATATGATCTTTGATTTTTATTATTTCTTATTTTTTTTATTTTATTTTTTTATCTTTGTTGAGCTAAACTCTACAAATAAAATTTATTAATATCTCTTGAGCAAAATCTTAACGTGAAAAAGAAATGTAATGTGTAATATTGATTCACAACATTTTATTGTAAAATTGTTGGTTTAATTGATACGCTATTCACACTTTTTGTAAAATCTTATGAATATGTAAAAAAAGTTTGGACATTCTACAAATTTAGTTAATCTACCCCTAGATTTTTTTTACTAGTTTATATTAAATTAACTTTAACAAAAGTAAAAAATGTGAATTAACAAGAGAAAATGCATTTCTCATAATTTTCTCAAGATTTCTCACTTAAGATTTCCCGTTTCTCATTTGATCCTGATTCCATACGGATACATGTTAATTTTCGCAAGATAGACTCCTTCACAAACACAAGTTAATGGTTGACAAATGATAAACTTCAAACAGAGAGTATCATACATTATAAAACAAGAATCAGAGGTGCAAAGTTCATGTATCAACAATTGAGCGCGAAAACGCCAAAACCTAAGTATTTTTCGCTCTTCTAGCTCATTGGGAGCAGAATCACTCCGATATATAACTTTAAAGTCCGATACACAATAAACATACTATAATCTCACAAATAACTTACAAAACCGTCAAACTGTAAATATCATACTCCTCCCTCGTTAACTTGTATCCTCAAAATAACCATTTTCTCAATGCTCATGGCCCCATTCATACTGTAAACCCCTTAATTAAGTAATTGGTTCATGTAAGGGGTTGTCTCGTGCATATTAGAATAGAACCATGTTATCAGAGAGAAAATATTAGGTTTATGCTGCACAACCGATCACCCATGGGTTTCGAATCTATGTAAACTAGTTCGTTTGATGTGGGGTCAAGAAGATTGTACTGCCAGATTTTGTAGATGTTCAAAGAATACTTGGAGGTTCACGTCATCCGTGAAGATAACGTCCATTCCTGCAGCCACTTCGTTATTGTATGTTGCTGACGGGTTCAACTTAGCCAGTAAGAATCTTGCCTGTTTAGCACATGAAATTACAAGACTTGTTGATGTCAGGACTTCAAATAGAAACAAGATTTCTTTTATTTATTTTAATTAGGCGCGAGTTTTGCATGGAAATAACTGGTATAGAGTATATGTAAAGGTCATACGAGGTGTTTCAAATTGACCCAAAAAGATAAAAGTTTGAATTCTGACCTGAGAACCATGCTGATCACACACCACCAATCTTGGGACAGGAAATCGCTCACGTATTATCAGTTTAGCATCATCATGCGGAGCTTGCAATAACTGTGCAAATGCCTGTTGAAAGTAGTTGGTTAACGCTAGAGATAGTAGTTGGTTAACACTAGAGATAAAAGATAAAGTTAAACTTATTTCAATTTTTAAAGAATGAAATCAAGGAAAACGTACCTGATGTTCTGGCTGATTCTGGTAACACTAGAACAAATAGTGGATTTGGCCACACCGAATATGTGTGACGATATACATATAGTCACACATGTTTTTTCGGCCGTGTGTGACTAAAGGTCGCGCGACCATAGGTACCCTATGGTCACGTGTTTGACTTTTTTTTAGTCTCTATTGCAAAAGAGTAACCAAAACCGTAACATGTGTGACTAATTAGGTACAAATTTTGTTGGATTAATCCGTATTAGTGACCATAAACACTGTATAGTCACACAAAGCATGTTTGTTTTGGGTATTTAGTCACATACAATTAAGCATAAAGTGGCAAAAAGTGTTAATAAATGTGACCATATGTTGTTTAAGGTGAAGAAATATGTCTTTTGTGTGACTATTGATCATCTAATGGCCACTTGAATTTTATGTTTGTGTGGCCTTTTCTAACATTTAGTCACACAAAGCATGTTTGTTTTGGGTATTTAGTCACATACAATTAATCATAAAGTGGCTAAAAGTGTTAATAAGTGTGACCATATGGTGTTTCAAGTGAAGAAAGGGGTCTTTTGTGTGACTATTGATCATCCAATGGCCACATGAATTTTATGTTTGTGTGGCCTTTTCTAACATTTAGTCACACAAATCATGTTTGTTTTGGGTATTTAGTCACATACAATTAACCATAAAGTGGCTAAAAGTGTTAATAAGTGTGACCATATGGTGTTTTAAGTGAAGAAATGTGTGTTTTGTGTGACTATTGATCATCCAATGGCCACTTGAATTTTATGTTTGTGTGGCCTTTTCTAACATTTAGTCACACAAAGCACGTTTCTTTTGGGTATTTAGTCACATCCAATTAATCATAAAGTGGCCAAAAGTGTTAATAAGTGTGACCATATGGTGTTTTAAGTGAAGAAATGTGTGTTTTGTGTGACTATTGCTCATCCAATGGCCACATGAAATTTATGTTTGTGTGGCCTTTTCTAACATTTAGTCACACAAAGCATGTTTCTTTTGGGTATTTAGTCACATGCAATTAACCATAAAGTGGCTAAAAGTGTTAATAAGTGTGACCATATGGTGTTTTAAGTGAAGAAATGTGTGTTTTGTGTGACTATTGATCATCCAATGGCCACTTGAATTTTATGTTTGTGTGGCCTTTTCTAACATTTAGTCACACAAAGCATGTTTCTTTTGGGTATTTAGTCACATTCAATTAATCATAAAGTGGCCAAAAGTGTTAATAAGTGTGACCATATGGTGTTTCAAGTGAAGAAATGTGTGTTTTGTGTGACTATTGATCATCCAATGGCCACATGAATTTTATGTTTGTGTGGCCTTTTCTAACATTTAGTCACACAAAGCACGTTTCTTTTGGGTATTTAGTCACATCCAATTAATCATAAAGTGGCCAAAAGTGTTAATAAGTGTGACCATATGGTGTTTTAAGTGAAGAAATGTGTGTTTTGTGTGACTATTGCTCATCCAATGGCCACATGAAATTTATGTTTGTGTGGCCTTTTCTAACATTTAGTCACACAAAGCATGTTTCTTTTGGGTATTTAGTCACATGCAATTAACCATAAAGTGGCTAAAAGTGTTAATAAGTGTGACCATATGGTGTTTTAAGTGAAGAAATGTGTGTTTTGTGTGACTATTGATCATCCAATGGCCACATGAATTTTATGTTTGTGTGGCCTTTTCTAACATTTAGTCACACAAAGCATGTTTCTTTTGGGTATTTAGTCACATACAAATTAAGCATAAAGTGGCCAAAAGTGTTAATAAGTGTGACCATATGGTGGTTTAAGTGAAGAAATGTGTGTTTTGTGTGACTAAAAAGTGTTAATAATTGTGACTATATGAATCTTTTAGTCACATATAAGAAATCAATATATATCAAAACAAATTCTAATATATAAAAATATATTCAAAATATATTCAAATACAATAAAATTGGAATGTATATAAAATTGTAATGTCGTACATAATAATATTCTCAATAATTTAACGACTTCTGACTCTTGATCTTCTTAGCTTCCTTTTGCATGGTATGACTAGAGATGTAGCGCTTCGTATTTAATTTAGGTGCAGTTCTGTTCTCACCAATCAGTTTTATGGTACTTGGTGGTGTTACCTGTAGGAAACAAAAGCCGGGGTATCAAACACTGAATTAAATATGAAGAATGATATATGTAGGTTTATAAAACACATGCATCTATGTACCTTTTCATCGAAAACCACTTGATCCTTTGGCCATGCATAAAAACCACCTACTGCATCCTTAACTGTTTTGAGACCGTTACTTCCTACATCCGGTATGCACGCTGCATCCACTAAAGATTTTTCAATAGATACTCTGTAGCAATCCTTTGGGAGTGGTCTGTTATGAAGCATTTGTTTTCCATCAGTTTTGTACATGGTACCCTCCGCAATAATAGTTGATTTCTTTAAGTGCCACAGTCTGCACTTAATTACCTAAAAAGATAACTTGTTGCATGTATATATGTATCAGTAATTAATTTTAATTAAACTAAAGAACATATGAAAATGTTTACATACATACTTGTGGTAGTACTGTTAATGGAGACTCCTGTTCTTGTGATCCAAAAAGTTGACGTGAAGAATCCTTTCCTTTTGATCTAGTCGATTTCTTAGGTGCGGCAGATTTAACAGTTTCCTATATGTATAATACACGGTAAATAAATAATGTATGTAGAATTCAAAAATCCCAGGGGGGGTGATTTATTACTTACACTTATTTGAATTTCCTTTTCCAAAGTTGCAAGTCCATTAGACTTCTTAATGCTCGCAACTTTCTCACGTCCAGCAACACGTGTTCCGGCATCCTCATCAGCACTGCTATTTAAAAGATTAATGTTCACCGAAGACACCTGAAATATAAATTGTTTAAGAAGACTGCAGCAGTATTTAAAAGGGTAAAAAAAAGATGGAATGTTACTTTCTTATGTCTTACTTCCGTTTATGTCAATGGAGTTGAAGTTGACTGCAACTGCCCCCTTTGTGCAGCCAATTGTTTCATCAAATCCTGTATTACCGCCTCTTTTTCTTGACGTTGGCGCCTCTCATCATCAAGTTCACTTTGAAGTAACACCACTCTTTCATCATATGCTTGTCTGATTCGAGGCAGATCAAAATACCTCTTGTAGGTTACTCCACCTCCCACTCCTCTCGCATATCCTCCCTTTTCCTTACCTAATACAAATGTCATGGCATCAGTGCCATGATCAAGCTTCAAGGTTCCTTGTTTGATCTTCTCCTCCGTCTCTTTCTGCACACACAATATGGGAAATAGGTTATTTAATTCTACCAGTATCAAATTATAAATAACAGTATTAACTTATAACTAACAGAATTAATTAATAACTAACAGTTTTAACTAATACACTATCAGTTTTAACTAATACACTATCAGTATTAACTTATAACTAACAATAAACATAATCATAAAATGAGTCAAACTTACAATTTTTTGTTCAACTGTTCTGATATCATCATCGTGAAATTCTCCGTCTTTATTCACCCTTCCTTTCAACCACAGCGTACCACGCGGTGGTTCTTCATCTGGTTGAATTTCTTTATTCTCGATCTTATAAACATCAAATACATACACTTGTAAGATAAACCAATATAAACGAAAGTATGATGCTTGTTAGAGTTAGTAAAACCCATTAGTGTATTACAGCCCAGCCCATCAGCCCATTAGGGTTATTAGATAGCTTAGCTAATATCCTGTATAAATAGAGTAGTGTATCCTCTGTAAAGATCAAGCAATACAATATCATTTCACAATTACTTACATGGTTTCAGAGCTAAGTTTTCAAAAGTCAGAAAATTAGGGTTCGTTTGTGTTTGAACCAAGGGAGTTCATTCGACAAACAATTAGAGGCAGAAGATTAGGGCTGGTTTGTATCTCACCTACTTCTCCAGTGTGTCTGGTTCTTCTTTAGTTTTCAGTTTATTGATTCTGGTCATTTTGGTTTTGTGATTTAAACCAAGTTTGGGGTTTTGGTTTATTACTTTGTTAAGGAACATTTTTTTTGATTTTTTTTTTTGGTTTGGTTAAATATGACTGGAAATCATAAGAATGATGATAATACGTCTGGTAATACTGTTACTATTTCGGCTGAGGAGTATGCTCGTCTTAAGGGATCTGTGAACACTGTTACTATTTCGGCTGAGGAGTATGCTCGTCTTAAGGGATCTGTGAACTCTACTGCCGAGATAGGTAATACTAGTAACTGTCTTTTATCTTCTTCCACCAGATGGATCATTGATTCTGGTGTTACTTGGCTTTATTTGATGAAAAATCGTTCTGAAGTATTCACACATTTTTCTTCCTTTGTTACTGAAATAAAAACACAGTTTAATGTCATGGTTCAAACATTGCGTAGTGATAATGCTAAAGAATATATTTCAGAAACATTTCGGTCATATATGCTTCAACATGGCATTCTACATGAATCCTCTTGTGTTGATACACCTGCTCAAAATGGGGTTGCCGAACGCAAGAATCGTCATCTTTTAGAAGTTGCTAGGGCACTTCTATTTCAGATGACAGTTCCTAAACCATTTTGGGCTGATGCTATCTCCACGGCATGTTTTCTCATTAATCGCATGCCTTCTGTTGTATTGAATGGTGATATTCCATATTCCATTCTTTTTCCTAGTAAATCTGTGTTTCCTGTTGAACCTAAGATCTTTGGGAGTACGTGTTTTGTTCGGGACACTAGACCACATCTAACAAAGTTGGACCCAAAGTCTCTTAAGTGTGTCTTTCTTGGATACTCTCGTCTTCAAAAGGGCTATAATTGTTTCTCTCCAACACTTAATCGATATGTTGTCTCTCGAGATGTCACCTTTTATGAAGACTTACCATTTTATCCCGTGTCCAACTCTAATAATCACGAGGAATATGATGATATGTTAGTCTATCGCTCACAAGTTCCTAGTGATACATTTGTCCCTTCAGTTAATGCAGCACCTCGGTTTGATAAAGTATACCATCGACGAAATCGCCCTACATCAGACTCCATTCCTGTACCACCTTCTTCGTTGGCAGATCCTCTTAGTGATGCACATAGTAATGCACATGATGATCCTCCTAGTGGTGTACCTAGTCATGCACAAGATGATACACCTATTGAAGCTGATTTAGATTTACCTATTGCTCTTCGGAAAGGTAAACGTAGTTGCACCTACCCTATTGCGTCATTTGTTTCTTATGATAAGTTATCTACTTCCTCTCGTTCCTTTGTTGCAAATTTAGACTCTATATCAATTCCGAATACTGTTGGTGAAGCACTCGCTCATTCTGGATGGCGTGCTGCTATGATTGAGGAAATGAATGCTCTCGAGCATAATGGAACTTGGGAATTAGTAGATTTACCTACCGAAAAGAGGGCAATTGGGTGTAAATGGGTGTTTACGGTGAAAATGAATCCTGATGGTTCTATTGCTCGATTAAAGGCACGTCTAGTAGCAAAAGGTTATGCCCAAACATATGGAGTTGATTACGAGGAAACTTTTTCACCTATTGCCAAATTATCATCAGTTAGATTGTTGATTTCCTTGGCTGCCAATTATGATTGGGCACTTCATCAACTTGATGTTAAAAACGCCTTCCTACATGGTGATTTACAAGAGGAAGTCTATATGAAGCAACCTCCGGGGTTTGTTGCTCAGGGGGAATCTAGAAGAGTGTGTAGACTGAAGAAGGCTTTGTATGGCTTAAAACAGTCTCCTCGTGCATGGTTTGGAAAATTCAGCAATTCGTTGATTAAGTTTGGTTTACAAAGAAGTGCCTATGATCATTCTGTGTTTTATAGATCATCTAATGTTGGTTGCATCTTACTTGTAGTTTACGTGGATGATATAGTGGTTACGGGCAATGATATAACTGGAATTGAGAAATTAAAATCATTTCTTGGAACTTGCTTTCAAACGAAGGATCTAGGATCATTGAAATATTTTTTGGGGATTGAGGTATCACGCAACAGTAAAGGTATTTTTCTCTCTCAAAGGAAGTATTGTCTAGACTTATTAGATGATGCTGGACAAATTGAGGCAAGAACTTGCAGTGAGCCTATGATACCAAAACTAAAGTTAAGAACTCATGATGGAAAATTGCTAGAGAGGCCAGAGAAGTATAGGCGGATAGTTGGGAAGCTAAACTACCTCACTATAACGCGTCCTGATATTGCCTTTCCTGTAAGTATTGTATGTCAGTTTATGTCTGCTCCTAGAACTTCGCATTGGGATGCTGTTACTCAGATTTTGCGGTATTTAAAAGGTACAACAGGACAGGGTATTTTATATGCCAATCATGGTCATCATACAATTGAAGGGTTCACAGATTCTAATTACGCAGGATGTCCTAATAGCTCGAGATCTACAACTGGGTATTGTGTTTTTGTTGGTGGAAATCTTGTCTCTTGGAGGAGTAAGAAGCAGAACGTTGTGTCAAAGTCAAGTTCAGAAGCCGAATATAGAGCTATGGCCCAAACTACATGTGAAATTGTGTGGATGCGTAATTTACTTGGTGAGATTGGGTTTCCTCAATCCAACCCAACGACGATGTGGTGTGACAACCAGGCTGCTATTTACATTGCAAACAATCCGGTGTTTCATGAGAGAACCAAACATATAGAAGTCGATTGTCACTTTACTCGCGAGAAGCTAGAAGATGGGACGATTACAACTCCTCATGTTAGAACAGAGAGTCAATTAGCAGATGTATTTACGAAAGCATTACCTGGTAGTCAAGTTAAATTCATTTGTAACAAGCTGGGCATGATGAATATATATGCTCCAGCTTGAGGGGGAATGTTAGAGTTAGTAAAACCCATTAGTGTATTACAGCCCAGCCCATCAGCCCATTAGGGTTATTAGATAGCTTAGCTAATATCCTGTATAAATAGAGTAGTGTATCCTCTGTAAAGATCAAGCAATACAATATCATTTCACAATTACTTACAATGCTATTAAATGCAAATGTTTAATGTTTAATGTTACCATTTTATCCATCACACGGGCGTATCCACCTCGTCCCATTCTATGCTGATAAACAGACTTGGAACGCGCCACTTTAGATGCAGCTGATTTCACCTTGCAACACAAAATAAAAAAGGTGTTTAGATGTAGTAATGCTGATAGTATACAACTAATATATATGGAAACATCAAATGTGACAGATATTTGAACTTGAATAAAAATGAATAATTAACACCTTGTATTCCTCGGTGGCCGTGCAGTTTACAAAATTTACCCAATCTTCAGCTTTTATAATTGCACTATACTTCGCCGGGACTTCATTAAGTTTTGAAAGGGTATTTTGGTTGGGCAATATGTAGTTTTCGGTCAATTTCCTTCGAAAATTCCTTAGAAGTTGACCAAGACGATTCATTATCAGCTTTCGGACAGTCAAGCCAACATCAAAATATCGCTGCAAAGATTAACACAATGTTGTTAATTAGTTGCACATAATGTAAATGCAGAGATAAACTTATTAACACCTTGTACCTACGACAGCCAAGCCGCTACTAGTTAAAAAAAAGTATATGTGTACCGTGATCTCGTCCCACATTTTATCTCTTGCTTCTGAATCAACCTTCCTCCAGGATAGAATCCTGACACCTATATGCTCACGAACCAAATCACCCAAAAAACTCGAAAACAATGCCCTGTTTTTTCCTGATATCCTATTCAGTGCATCGAAGGTTACACTGACCTTTATTCCGTCGGTTTTTCCATAATCCCTGCGAAACTTAGCTAACCTAGTTATGCCCCTCTTAACAACATTCGCATTTGAATGGTTGTTTTCAGCATCCTCACCCTCATCTGAATACGCCTCTGATTCATATTCAAATTCGTTATCATTTTCACGATCAGAATAAACCAAATCATCCTGACAATTTGTTTGAGTTGCCATGATTCGTCAGAAGTAATGTGTTAAAGAAAATTAGTAAACTTAATTGGTAAATAATGGTGTAAAAATTAAAGTTCTGGTTGTTTTGCTTGAATCCTGATTTATTGGAGTAAAATTAGGGCTCATTATGGGGCAGTTTTTCAAATAAGGAAACCATAAATTCCTAAGTACTTTTAAAAATTTTGGCTGAAATTTGGCTCCAAATTTCATAATTTTAAAATGTGGCTCCAAATTGATAATATAGAATTTAAATATTTCATTTTTGGCTGCATTTTGAAACCAACACACCCATGACAGAAATGGTTCTTACCCACAGTCCCAAACACCCATATAACTTCAAACCAGCTGTATCAAAGCACATATAACTGCAGCTACACTAAAATCTCACCACATGGCGCATACAAATGAAGAAACAAAATAAAAAAATGGAATTAAAGCAACTAATTAAGCAACTATAACTAATAAGCAGTCCCATATAAACAAGTAAGCACAAAAATAATCAAATCCAACCAAGGACTGCTGACACAACAAACAGCCCTGATACCTTACTTTAAGCCTATAAATAACCTATTTATAAGCACTTAAATAAGCTCTAACATCCTCCAACAGTAAAAAAAATCAAGAAATCATGTAAATGCAATTAACTTAAAGCAAAAACAACAACAAAAACACCCTAAAAATTGACAACAACCTAAAAAATTAACAACCTAAGCAAAGCACTTATGAACCGCATATCCATGGCTCAACATTGAACAGAGTTTGGATCAACCTCAAACCTACAATAATACATTCTACCAGATATGAACTTAAACACCACAACCAATTCCTAAATGCAAAACAACATTAAAAAAAGATGAAACAAACTAGCGAGCGCAACCCATTCCATTCCATTGGATAAACCATCAAAAGATCCATACATGTTTCATCGTTAATATATCTACAAACCATAATATTAAACCAAGACATTAGACATTATAGCAAAAGAAACCATCCCTTTACATAGCGAGCAACCCTTCAACCATTCATCGACTTAATTTGTTCTTCCTTGGTCTCGATATCCTCCTCAGCTTGAGTAATGAGATCATTCAACCCCTGCAGCTTAGTCCTCGTAGCCTCCATGTCATGCCTAAGATCCATCAATGTGTCAAAATATTCATCCCCATCTCCAATAGCTACCATCTCAGCAATTAAAGCATTAAAATGCGCAATCTCATTCTTTACCGTGGTGGCCTCTTCGCGCATCCGGTTTATAAAGCCACGGAGACTGGAAATTTGCTGAGCCTTGAAGAAACTCATGTAACCATCAACAGATGTCTCCCCGCTAAACTCAATTAGGTCATCAATAACACGCTTAGCCAAATGGTTTTGTGGTGATGGTGCTGCCATTGATAATGAAATTGGGTAAAATATGATATTATTGAAAGATTGCAAAGAAAGGTTGAAGAAGAGTTGTGGGGATAGTGTGATAGAGAAGATACTTGTAACTCCTTATGAATTCAAACTATCACTATAAATTAATTAGGGATGTTTATCCGTTTGGTTATCGGGTTGTTTGGTTTTGTTAAATCGGTATCTTTTTATTCGCTTCAACACGAAAACCGAACCGAACCGAACTAGAATTAAACCGAAGGGAGCCGAAAACCGAATATGAATTCACTTCGCTTCTTGGGTTGACCCGAAAAGTCTTAAAAACGGATAAAACGGAAAGAAACGGACTAACGCAGACGGAAACGTGTAAGAACGTAAGAAAACGTATGGAACTTAAGAAAATGTACATTAATATGTAAAACATATTAAAGTGTATGAAAACGGACGAAGATGTCTAAAATAGATGAAAACGGCTAGAAACGGACCAAAACGGTCAAAAACTTATACAAACGGACTAAAAGATGAAAAACCAGCGACAAAGTTTAAACACGGACGAAAATGTGTAAACAAAAACAAAAACGTATAAAAACTTATTAAAAAGGACAAAGTCGTACGAAAACGGTGGAAAAAGTATGAAAACAGACGCAAACGTGTAAACAAAAACAAAAACGTATAAAAACTTATTAAAAAGGACAAAGTCGTACGAAAACGGTGGAAAAAGTATGAAAACAGACGCAAACGTGTAAAAACGTATGAAAATGTGTAAAAGTGTAAAAACGTACAAAAACGGACGAAAACATGTGAAAAGAGACGAAAACGTGTAAAAACGTACAAAATCGGAAGAAAACATGTACAAAACTAAGAAAACGTATGAACACGGACGAAAACATATAGGACATACTAAAACGCACGAAAACGCACAAGGGTTGTGTTACCGTGCCCAACGTATATAACGCAACCCTAAACACAGTTTCACACAATGTTTTGAGTAAGACACATGAGTTAATGATTTTATGTCATCCTGAAATGTCAAAATTAACGTGCCCACCTTTAATAACTTTAATACAATTCATATAACATTCACACTATAATATGGGTCAAAATCATTGGGTTATAGTTGCTTAGAGTTTCATTTTACGACATGATTCAATCAATAGTATATATAAAATTATATCTGAAACCATGTTACGGTTTTGGAAATTCAAACATGTTACGGTTTTGGAAATTCGCGTTCGGTTTAGGAAATTCAAACATTCAATCAATAGTATATATAAAATTATAGTCACACATGTTACGGTTTTGGAAATTCGTGTTCGGTTCGTGATCGGGTGATAAATAATAATGAAAGATATTTGGATTTCGTGAATAAATTGATGAAACATACACTAAAAACAAAAAAAGAGCAAGGTTAGATCAAGTGGTTAACACTCTTGCCTCTGGAGAAAGAGGTCAAGGGTTCGATCCTTACCCCTTACAAGGCCGGAGGTTCTTTTCTACCTTTGGTAGAAAAGAAAGCAGCCTCTCAAGGGTTCGATCCTTACCCCTTGCAAGGCCGGAGGTTCTTTTCTACCTTTGGTAGAAAAGAAAGCAGCCTCTCAAGGGTTCGATCCTTACCCCTTGCAAGGCCGGAGGTTCTTTTCTACCTTTGGTAGAAAAGAAAGCAGCCTCTCAAGGGTTCGATCCTCACCCCTTGCAAGGCCGGAGGTCCTTTTCAACCTTTGGTAGAACCGGAAGCAGCCTCTCTACCTTAGGTAGGGGTAAGGCTGTCTACGTCTCAACCTACCACATACACTGTGGAAGACGATATTGGGACCCATAACCCGTGGAAGACGGTACTGGGAGTTAGTTTATTTTTTTATTTTTTTAAACTAAAAACAACTAAATAAGCAAATAATTCAACTAACAAAAATTATACTTTTCTGAATTTTATTTTATTTATTATGAATAAAAAACCTTTTTAAACTAATTAAATGAATAAAATCATTAAATCATAAGAGAAAAAACATTTTTAAACTAATATGAAAAATTTTCAAAAATTTAAGCAAATTTAAAATTCCCCCCACAAATTAAATTTATTCCCCCCAAAGTTTGCATCAAGTCATTTCAAACTAATTGCAAAAATTAACTCCTCCTCCTCCTCCTCCTCCTGTACCGCCACACCTCCCTCTCATCTCACTACAAATCCCGTCACCACCACAACTCTCCCGTCATAGACCCACCAGTCCCGTCACCACTGGTAAGTATTGTTATCTTCCTTTTGTACACATCCCTAACACATAAAATAACCCTGTTAAGCGTATTATAATTGAACATTTGTTTCGAGATATCCTCTTGTAAATTATGTCAGTTTCTTGTTAAATTTAGATAGTTAATTGGTTAAAAAATTTAAGAAACCCTGTTAAGCCTGTTACCACATGAACATGGAACCATAATTTAGCTAGTTAATTTCTTATTTTTCCTTGACCCAAACATCCCTTTAGGAACTGTTTCATTAGACTTTATTCAATTCTTAGCATAATTCAATACGACATTCAATCTTTGAGCTATCCTCATTACTTGGAATGTCTTTTTTAACTTTTAAGATCATCAATTGAAGTTTGATGTTGTCTTGTATAATCTTCAATAACTTGGACTGTCTTTTTAACATGCCTGCAGGGACTACATTTATAAACATTGCTGCTCGGATAAGTGGGACACATTTATAAACATGGACAAGTCTTGGATAGGAACTAATAGGACCAACAAATCTTATGTTGATGGAGTAGCAGCGTTTATTGATTATGCAGTACACAACTTGCGGAAGATGGGGAACATCGACCCACGAGTTAAGAAAAATGATCTTTCAATGCCATGTCCGTGTACAGATTGTTTAAACCACATAGAGCATCAAGTGGAGAAAGTGCAGTTCCATTTATTCAGCAATGGGTTTGATCTAAGCTACCTAAACTGGACTAAACATGGAGAGAATGATGAGTCATCAATAAGTACCAAAACACCTGTTAACGCTACAACAGAGTTTGTTGACGACACGGATTTTGCTTCAGATATTCCAACAGATGCCCCAGCAACAGTAGAAATGGTTAATGCTACAAAAGATAATTTTGATGAGGATGATCTTGTCAAGTTTCAACAATTATTATTAGACGCAGAGAAGCCTCTTTACGCAGGATGTCCTGACTTCACAAAGATGTCCGCAATAGATAAACTACTCAACTTGAAGGGTAAGTACGGATGTTCTGATAAGTTCTTTACTGAATTACTAGGATTGTTAAAGAAGATGCTGCCTGCTGGTAACGAAATGGTGGAAAAAACTTATCAAGCCAAAAAATATTTGAAATTGATGGGATCAGGATACAAAAAGATACATGTATGTATCAACAACTGCCTTCTTTACTGGAAGGATGACAAGGATTTGACTGCGTGTCGAACTTGTGGGATATCAAGATGGAAGGTGGATAATAAGACTAAGAAAGTGTACGAAAACATTCCAGCAAAGGTAATGTGGTACTTTCCAATTATACCAAGACTGCAACGACTATTTAAGCTAGAAAGTATTTCAGAGGATTTAAGATGGCACGCGACACGGAGGATAACCGATGGTGTGTTACGTCACCCCGCAGATTCAAAGGCATGGCGTACCATAGATGAAAAATTCCCCGAAATTGCTGAAGATCCAAGAAATCTACGGCTAGGAATATCGGCTGATGGGGTTGACGTCAACTCAGGAAATAGGCATCACAGTGTATGGCCAGTTTTAACGGTCATATACAACCTTCCTCCATGGTTGTGTATGAAAAGAAAGTTTATCATGCTTTCGGTATTAATATCGGGATACCCGGGAAATGATATCGATGTTTTTTTAGAACCGTTTGTTGATGATCTGCAAACCTTATTCGATACAGGGGTTGATACATATGATGCATCCACAAAAGATAAATTTAATCTACGTGCCGTTGTGTTATGGACAATAAATGATTACCCTGCACTTGGTACATTATGTGGCTGCCCGTACAGTGGATTCAAAGGTTGTGTAGTATGTGGGAAAGATACAAACTGTGTTAGACTTTCTGCCTCATCCAAGCAAAGTTATGTTGGTCACAGACGATATCTACCATATGACCATCCGTTTAGAAGGCAAAGGAAGGCATTTAATGGACAACAAGAATTTCTCCCGGCTCCAAACCCAATGACCGGGGAACAAATATACAACGAGGTACAACATATTGAAAATAAGTGGGGAAAAGGAAAACGAACAAACAATAATGCATCAGAAAACCAAGAAGATACGAGAGGTAGAGGTGGGAAGATTCAAAAGCAGAAAAGAAACGTAACAGAAGTAGAGGGTAGTTCAAGCCAAGTAAACGGCCAAAACGGTGCGTATTGGAAGAAATTCAACATTTGGTATCGAAAACTTAGGTATTGGAGGCATAATTCTGTTCCACATTGTATTGATTTTATGCATGTAGAAAAGAATGTTGCTGAGAGTCTCGTCGGAACTTTGCTACATGTTCCAGGAAAGACGAAAGATGGACTGAATGCTCGATTGGATCTGGCTGAGTTGGGGGTAAAAGAAGAGTTGTTTGCTATGCAAGAACAAGACAAAACAACACTACCTCCAGCAGGTTACACATTAACGAATGCTGAAAAAGATATTTTTTGTGAAACTTTACACAACATCAGGGTACCACAAGGATATTGTTCAAATTTCTCTTCTTTGGTCAGCCTAAAGGATAGGAAGCTCATTGGCCTAAAATCGCATGACTATCACATGCTAATGCAAGAGTTTCTGCCAATTGCAATACGTTCAATCATGCACCCACCCACACGATATGCTATTATCAGGTTTTGCTTTTTCTTTAAATCAATATGTTGCAAAGAAATAATATTGCAAGAACTAGATAATATGCAAGCAGAACTGGTAGTGACACTGTGCCTACTCGAGAAGTTCTTTCCTCCATCATTCTTTGATATTATGATACATTTGACTGTGCACCTAACTAGGGAGGTAAAATTATGCGGTCCCATATGCTTTCGGTGGATGTATCCATTCGAAAGATGTATGAAGGTTATTAAAGGACATGTGCGGAACAGAAATAGACCAGAAGGATGCATTGCTGAGGAGACTATTGCGGAAGAAACAATAGAGTTTTTTAGCGAATATCATAAATCCATGAAAACTGTTGGTATCCCACCTGATAAACATGAAACAGATGAAAATGAGGAAGGAAAGCCATTGTCGGCCGGCAAATCAACTGAAGTTTCTGCGGAACTCTTTCAGAAAGCACATTTGTATGTAATAAATAATACAGATGAAATTGTACCGTATATCGCGTAAGTCTTACTAACACATGTCTATTTCGTTACTGAAAATTAAATGATGTATCAAATATAATAATCAAACACGTTGTTTCAGGCGACACAAGAAAGTTTTGAAAGCAGAAAACCCGGGTAAACGAATAGCATTTCTGGAGAATGAGCACAGCAAATCTTTTGCCAATTGGTTACGCAAAGAAGTAATTAATCTTATGTTACTCAACATACCCTTTCTAAACCTTATTTCTCAGCTCATTTTAATCTGAAAATTGGTGTACTTATTGTTTTGAGCTAATATATACTTCTAATGAAATTCAGGTTGAGAGAGAGTTACAAATCGACAAAGAAAGTGTATCAGAAACTGTAAGGTGGATATCCTATGGACCACGCGCCACCGTAGTGAAATACGATGCATATCACATCAATGGGTATACTTTTCGTACGAAAGATCATGAAGGCAAAGTTTACCAGAACAGTGGGGTTAGTGTTGAGGCATTAGATATCCACATATCTAAAGAAGTTGCAACCACAAGAAAAGCATATTATTATGGGGTTTTACAGGAGATATGGGAACTAGATTACCGTTTCATGCAAATTCCTCTTTTCAAATGTGACTAGGTTAATCACAAAGCTGGTGGTGTGAAACGCGATACTACTCTTGGGTATACATTGGTTGACCTGAATAGTTTAGGCCACAAGGTTGATCCGTTCATATTAGCCGCACAAGCACGACAAGTGTTTTATGTGAAAGACCAGGTAGATAAAAAATTGTCTATTGTGTTTAAGACACCTCCCAAGAATTACAAAGATAAGTATGACGAAGCCGATGAGGAATTTAGTACCGTCATTCACCAGCACAATGATAACATATTGCCACGTGTGGATCGACGTGACTTGGGTAACGAATCACGAACTGACTAATATCGAACCGACTGTGGAGGTGTTGTTATACGAAAGTCCAAGTGAACCATGTTATGGTCAAGTTGTCACACTCTACCTTTATCATATTTCACTCTTTCAAAGCATATAGATTCGATTTTTTGTACTTTTTTAAGAATTTATGTTTATAATACAAGACTTAATATTAGTTAAATCTGTTAGGTATATTTTTTTGTTTAAGGATATGTTGAAAAGAAAGAATTCTCACAGATTGGAGATGTATGGAAGCTGTGCTAGTTGGTGTGCTATAGTACAGAGTTAATTCTGGTGATGTCATTTTTAAGTCTGTTTGACCATTCTTTAGTCTGGTAGTGCAAAAAATAAAAAACGATTTTTACTGTTTAAATAGTACCGTTACCTAATTTTAGATGGTCAGAAGTATTTATATGGATAATTTTTATTTTTAGAAATCATATTTATCCTTTAATTACTTTATCCTAATCTTTAAAAGTTTAATTATTTTATTTCGATTAAGTCTCCTCACCAGCACTAAACCCTAATTGCCCTGCACTACCAGTAATTCAATTAACATAAAAGATGGCACAATTAAAGTTTGTAGACAAGCACAATCAAGTGAGATTTCTCAAAAAGCCTGCTGAAAGCACAGGCTTCGAGCAGATAGTGGACTTTCTAAAGGGTAGTCATATCAGGTATGCCCTTACTCATAATCCAACTATCTATGATTCCCTAGTCAAACAGTTCTGGCAGACTGCTACTGCTAGAACTATTGCTGATGGGACACTAGAGTTAAATGCAACTATTGATACGTTAGAGTATTCAATCACTGAGGAATCAGTCAGAAGCAAGCTTCAATTGGCTGATGCCTCAGGGATTTCAATGTTGGCAAATCATGACCTCTTTCAGGGATTGGAAAAGATTGGATATCCAACTGATGGAACATTCACTTTTTGGAAGAGTCATTTTACGCCACAATGGCGTTTCCTTGTGCATCATATTTTACATTGTATGAGTTCTAAAAGTGGTGGATGGGATCAATTTGGAAGCAATATTGCTTCTGCATTGGTCTGTCTCTCCACTGGCAGACTCTTCAATTTTTCAAAAATGATTTTTGATGCCATGGTTGCTAATTCCAAGAATAAGAAAAAGTTTTTGATGTACCCAAGATTTTTGCAAATGATCTTAAATGTTGAAACAGCAAGCAAACATCCTTACATTGCTCTCCCTTTCACTAAAAAGATATTTGGTAATATGAAAAGGGGTTTTGAAGGGGCACACAAGCCACTTTTGTCTGCTATGTTGCCTTCTGTTGCTACTGACCCTGAAGGTACATCTACATCTGTTCCATCTCCTACTGCTACATCAGAAGCTCAGGCTCAACCTACATCTGAACCTGAAAAAACAGAGTTTCAACAGAGGACACCAACACCCCCACCACCTTCACCTTCAGTCCATAAGGAAGAACCACCGGTGATTCCTCAACCACAACCTCCAACACCCACTACTACAGCAGAACCCAGTTCCTTATCTATGGAAGATCTACTTCAACTGGTTCCACAACTGATTTCAAGGGTTGATGAGTTGGAGAAAAAATTGAAGAAGACCAAGAAGTCACTGGGGACTACTCGCAAAAGAGTTAAGAAATTGGAGGGGAAATTCAAACAGACGGGGATAGACATTACAGACTCAGAAGGTGAGGAATCCTCTGAGGAAACTCAAATTAGTCCTCAAGGATTGGAAGCAACTGAAATCTTGTTTAAGAATTTAAATCACAAGAAATCCTTTAAGAAGAGACTGGATAAAGAAGCTGCAAGTTCTAGTGGAGTGGATAAGTCTGGTGACTTTACTAACGATAAGTCTGGTGGTGCTGAAATTAAATCTGCTTTTGATGAAGATTTTAATACTGGCTTTGATGCTGAAGTTAATACAAGTACTGAACATATTAATCCTGGTAGTGATCCAGGTAGTACTGGTGAGGAGTTTGTGCATAGGGAAGGCAAAGGAATAGTGCAAGAATCTTCTGAGCCAGTGAAGACCAAAAAGCAACTCGCAGAAGAGGAAGCTAGCTTTGCTGAGATTGCTAGGATTCAAGCAGAGGATGCGGCTGAAGAAGCTAAACGTGCAGAACAAACAAGGGATGATGAGCTGATTGCAAAAACTCTACAGGAGGAACCACAATTAACTGAAGAACAAATGAAAAGGAAAGCTGAAGTTCTGGAATCTGCCAAATTCTACACTGATGAAGAATGGGATACTATAAATGCAAGATTATTAGTAAACAGAGATATCCTTCCTGATATTAACGGAGAAGACTATGCAAGTAAATTGGTTGAGATTGTTAATGCGAAGAAGAGGCTTCTCAGAGAGCAGAGACAAAGAGAAAGGATGAACAGACCCATGACCAAAGCTGAGCAAAGGGATTATATGATCCACTATGTCAAAAGTCAAGGGAATCCTACCTGGAAGTTGAGCCAGTTAAGGAAATTGAAGAATGATGAACTAAAAGCAGAATTTGAAAAAGTAGTGTACCAAAATAAAAATTTTATTCCAATGGATTCAGAGTTGGAAGCTTCAACGTTTAAAAGGAAGGGTTACAATCTTCAACCAAAGGATGCTAAGAAGCACAAGATTGCAGAGACTGAAAAGGTTGCTGAAGCTGAAAAACTTGGTGATAAGCCAAAAACTGTAAAGAAAGAGGAGGAAGATGAGGTTAAGCAACCAGTTTTGAATATGACAAGGAAGAAATCCACTGGAAAGAAAGGAGTGAAAAAGGATAAGACAAATGTTAAGAAGGAAGTGGAAGAGTACATGAAGGATAAGGTTGATGAACCGTCATCAGAAGAGTTTACCATGGGCTCCATTCCTACAGGTTCAGCACTTCCTGCTAAGATTGCAAAGGTTCAGATCATCAAACATGGGAAAAAGGTAGTTTACCTGATAGTAAGGGAAAACCACACAGACACTATATATGTGAACTTTCCTGGTTTATTGAGTGATTTGTCCAGGGATGATTTGAAGACCATGTACCAGCTGATGATGGAGAAGCATGGTGATGAGAGACCTGAAGAGGAATATGAAAGAGTCCTTTGGGGTGACTTGAAGACCATGTTTGACACACCAGATGCTGATGATGAAATGTGGAAGCTGGCCTGTCAACAAAAAGTGATCAGATGGAGATATTTCCACACTTGTCAGGTGCACTGTTTGGAATTAGAAACTGCAATTCTTTATATGCTTACAGAAGTGGAGTATCCACTTCCAAACAGTATTTTCAGGGCTATGCTTGAGAAGAAGCTTTTTGGTGAAAGAAAGGATGATGCATGCTATCAGCTTTTGAGGTTAATTGAATCAAAAGCTCAACAGCAATAATACTGGCAGTATAACAGTTAAGTCTGGTAGTATTCGTAGTTAGTTCTGTTTATGAAAAACATAATAGTTTATTAGAGTTTAGGGAAGGCATATGTACGCGTAGAGATATCTTAGGAAGAGATATCTATATCCTTCTACACGTTTTGTATACTAGGTTTTCCTAAGTGTATAAAGGAACCCTAAAGTATAGTGAAATGAACTTGTACTTAGACGAATAGAAATATTAATAAAATAAGTTTATTAGTGAAATAGTATTTGTGTTCTTCTTGCTTGTTGTTAAGATTCCGCATTAACAATCAAGTACTCGTTGTTAAAGAGTTCTTCATATATATAATTAGTTTGGATTTATCCAAGTTTAGTATATTGTGGTGTTGCACAAGTGTTAATGTGTGTGCATATCAATGTGACTATAAAAGCCATCACCTACAAACCCACATTTTCATTAACAGCACAATAAATGCAACAAACTTGACCATATGGTGTTTAAAGTGAAGAAACGTGTATTTTTTGTGACTATTGATTATCCAATGGCCACATCAAATTTATGCTTGTGTGGCCTTTTCTAACATTTAGTCGCACAAAGAATGTTTGTTTTGGGTATTTAGTCACATACAATTTATCATAAAGTGGCCAAAAGTGTTAATAAGTGTGACCATATGGTGTTTCAAGTGAAGAAATGTGTGTTTTGTGTGACTATTGATCATCCAATGGCCACTTGAATTTTATGTTTGTGTGGCCTTTTGTAACATTTAGTCACACAAAGCATGTTTGTTTTGGGTATTTAGTCACATACAATTACTCATAAAGTGGCTAAAAGTGTTAATAAGTGTGACCATATGGTGTTTCAAGTGAAGAAAGGTGTATTTTGTGTGACTATTGATCATCCAATGGCCACATGAATTTTATGTTTGTGTGGCCTTTTCTAACATTTAGTCACACAAAGCATGTTTGTTTTGGGTATTTAGTCACATACAATTAACCATAAAGTGGCTAAAAGTGTTAATAAGTGTGACCATATGGTGTTTAAAGTGAGGAAACGTGTATTTTGAGTGACTATTCATCATCCAATGGCCACATATTAAGTTACGTGACCATATGTACTGGATTTTGGCTACACTTGAATAATATGTGTGACAAAACGTTTAGTGTGACCATATATGGCATTTGGTCACGGTGTTAGTAGCATATGTGACTTTATAGATTACCTTTCGGCAAGCTAACACAAACTAAACTTTAAACACACATATTAACTTACGTGAACATATGTACTGGATTTTGGCTACACTTAACGAATGTGTGACAAAACATTTAGTGTGACTATATATGGCTTTTGGTCACAGTGTTCAAGTGTGTGACATATATTTGTCACTGTTTATATGTATATCGTGACTAATGCTTCAACCTTACTTTTCATTTGTCACTTGTTCCAATTTCAGATGTGGCTAAAGAGTTGGCAAAACATATCAGTCACCCTTACATAATGTGTGACAAAACTTGACTCTATGATTTAGACACACAAAAAATTACTTCATGTGACTAACGCATCAAGGTTACTTGTATTTGTCACGCGTTCCAAATTCATATGTGGCTAAATGATCTGAAACAAAATCACCAGATACCTTTAGCCACACAACGTTCAATTGTGTGGCGATACAGTTCTAATGGTCACACAATTAAAATTTTCATGTGTGACTAATTAGTACATGTTGTCAATTTTCGTACCTTCAGCCACACAAATATGCGAATGTGTGGCTGTTCCATTTCGACCATGCGTGACCAAATCCCGTTTTTGTACTAGTGTAACCCAGGTTCCTCCATTGAGCGATTGTCATGCCATGGAAAATAACTACACTAAAGTATGAATCTAGTAATAGGATTCGATCAGGAGCAATGGATGCTACGTCAAGTAATGCTGGTGCAGGAAGTGAGTTAAATGAATATGATATTAATGAAGGTTGAATCATGACAGTAACGTTTGTAATACTCTCTCGGTTTAGCATCATGCGAAAATAAGCAGTTTCATCAGGACTGTTATTAAACACCTGCAACCGAAAAACAAACATAATATATAAAAAAGGTGATACTACTTTCTTAACCAAAACTAAAGATTACAAACAAGTTTTACCTGAACAAACTGCGATCTCCGAAGATTGAACATAAACTGAGGGAACAATGAGAAGCTAGGGTTTTGAGAAAATGAGGATGGATCATCTTTACGGTAGTCACCAAATTTAGAGCAGAGACGAATGAGGTTTCTATCTATCCACCTTGTTGCATCAAATGCTTCCTGAAATTTTTAATAAACCATTAATAGCTTATTAAAAAATCATAACAGAAAAACAAAAAACGAAAAGAAGATACACAATTGATGTTGGAAATTCCATTTCTACCTCCGTTTCCATTTTATAAGAAGTTAATCTAGCCATTACTACAGCAGCAGTTTCTTGATCAAAACCTTGCATCAATTCCTGTGGAAAACAATTTTCAGCTGATCTTAACCACATTATGCATTGCATGATATTGACGAGTAATGAACTATCGTCTGTGCAACAAGATATATTTCAATACAAGCAATCTATGTATATATCAAAATGTTATGTTTACTGGAAAATTATTTTATCATTAATCATTTGGATTTTTAACTAACCTCTGAAACATCAGCCGTCTCTACCCATCTTCTAGTAACGGTAGTAACTCGCAATTTAAATTGCCCATCAGCGCTTTGATAACTGCATTAAAATTTATGCGCAAATGCCCCATAAAAAACTTAAAAGGCCGAAAAAGGTGGTGTACGAGACAACAACCCACAGAGAATAAAATCATTTAATTCGGTTAAATAGACAACTGTGGATTTACATTGCCCTTAAATAATTGGTTACGTTACAACTGTTATGAAACTAGTTATCCCCAAACTGATTACTGCCCCTAGATAACCAGGAAGTCATAAGTAGAGTTCTTTTTATCCAAAAACTGATTCTTGCTACTTCAAGTATCTGTAATCCGATAATCAGTTGCAAAACGTGAATCCAAATACCACCTTTTCCCCTTAGTGTACATTATGCAATTTCAAGAGCATTCACAACTAAGAATGAAATTTATACCACCTTCTCAAGAAGAAAAACACATAAAAATGTATAGTTTACCTTGTAACAGTCTGTATATACAACTGTGGATTTACATTGCCCGAAGGGTCTTTGTTAGTTGATGATATATCAAAGAAAACAGTCAAGCAAGTATCTTTGTCTAGCCCACACAACTTCCAAGCTGTAGTATTCCTCTGTCCAATTGGTGTACTCGCAACCGCAGGTCCTTTCTGCAAAGAAAGTGTCGGTCAATAGCATTTCAAATAATAAAATAGCCACCAAAAGAACACCAATAATTATTCTAATCAACAATGTATAGGATTTAGTTAACGACCTTCTCCAAAGATGTACAAGGTCCAATGATCCCCTGAATTTTAATATCCTTTGAACAGTTGATCTCAAGTGTCCCACTGAAAACAGTAAACAGGAGATGAGTTTGACAAAGATAATAAGTTGTGATTTATAAGTAAAGAAATGGACATGCTGATACTTACTTATGAGCAAGGCCAATAGACTCTTCCCCGTTCTCAAATACACGCTTAAATGAGTCTTTAAAGACTGAATGACCAAAACTTTCTGCTAGAACAACAAGGCCCACCGGTTCTTTCAATAATGACTTTCATCTCCGCTACACCAACCTAAAAACATAAAAGTTCTATAAGATTAAACTACAGTATTATTTTGGGGGTCATATAATCACTTCTGAGTTCTGAAAAATATGTTCAGTACGCGCTGTAGCAGAACTACCTAAAAACATTCCTATTTGTCCATTCTTGTAACCTAATTTGAGAGGCTTCTACTCCTATATCACAATAGTCTATTGGATTAGTAGATTAGTACAACAAATTATCCTTATTGTCATAAGATTGTCCTATCCTCCTTTTAGGTTATGTTATGTATTTGCGGCTACCCTCGGGCTGGGGTATGACCATCTACATCCTACCTCCCACACACCCCGCTCCAGCGGGATTGGGTATTTTTGTTGTGGTTGTTGTTATGTATTTGCACCTTAAATGATCAAAACACTAACTGTTCAGCCAATTATCTGATTATCGCAACTTAACATATCAAGCACATTCAAACCCAATCTCTCCTGCATCGGTTTAATTACGGTTGATAATATAATTCTGATTATTCGATAAGCATAATCATTTTCCCCAACGCATATCCAAACACCCCTTAGAAGAAAAACAATAAAAGAGCTAACTTTAAAGAATTACGACGGTATAAATATATGAACAGTTACAGGACGTATAATTAATGAAAGACATAAAAAACACCGTGATCTATCTAAATTTACAAACAGATAGAACAGGGTCAAGATAACGAGTGATTTACCTGATCGAGGGCAGAAGCAAAAAGATCCAAGACATGACCTTGGCTGACCAGTTGCTTTGCAAGTTCCTCGTAAAATTGAACTGCCTTTCTAAAATAAGGTGCTGCATCTTTATCCAGATCTTTATGTGAACGTACCAGATCCGATAGATCTTTAGATACAATCTGTCAAAAGACCAAAAAATGATGCAAATTCATATAACATGATCTTAAACATGATAAACCAAAATTAGAGTCAAATATATATGTGTCTGTACTTCATACGTTTTACCAAATCATAATAAGAGTGGAAGCAAAATGCAGCTTTTAAGGAAACTGTTAGCTAGCTAGATATACTGTAAACTATTTTAATACGGCCAAACAGCGTGATCAACTAAAAAGCTGCAAAAGAGGCTTACCGAACCAGGGCCTTCTGTGCAAGGACCACCAACTAACGCCACGATCCGTGCACCAGTACCAGGGAAGCAAGCAAGTACCAAGCAAACCCGCAGCAACACCCTATGCCACACCAGTACACCTTAACGCTCGATTTCCAGGCACAACTGGCCATTGATTCGTACCCAATTCCTCCAATAGCTGAACAATAAACAAAATGACATCACATTTATCAAACCCAAATTTAAAATAAGAAAAAATTAAACATATACCCCAATTCATAAACCTGAACCTGTGTCCCAAAAGAAACAAAACCCAACAAAAAAATAAACCGGTGGGATGACATCATCATTCCTAACCATGACGTCAGCATGATACGCACCACTAGGATCATTTAAGATTGATAATGGATTACAATGAGCTTGGACGATCAAGAAATAAGAATAGATAGTCGAAAGCTTCAATGCATTATCAATGGAGGATAGTTTGTTGGAATTCTAAGTTTACTGCTGTCAAAAGAGTTAACTTCAGTATTCTAGAAACACAAGTCATCATCTATGTCATAATCCATGTGGGAGTATTAGTGGGCCCATTATCAAGACTTAGTGTTATGGGTTTGTTATGGGTATAAATAGGGGTGTTTAGCAAGAGGTTAGATATCACAAACACATACAAAGTATTGTATAACATGTAATAGGTTTTGAGCTATTTTCCTATTATCAATCAAAGAGTTATTTTGGTTATCTGTGTTTATACAATCCAATCCTTTAATTGGTATCAGAGCTTAAGTAAAGGGGCTTTGAATACGTACCTGGTGATCGGGACATGTCAGATGTTGAAGACGAAGGACGACCTACACCTTTACCGGTGAGGGTGAAGGAGGTTGGGACAACCACCGTAGCCTGTCCCATGTTATCATCTACCAACTACACTGTCTGGGCCCTACGAATGAAGGTAGTACTCAGAATTCACAAAGCCTGGTCTACTATTGAACCAGGAACAGACGAAAGTGAAGAGAAGAATAACCTGGCGATGGGATTGCTGTACCAAGCAATCCCTGAAACTCTGATAATGCAGATTGGTGATGTCTATAGTCCGAAGGTGTTGTGGGAATCGATCAAGGCTCGTTATGTTGGAGCAGATAGAGTGAAGGAAGCAAGGTTGCAGACTTTAAACTCTGAGTTTGATCGGTTGAAGATGCACGAGACCGAGACCATCGATGTCTTCGCCGGAATAGCCTCGAAGTCCGCGTCACTGGGAGAAACGATTGACGAATCGAAGCTTGTGAAGAAGTTGTTGAAGGTGGTGCCCAGAAAATTTATCCACCTTGTTGCTTCTCTCGAGCAGGTGCTCGATTTAAAGACCGTGGGATTGGAAGATGTCGTCGGCCGATTGAAGGCTTACGAAGAAAGAATCCGTGGAGATGATGGTGGAGACGAGCAGCAGAAGGTGTTGTTTACTCGTTCAAGTGGTGGTGGTGAATCGAGTAGCAGTGGCCGGAGTGTTGGTGGTAATTTTTCTGGTGTTTCTGGTTCTTCGAGAGGGAAGGGAAGATGGGGAAAAGATAATAACCGGTCAAAGGGTTTTTATCAAGAAGGATTGGGTAGTGGATCCGGGTCGGGTGGATCCGGTTCAAAAGCCCAAAGTGTTAATAAACCCAACAGCAATAAGTCCAAACAAGACTCAAACCGAAACCAGAAAAAAGATCTGTCGAAGATTATATGCTACAGATGCGATAAATCAGGCCATTACGCGTCCAAATGTCCGGACCGACTCCAAAAATTCCAAGAAAGCAATTTTACGGAGCAAGAAGATACTGATGAAACTGTATTTTTACACGAAACAATATTTTTGAACGAAAAGAATGTGATACCATCTCGATACAACGCACAAGAAAACGATGTGTGGTATTTGGACAACGGCACGAGTAATCACATGACGGGAAATCGATCGTTTTTCTCCGAACTCGACGAAGGAATTACCGGAAAGGTTAAATTCGGTGATAATTCGTGTGTCGAAATTAAAGGGAAAGGCTCTATTCTTTTCCAAGGAAAATCGGGACAACAACGATTGATGACGGAGATTTATTTCATACCGGATTTGAAAAATAATATTTTCAGTCTCGGACAAGCAACTGAAGCCGGGTGTGATATTCGGATGAAAGATAACTATTTGACGATGCATGATGCTGACAACTGCTTATTAATGAAGGTACAAAGAACTCCAAACCGCCTTTATAAAATAAATTTAACAATTGGAGTACCTATTTGCCTTCATTCGAGACTAGGTGAAGACACGTGGCGCTGGCATGCAAGACTTGGGCACATCAATTTCGAGTCAATGAAAAAGATGTCCAAGAAAGGTCTAGTCAAAGGTTTACCTCATTTTAAAAATGAGAATCAATTATGTGAATCTTGTTTGGTGGGCAAGCAAACAAGAAAGTCATTTCCATTAGTGACGACGTACAAAGCAACACGACCATTGGAGCTCGTTCACGGTGATTTATGCGGTCCGATCACACCGTCAACGAAAGGTCAAAATCGGTACATTTTCACACTAATTGATGATTTTTCACGATATATGTGGACTTTTCTTTTGAAGGAGAAAAGTGAGGCGTTTTTACACTTCAAGAAATTCAAAGCTTTGGCGGAGAAGGAGCTATGAAAGACTTTGAAGATGTTTCGAAGTGATCGAGGTGGAGAGTTTACTTCGCTCGAGTTTAATTCCTTTTGTGATATAAATGGAATCAAACGACAGCTTACTGCCCCATATTCACCACAACAAAATGGAATTGTAGAACGAAGAAACCGAACACTCATGGACATGACACGAAGTATCATGAAGGCGATGCATGTTCCAAATTATCTGTGGGGAGAAGCTGTAAGACACTCTACAAATTTGATCAACCGCGTTTACACAAGAGTCCTTGGCGATACAACTCCGTACGAGAAGTTGTATAAAAGAAAACCGAATTTGGAGAACGTTCGTATCTTTGGGTGTCTAGCATATGTGAAAGTTGAACCGGTGAATCTCAAGAAGTTGGATGCAAGATCAAGACCACTAGTGCATCTTGGTTCCGAACCGGGTACGAAAGCTTATCGGCTTTTTAACCCGGGTACACAAAAAATAATCGTGAGTCGAGACGTTATTTTTAACGAGACCAAATGGTGGGATTGGGAAAAAGAAGCAGGTACCGACAATGAAGAACCGGGGTCATTCATAGTTCCATGGGACTATCCAGAAGATAAGGCGAGAAACCAAGGAGATAATGTAAACAATGATCAAACTGAACCGATTGAATCGGATCACGAGATTGAAGACGGAGTGCAGGTTCAAGACAACGAGCAACCAAGTCCGGTCAACAATAACGTGAACAATGTCCAAAACCAAAGGCCCATGAGAACAAGGAGACTTCCAACTCGACTGCAAGATTTTGTGCTTAACCTTAATAATCTTGATGAACTTCTCCTCATAACCAATGACGAACCAGTATCGGTTGAAGAGGCGAAGAAAGAACCAGAGTGGGTCAAAGCCATGAATGCAGAGATCAATTCGATCAACAAGAATAACACTTGGATTCTTGTGAACAAGCCTATGGGGTTGAAGGTGATTGGACTCAAATGGGTGTTCAAACTGAAGAAAAATGCAGACGGCACCATCATTAAATACAAGGCAAGGTTGGTTGCTAAGGGGTACGTGCAACAACCTGGTATTGATTTTCAAGAGGTATTTGCACCGGTAGCTCGAATCGAAACCATCCGGTTTCTCATTGCCTTAGCCGCTACAAATGGGTGGGAGCTTCACCACTTAGATGTCAAAACGGCTTTCTTACACGGAGAGTTGAAGGAAACCGTTTATGTGTCACAACCGGAAGGCTATATAAGGAAGGGCAACGAGCATAAAGTGTATCGCCTAAACAAAGCACTTTATGGTCTAAGACAAGCACCTCGAGCATGGAACACGAAGCTTGATGGAATTTTGAAGGGGTTGAAATTTCACAAGTGCTTAAAAGAACCATCGGTGTACCGGAAGCGAGAAGGAACTAACTTGCTAATTTTAGCAATTTATGTTGATGATTTATTTGTCACAGGTACAAATTTGAACATGATCAAAAGGTTCAAATTCGAGATGTCCAAGAACTTCGAGATGTCGGATCTTGGAAGATTGACTTACTACCTGGGCATTGAAGTCAAGCAAGAAGAATCGGGGATTACGATAAACCAAGAAGCCTATGCTCGACGCATTCTGAAGGAAGCTGGTTTACAAGATTGCAATCCAACTCACATTCCCATGGACCCGGGAACCAAATTGTCAAAGGCCGAAGATGAACCCGAAATCGACCCTACACAATATCGAAAGGTGGTTGGATGCCTTAGATATCTCTTGCAAACAAGACCCGATATGGCATACTCGGTTGGAGTTATTAGCCGATACATGCAAAGTCCAAGAGAATCACATGGTCGTGCAATTAAACGCATTATACGGTACTTACGGGGAACAACGGGATACGGAATTAAGTACGAGAGGATGGGTCAAAACAGAATCATTGGTTTTAGTGATAGTAGTCACAATGTTGATCCGGATGATGGAAGAAGCACAACTGGTCACATTTTCTACTATGGGTTATCTCCGATAACCTGGTGTTCGCAAAAGCAAGATACCATTGCTTTATCATCTTGCGAGGCAGAGTTCATGGCAGCTACCGCGGCTGCTTGTCAAGCAATATGGCTTCAGGATTTGCTTGGAGAAATTATGAACAAGACGCAAGAGAAGGTGGTTCTTAGGGTTGATAACAAGTCTGCTAAAGAATCCCGTTTTTCACGGAAGGAGTAAACACATTCACACGAGGTTTCATTTCATTCGCAATTGTGTTGAAAACGAACAGGTGGAGGTGGAGTATATTCCCGGTGAGAAACAGAAGGCGGACATTCTCACAAAACCATTGGCACGAACCAAGTTCAAGGAAATGCGGAGCTTGATTGGAATCAAAGATATCTCTAGAAGGACTTAGAGATTCGGGGGTGATTGTTGGAATTCTAAGTTTACTGCTGTCAAAAGAGTTAACTTCAGTCTTCTAGAAACACAAGTCATCATCTATGTCATAATCCATGTGGGAGTATTAGTGGGCCCATTATCAAGACTTAGTGTTATGGGTTTGTTATGGGTATAAATAGGGGTGTTTAGCAAGAGGTTAGATATCACAAACACATACAAAGTATTGTATAACATGTAATAGGTTTTGAGCTATTTTCCTATTATCAATCAAAGAGTTATTTTGGTTATCTGTGTTTATACAATCCAATCCTTTATAGTTTGTTATGAATTTGATACAAATGATTACAAAGAGAATTTGGGAGAGGAAATGAATTATCAAAGCTAGAGAATCAAATACAAGTGCTGGGTATTTAAAGACATTTTAGGCAGGAAAGACTGTTATGTTCTGATGTTGCTGATTTTTTGACCCATATCACAGCACACTCGATAGTTGTGTATTGTGGGTATAACTTATGTCACGTTAGAAAGTGTGACTAGTTATATTCATTTTTGGGTATACTACAAATTTCAGCAGAACAAGAATGATGAGGAAAATTACTAGTTAGCTGTAATTCTCAGAATTCGTATTTGTTGTGAGGGTGCAGGATTTGCTGAATTCGTACTTGCACCAGTCCCCCATTTTTGATTCAGTGTTTCAATTTGAATTTGAATTTAGGGATTATGTTTGAATTTCGATTTTGACTTAAGGTTTATGTTCGTATTCAAGTTTTGATTTTGATTTTGGGTTTTGGTTTGAACTTTGATTCTAAAGACAATGATGGGCAGTTGAAGCTGAGAAACTTTGTAGGAGGTGCAAGTAAAAGATTAAATTTATGACAAATTTGAGTCACAAAAGCCAAAGATATATACTAAAAACACTTTTTGTGTCTATAAATACACCATCTTTAGTTGCACTTTTTATCGTCTATGTGATACACGTAAAAAATTTCTAGCGACACTTACTATATTTGAGTGACACTTTCTGGACTTTAAAGACACTTTTTTATATGTATCATTAGCGAGTGTTTGCAATCAACTTAATACTTAATATTACAGTTTGTTTTTGGCTTCAACAGGTAAAAGATGTAACAACCAACAAAGAAGTCCAAGCAGTAGGTAAATACTCAGTCGAAGAGTACAACAGATTAAAGGGTAACAAGGACAACGATGGTCTGTTAATGTTTGTAAAGGTAGTTGAAGCTGAGAAACAAGTGGTATCATGAATGAAATACTATTTAACAATAGAAGCTGTTAATAAAACAAGTGGAGAAGTTAAGGTTTTCGAAGCGGTTGTGGTTGTGAAAGCGTGGCTAAGGAAGAAAGAGTTGGTCAAGTTTGCTCCGTCTCAGAAGACGATGACGATTCTGCAGCCAGTTTGGTGAGGGGATAGCTTTGTATAATGTGGACTTTGTTTTTGTTTGTTTGGTGTTGTTTTGTTAGTGTAATATGAGAGCTTAGTGAAATGTCTAATAAACCGGTAAGGGTAACTTATTATAAGGTATCAATAATAGTTTTATGTCTGATATTTTGGTTGACTGGCTTACGGGGTTTGAGCAATTGCTTGAATCCCACTTTAGAAGGTTGGCGTGATCACTTCAGTTTTGTTTGTACTAAGCGTGATTGGAACCTGAAACTGATTTTTTTTGTACTGAGCGTGATTGGAACCTGAAACTTGTTATACTTATTGCGTTTGGGGAATGATTGAAGTAATGTTTTGGCGAATTATGTCTACTGTTCTTAACTTATTAGGTTGAAGCTGAAAACCAACAAGTGAACATTGAGTATCAAGTGAACATTAAGTAGCATGTGAACATTAAGCATCATATACATGAACACACATAATGCAGATTAACTAGCAGAGGGGAACTTCAGCCTATGAATGTGCCGATTTGGCCTGTGTTTTATCTCAGATGGGTTGAAGGAAAAATTAGGATTTGTTGTATAGGCACTTGTTGAACGGGTTAAAAGTCGCCCGACTGTAACGCATACAACCTCAATCCTCTTGTTCAGATAGAATAAGACAGATAAAAAGGCAAATTTTGCTAGCGGGTCAGACTTACTCATATCGACCCATACTAAAAATCGCAGTTTCAACCCAAATACATAGACTTGTAACCAAAACGTGCCTGGCAAACTTTGTACTTTTGCTTACTAGGTAGTCAAATACTGGAATCCTCAATCTCTCCTATGCAATGACAGGATGAAGTAAACATACTCGAGGAGAATCCATTGAAAAACATTAATTCACCTACAGGCACAAGGTGTCGTATCGCCATCAGGAGCTGGGAATCCTAGAAGCCAAAACAGAACATGACGATTCCATTGTAAAACATGTATAAGACAAAATGTGGATTACTCGTAATATCACACATAAAGTGATCAAACTTTAGTTATAATCAATAACAACGGTTTCTCACAATAGTTTACACAAAATTTAAATTACAAGAGAGTTTTAACATAGCAAATATTAATAATGGTAATCATGTTTCTCAGGCCCTTTTGTTTTTGTTGGCATTAGCACTTGATTGCCAATCTTTTTCCTTACCAAAGATTCCATGACCATATGTTGAAGATATAAGCTCCACAAGCAACGGAAATTGTAATGTCACGAACGAAGTAATTGGTAGGCATGCTAATGCAGCTATTGGAATCAGAATCCATTCCTTTTCCTGTCCAAACATAATATATAATGCTGTACTAAAAGCTATCATCATGGATGTCACTGACACAAATAGCATCACAAGACCAAATATTAATCTCTTGGGCAACTTGTAAAGAAAGTCCTCATCTGCATAACGTGCGGTAAGAATTGATAGAAACAACAGCAAGGAAGTGGTGGCTGTAAACAACGAGATTGCATCTGAGATTGCAAATATGATTAAACTTGGTTTCGTCTCATAAATTGGTTTCCCAGTGGCACTATCGTTTCCGCCAGGTACAGTAATTGCAGCTGCAAAAACTATAGTGATGATGAGAGCCGCCGTGATTGTGTACGAATCGGCTGTCTTTTTCATCCACTCTTCCCCATCCTTTCTGAGCTTCTCATGCTCTCTTCTAAATACCATCATTGGTGTCTCTTTATTTTTGTTCAGTTTTCTTGTGTATGTTATTCCTACCACTCTTTTTAGTTCCTGTAGTTCAAATTATATTCAACCAAGTAAATAAAAGTATATATTTGAAATCCTCTATTATTAATTTATTACTTTTTTTTACCCGGTTTCCGACTCGATATTGCGAGCCGACTAATCCCAAGGCTACTAAACTTTTGGATGCTTTAATAATCTAGCTAGAGAAACAAGCTCACCTCAAACCACTGCAACTCTCGTTGCATTTGAAGAGCGGCACCGGAAGCGACATTGAGTTTGTTTATAGGGGCCAAACGTCCAGCCAAGTGCAATATACTGTTACCACCATAATAATTATTATTCTTAGTGTCTTCTTTGGAAAAATGATTCATAATCACGCTGTAAACCTTTTCACAACGGTTCAAAACTGTCAATGCATATATATCATGCCCATCTTTCTTGGAATCATATAATCCCCGAAAATATGTGGGCAACACATCTATTGCTTCAGCGGTGTTGTTTTCCAAAGCTAAACAAAATAGAGAGCTATAAAGATGTTTAATATCCCCTGATGTGTATGTTCTATCAACTTCCTCGCATATAAACCTGAGTAGCTTAATAGCTGTATTGTGCTTTACTTTATCCTCCTTGAGGCGCTTAACGTGTGGTACTGTGATTAATCAAATAGTAAACATTGTTTTAAGCTTCAAAGTCAATGTAATAATAATAAATAAATTAAAAGAGCAGTTGACAGCAAGTCTTAGTGTTTTTGATAATTGATCGTGTTCAAGCAAAAATAAGGCACTCATATATTATGATCGTATGAAGTAAATGCCCTTCAAAAATAAGGCACTAATCTGATTCGACTTTTCAGAAATGCTACTTCTTCTTTTGTCATTTATAGATACTTATGGCGTAGATTTTCGATGGACAATTTTGCCGTCGATTTTAGGAATCAGTCAATACGAGTTATTTACTGCGACATTACCCGATTTTTTTTAACTACATTAGTGATCGGTCGATAACAGCCATTACCAACGGATTACGTACCAACACATTTGGCTATCAGTGTAGCCCATTTTCCCCATAATGAGTTCTTTCGGTGTCATACAATCTGTGTTTCTAAGACAAAATAGTTCGGTGGAAGCTTGTGCTTACCATGCAGTATTGTTGTCTCCCATAAGCTGAAACAAATCCTCGAGATGACTACACAAAAAATCAGATATGATTTGTCAATAACATAAAATGTTATAAAAGGAAAGTGCATACATAATATTATTCCAAGGTATGTCGATGCATATAAGTTAAAATGTCTCTTAACAATAAACAAATCACTCGTAATATATATGGTTGAGTTTTACTAGAGTTTTGGAATCACATAGTTCATGTATAGCATACCGTCGTGGAGGCACCTCCTCCAGTGCTTGGTAACAAACTTATCCTTCTTGGGTGTCTCTTGGTTCTCCACGTCTGCCGTATCAGTACTACCCAAGCTTTTATTCTTGATTGGAACAACTTCAATACAAATATAAGCATTAATTAGTTATGTAGAAATAGATAAAACATCGACCAAAATCAGTCACCAATTTATTTTGAGTTATACAATTTGGATCAAAATGTAAGTATATATTTGAGATAATTTATCATGATCCACGATTAGTTAAATGGATTAAAATCCAGTTGATTGGCGAATGACGAGTGGATATTTAATTAAACAGATAGTTATTAAGGGATCAAGCTATAAACTATTAGTGAAAAGAAATACTGTGGTAAAGAAATCTTGAGTAAAAGCTGTAAGATGTTCCACTATAAAATAACTCTGGCTTTCCGATGATACACTCTAATGCGGTTCTACTGTTGTAGTGCACTGTTGTAGCCAAGCTTGGGCATCTGTTGACAAACTCATATGCTATATCTGTAATCAAATAGAAGGATAACATAGTTAATTTGTGTGAACTTGGGTACTTTCAGACGTTAGCTAGATGGTGTTATCAATGTATATTTTCATCCTTCGCTAAAATTAGAAAAAAAAAAAGGGTTACAAAGCATACATACCAATTAATCCGGCATCAATTACATCATGTAAAAGGCCAACACCAAGCCTGCCTCCATAAATTTTTTCATAGTGATCTTTATTACTCTTCATTTGGTTAAACAAATAGAGAAAGGTTTCTATCCCTGGACTGTCAAAACTGTTATGGATCGGTAAAAAATCATCAATATCAGGCTTGATTAAACATTCTGGGTTAGAGTCCACCATTAACTTCAAAGCTTCTGTGTTGCCAAAAGTTGCAGCACGGTTCGCTGGAGTCTCTCCAAAAGTATTTACAGTGGTTACAAGTAACTCACTGTTTATCCCCGTTACGATATGCCTAACAATCTCATTATTTATATTTCTACCAACAGCAAAGTGGAGTGCTGAATTTTCGTTTGAATCTATTTTAGAAGTCCATGTAACTTCCTCTGTATTAACGATATATCGTGCTTTTACCCAGTTATCCTCGTGAATAGCTCTCCATAGTCTGTGTTCTACTGTGTCATCTGAAGAAACATTTTTATAAATGGTATTAATCAAATTCAATTTGAAGATAAATTAATTTTGTTGCAATACATAGACAACTTTCACCTCGTTTCAATAAAAGAAAGAAAAAAAAAAAAAAAAAAAAAAAAATTGATGATCAAAACCTTTTTAGTTGTCAGAAGAAAAAAAATTCCATCTGAACTAGATGTAAAATGAATTTAGCCTTTTTAACGTGATGTTATATTATTTTAATCTTTCTCTTGTGAAATGTTTTAGATTTTATCAAAAAAGGATCTACGTTTATTTTGATTGAGGAATTACAGGAGAACTACCTTTGCGCCTATGTTTAGCTCCTTCAAGGAGTTCAAGGACATAACTTTTTGCCACCCGTGTGACACATAAAGGAAGTTTTGTTTTCGAAGATTCTGAGATGAATGCTGAGAGATCATGATCATTTTTAATTTCAATAATAGGAAACCAAGGAGATCCAACTCTATAATGAACCTCCAACTTTAAATCCCAAAAACTTTGGAAAAGGGAGAATCTTGTGTGTAGGATGTCAGTTAGCTGTGCTAGCGTCACGTTCTTACGCAATTCCATTAATATTCCGGTGGAATCCTTGAAAAACCACTCTTTACCGTCCCATTCCCATTTTCCATCGTATGCGATAAATACTGTAACATCTTCTAGAAAAGGAAACAATAATGCATGTAAATAATAAGCATACATGGTGTGAACTAATTAATCCTTAATAAGAGCATTAAAGCATATAAATATGGCATGTAAACGTGCAATATATGTTTGACATGATAAAATGTGTGAGAGCGACGCGTGGCACCCATATTTAAAGCTCGGATGTGATAACTCTTTAGGGTGTGTTTGGTAGAGAGAAATGAGACAAGAGAAATGGAAATGAATTGAATTTCATTGTTTGGTAGATGAGAGAAATAAAAAGGTGGAGAATTAGAGAGATTTGATAGGGAATTGGTAGTGTAATTTTGAAAGTTTCATTTCCATCACTTTTAGTAGTGAAATTGGAGAAATGAAAATGGTTATGGGCCGTTTAGTTGGAGAGAAATACTCAATTTTTCCAGAAATTTTTTCATATGAAAAAGGAAAAACTGAAATATGTTTAGTCGCACTTTTTTACAATAATTTTCCAAAAATATGAATTTCTCATTTTCCAATTTCTAATAGAAAAAATGAAAATACCATTACACCCTTCTCACTTTTTTCATTTTCCAAATAATAACACCATCTCCTTTCACCCTTCTCACTTTTTTCATTTCCCAAATATAACTCCAACTAAACGGATTTTCAAATTTATCAACTCATCTCTAGAGGAGAAAAATCATTCCCTTCTCTAGGAATTTAGAAACGGAAAAACAGGAAAAATTTTCACCAACTAAATGGCCCCTTAGTTTTTGTAATATTTTTTTACGACTTGTATTTTTCCTTTTTAAACTTACATGTGTATTTTAGTATCATATAAATTATTTAAAAAATAATTTGTTAATTTTTTTAGGAAAAAATAAATTTTTAAAAATATATTTTTTAAAATAATTTTTATAAAAAATAGAATTTAAAAAAAATGACTTTTTTAGATAAATTTTTTAAAAAGTAAGTTTTTTTTAAAAAATAAATAAAAACTTAAAAAAAATATTTTTTTTAAAATATATATTTTTTATTTTTCTTTTTAAATTGTTATTTGGATTTTTTTTTTTTCTTTTTTTTTTCTTTTTAATCAACAATGTGAGTCTAATATGACAAAATGTTATTTAGATTTTTTTTTTCTTTTTCTTGGATCAAGTATCTATTGTTACCAAACATTATAATTGAACAAATTCTCTACTGATTTCTATTATCTAAATTTCTATTCTCTACCTTATTTCATTTCTTTGAAATTCCCTCTAGCAAACGTGCCCTTATAGTTATGTTAGGAAAAATGACTCAACTTTTTAATTTTGGTTATTACAAACCTCCATAATCATGTGATTGTGCCATGTGGCAAAATGATTCGAGAATATGAAAGAGATATAATGGAATCCAAATGTCACCATATTTTTTGTTAGGAGGATGAATTAGACACAAATATTAGAAGCCGGTAGCATTGCTCTTATTTTATTGTAACTAGGTAAATTATGAAGGCGTATTGATGTCGTTGTTTTAGTGTTTTCGCGTACTAGTAACAATTTTAGTTTGTGTAATACTACTGGATGGTTTTATATATAATAAGATTCAAGTGTTGAGTGTTTGAATGCCAATAGTAGGCCAACGTGTGCTGGTTAAGTGGACAATCACACACTAGCTAAGAAACGTGTATTTTAATTTTATCTTTAAAACTAGACACTAGATCTTTCTAAGTATATACGAAATATAGATTTTGGACATCAAAATCATTTCAAAACATCACACGAATACTAACAATACGTTTATGATTTCCTTGCAACATTACCCGGGCCCGTTTAGACACTAACCCATCTAGACCCGTGACCAACCCGACCCACACATTTTGCCACTTATAATTCATAACAAGAAACAACCCTTTTGTGTATCACAAACGAATGTTTGAGTTATATTTTTTGATTTCTTTTCTGTTGATGATTTTACATCATCGATATTTTTTAAGTGTAATGGATTGACTTAGTTGACCAATGTGTAATTGTAATAAATGTTCAACAAGTCGGGGGTTGTGCGGAGTGCACACTTGTATGACGTTATTATGATTGCTATTGGGGGGCGGGGGTCCGGGGGCAGCGCCCCTGGTAGCAGGGTCCAAGGGGCGGCAGCCCCTGGCAGGGTCCAAGGGGCAGCGCCCCTGGCTGGGGTCGAGCTGCTTCGGTTAAAAACACACTAGAAAATAGAATTTTTGGTATTTTGTCCCATAATTTAACTGCTTCGGTTGTTAAGTAACTGCTATAGCAGTTACAACCGCTATGCAGTTTTTGGTCATATATTCCTTTGTGGTTTGGTTTTCATAACACACAAAACATATTCTCAAGTTCAAAATCTGAGTTTTATCCGATTAGAGATTTCGGTAGAACCACCGAAATACTTTAATCTAATAGTGTTTACACGACTCTCAGATTACTGTGATCCAAATTTCCTAACACTTTCGTCACATATATATATATATATATTTTACTTTTAATTTGTTACATCAATTTGGGATTTTGATTAAGATAGCTATACTATGTTGGGAGTATCATTGTATCAGTATCACAAGTTGAACCAATATTTATTGTAGGAGATTGAATATTTTGTAATGGCTTAGACATATATAATTGGATCCTCCATGAAGGATGCTCAGAGAATCTCGATATGGTCAAAGAGGTTCGGTTTAAATTTGTAGTTAGTAGTACTCCAGTTTTAAGCAAACTGTGTACATTGAACTTTTATTGTTTGACGATGACATAAAATTTCAATTTTTAAGTACTCCTTATGAGAGCTATGTACATGTAAATTTGAAATTGCTGTTGATACTGAGCTTGATCTCCTTGCTGAAATTGGTGTTGATCTCCTTCAAGTTCATAAGGTAATATTATAAATTTATAAGTTTAATGTACACAGTTTGCTTAAAAGGGAGAAGATTCCACAATCACATTTTAGAATGTATATATATAATTAAAATGAAAAAAAGGAAGAAGATTCCACAATTACACATTTTAGATTTATCTACAAAAGTAGATGCACCGCTTCTTAATATTATCATTCTTATTAGAATTGTGTGGCTAAAATACATACATATATATATATACATATACAAAACGCATGAAGAACATGTACCTTGTGGCGGATATGGAAAGTATGGTTGATTAGTGTTGTATCCGTCAAAGTAAGGGGTTGTTGACTGTCGTTGTGGCTGTGTGCTATACTGAATGGGTGTTGAGAAAGGTTGTCTTTGCTGAAATTGTTGTTGATACTGAGCTTGATCTCCTTCAAATTTAGAGCATAATATTATATGTTTATAAGTTATTTTCTTTATATTGTATATATATATATATATATATATATATATATATATATATATATATACATATATAACTTTCAAATTCATATAAAATAAGTTATATTTTTCGTTTTATCTTTAATTTTATAGGTACGCAACGATTTGCAACAATAAAAAAAAGCATAAAAGAATTATATTGACGACAGTATTGTAACAATTAACTTAGTTCAAGCAGAAAGATCACGAAGTAGATGCATGATTAAAATATGTTATAATTCAAAAGAATGAACAAGATGAAAACAATAAAGTTACAAAGAAACGAAAACTTCATGAGGTCTCGATGTTAGTTACAAATATGTTTTTTAGTTACCTGGATTATATAATGCATCATAGAAGTTTATGCTTCATTATCAGTAGAAGTTGGATTATATTTATAAATACTTATTATTAGACATACTTCATGTTTTTCTTTAGTCCTGTTCGGTTCAATCTGCGAAAAGAAATCTAACATGTACAAATTCTTACTAAACAATACAATATTAATATTACAACTAAACTTATCGAAAATTTAAAAATACTTTAGCAAAAATCTATTCAAAAATGCGTGCGTGCACAACTATCTAAAAAATATAAAAACACATTTATCATCCTATAAAAAACATATCCTATTTTATGCATCCAAAAAAAATTTAGAACTAATTTGATTGTTTATTTCGCCCGGCAATAAAACAAATCCGAAAAAATTCGTAATTTTTGTCATAATATCATTTAAGAAAATTCTCAAGAAAAGCACGTTTAGCATGCGTTATGTCTTTACATTTCATATATGCTTCAATTATATTTGTTTTAGCTTTGATTGATATTTGGAATATCAAAGTCGTTACAATAATTGATAACGCCTATTTTCTTCAACTTGTTTTATAACTTTGGATTTAATTTTTTGGATGGTATGGGTAACTGTACAATTCATTACTTCTTAATTGTTTTCCTCGATGGTGGTGATAGATTGAATTGAATATGTATAGTATGATGTTTTAAATTGTTTTGTATTTATAGGAGATTCTGGAGTATTATAAAAAAAAGTTAAAAGAGGGTAAAAATATACTACAATGGCTAGTTTTTTGAATATGAGAGTAGAGTGTTTGAAAATGTCATCGACTATTTATGTTATAGTCTTTTGAAAAGAAATGCCGAAAAGATTAAAAATACACTTGTAGCTAATGAGATTTCTTAAGAGCTTTAGGGTTTTGTATATCCCCAACGAAGAAAAATTGAGACCTTAGGGAAATCTGATGTAACTTCGCAATTATTGAGTCTGTATTCGTAATCCGCCCTAACTTGAGACAAACAGTGTAATTTACTTGTCGTTCCAAAAAAAATAGTGTAATTTACTCATTCTCAAATTATTTAGTTTAACTAATCTATAAGTTTAGTTAATGTTCGTTAGATGCACTTTTAATACAAAAGAAATTAAGGTTGTCATGATCGGGATCCTACCTAGAATCGTTTTCGGCTTTGCTAGATCGTAATCGTAGGATCGGATCGGGATCGTAAGATCCTATGAAAATGTATATATTTTTGGATAGGGGTTGTAGTTTTATATTTCTATATAATGTTTCATATGATAAACGAATCTAAATGGATAATAAATGAAAAAGTTATATGTTCAAGTACCGTAGTAGTAGAATATTAGATATATTGCAATGCATACTTGCACAAACTTACTACATACGTGCACGGTGCACCTACTTCTTGTTTTAATGTTTTTTTATCATAGGTTTTTCGTGATAACATTCTTCAAAAAGATAATGTTTTTGTAACTTTTTTGTTACAATATATAGATTAATGCAAAAAGATAAAAGGATTGTATCTGAAAATAAAACGACATAATTTATAATAGAGGGCAACACAATTTTTTTTTTTTCTTGATGACCAAATAAATTAAATTAGAATTTTCTGATTGTATTACTGAATTTTTTTCTTGATGACCAAATAAATTAAATTAGAACATTCATGGTTTTATATGTAACATAAAATAAAATATGAAAAAAATGAGTCAAGCATGTAGATATGTAGATAGTTTACCACAAAAACAAGCTTCTGACATTTTACAAAGCACGAAATCGTTTTTCTTAATAAACCCAAAAAGACACATCTAAACTATTTCTAAATAGTCTATAAAAACATAATGATTTTACACTCATTAATCTTGCAAGAGATAATTAATTTACAACACCAAAATAATTTTTTTTTGAAAAACTATTAGTCATTGGGCTTTAAGACATGAGCTTATACTTAATAGGTTAATATTAAAAAAAATAATAATAAAAAAAAAAAAAAAAAAAACCTAATAATAGGCTATCTTATACGATCCGATCCGATCCTACAATCCTACGCGAGATCCTGCTGCGATCCCACCTGAATTACGATCTTGTTAAGATCCTGATTGTTTTTTGTGTGTAGTATCGTAGGATCGTACGATCCTACAAGCAGGATCGCGATTTTGACAACCTTGAAAGAAATTATGTGTTTAGTAACTACACTATAACAAGTGCCTAATAGCAATTGTTTATTTCATTAATATTTGAAAAAAAAAAATAGCAAGTTAGTGATCGAACTTTTTTATATTTCTAAGCCGGTGTACAATTTGATCCAAACTAATACGTCATCTTTAAATAACTTAGATGTAAAAAAGTGTCAAATAAGATAAGAGCAATGATAACTAAAATGGTACTATAAAAAAATAGATCATGAAGAAAATCCCTTGTTAGCAAGAAATAACAAAGATAATAAACAATATTAGGTTCATACCTTCTTCAGTGATCTCATTGCTGCTGCTGGTACTGCCTACGGAAGAAGCCATTAGTGGTAGGTAATTAAGAATTCTAATGAGGATTCATCTATCCTTCAGAAGTGTATTTATAAGATGGAAGCTACCTAATTACATTTACATTTTGTCATTTTGTGATGAGAAAACAATTATTATTACTTGACATTTGTGTACATTTATAAAATATAAGCAAGTTGATGATATATTTGTACAAATTATTGTCTACTTATGTTATATAGTGCAATAAACACTAACTTTTCTTACGTGGCTACATATTATTTTGAGTTGATTGCACCACCATCCCTCCATGTGGTTGCAAAATCTTGTATTGTTAGTTCTTTTTTTTTTTGGATAAAGGGTTTTTACCCGGTGAATATATAAATGAATGAAAGAGTTTAGGATACAATGGAAGGCGGTAATGAGCCACCTTATAAAACCTAAACACGAGAACCTATATGCTTAGCGCAATTCTAAACATAACAACCACAGAGGACTATCAAAACTTTCTAGAGGACATATCAAAATCAAAACCAAGAAATACTAAGACCACTAGGAAGAGAGAACAAAACATCAGCCACCATCCATTAGAAGACTAGTTAGCCTCCAAATTCTTCTCATTTGATCAACTCTTGGTTTTCTCTTGAAAGGGATTGACGCTAGTTTAAGACGAACCATATCAAAAATGATCTTCGCCACTTGATCGGGGGTTCTAAAACCGCTACCATGAATCCTTTGATTACGTTCCTGCCATACAAAATACGTTGAAGCTGCTACAATTAAGCGACTAACAATAATAGTCACATTGTTTTGTTTAGCAGTAGGAAGAAGCCATCCCATAATATCACTCCATCTAGAAGAGGAGAACCCAATATCAGCCAAACGTAACACTTTATTCCAAACGAGCGAAGCGAAGGAGCATTCAAAGAATAAGTGATCATGAGAATCAGGTTGAGTCTTACACAATGGACACCGAAGCAGGTTTAAGTCAATAGAGTTACCGACATCCCATTGCCTCATTCTATCTTGTGTAAGTAATCGACGCTTCAAAACGAGCCAAAGATGAATCGCGTGTCTTGGAATAATAACCTTCGACCAGACAATGTGGAACCAACCTACATCAACACCATGTTTTCGAACACATTGCCATGCATGGTTAACCGAGTACGTAGTTAAAGACCCGTCATGCATTCTCCAACAAAATGAGTCAATCTGATTATCGTCAAGGTGAGGAACACTAATGTTAAAGAGCACAGGAACAACATGATTCCATGAAGAAGGCCACGTCCATGACCCATGTAAGACTATATCCTTCACATATTCTTTTCTCGTGTAACCCGCATTGAATAATAACCGATTAGGCAGATGAGTACTAAGTGGACACTTAATGTCCCATGTATCAAACCAGGCTGACGCCTTAGCACCATTGCCTAATTTCACCCATATATGAGGGCGGATAAGATCACGAATTTGCAATAATTTCCGCCAACCCCAACTCACATTAGCCATTAACTGAACATCCCAGAAGTTACGATGCTTAAGCTTGTAAGCGTGTATCCATCGCACCCACATGGATTCTTTGTGAGTAATAAGCTTCCAAATGTGAGTAGACATCAAAGCGACATTGAAGGATTCAAGCTTTCTGACTCCCAAACCACCTTTTGATTTCGGCCGACAAACATCCTCCCAAGACACCTTCACTTTCCCTCGTTTCATCTCACCTTGACACCATAAGAACGCACACATTAACTGATCTAGATCATGCATAATCCCAGCCGGAAGAATGAAAACGGACGCCCAATATAAGTGCATTGAAGACAAAACTGAGGTCACAAGCTGGAGCCGACCCGCAAAGGAAAGCCACTTGTTTTTCCAATCAAGAATACGTTTACGAACACGTTCAACAAGGATTTTACAATCCTTGTAAAGCAATCTAGAAGAAATGAGTGGGACACCCAAATACTTAACCGGAAGCGTACCAAGTTGAAATGGCATGAGTTGCATAATTGAAGCCTTCACATGAGTAGACACATTACACATAAAAACCGTGCTTTTTGGAATGCTAGGCACAAGACCAGAAACCGCTTTAAACTCATTTAGCGCTTCGATAATAATCCTAGCAGAATTTACATCACCACGAGAAAACATGATCAAATCATCGGCAAAGCAAATGTTAATAATTTTTAGTTTAGAGCATCTATTGTGATATGTGAAATCATCCTCCTCTCGAACCTTGCGTTTCAAAATAAGCGTGAGAATCTCCATGACTAAAGTAAACAAATAAGGCGACATAGGATCACCTTGACGAAGCCCACGTTTTCCTTTAAAGTAACCATGCAAATCCCCATTAATACTAATAGAAAATGACGTACTTGTGACACACGCCATAATCCACTTAATCATATTCCCATGGAAACCAAAACCAAACAAGATATCTTCCAAAAAACTCCAAGAAACCGTATCATACGCTTTTTGGATGTCTATCTTAAAAGCACATCTAGGGGGACCTCAGTTCAAATGATAGTTGTGCATTAATTCCTGAGTAAGAAGAATGTTATCTGAGATAGACCGACCCGGAACAAAGGCCGATTGATTATCACTTACAATATCATCTAAGCCTTTTTTAATTCGGTTCGTGATTATTTTACTTATGCATTTGTAAATAACATTACAACAGGATATAGGCCGATAATCATTTACACGAAAAGGAGTTGGTACCTTAGGAAGTAAAGAAATGATTGTGTGATTGATTTCTTTCAAAAGCTTGCCATTAGTGAAGAAATCCCGAATCGCATTACACACATCATTGCCCACACTATCCCACGCTCTCTTGAAAAACACCGATGTATACCCATCCGGTCCCGGAGCCTTATCATTCCCAATATCAAACATAGCGCTGCGAATTTCAGTATCTGAGACCTCTCTACTCATACTAGCTGCTTTATATTCACAAAGCCTTCTACAAAACAACCCCTCATGATTAAGCGGCTCCACACCACTTTCAGCCCCAATAAACCTCATATAATGATGGACAAAGATATCAGGAACATTACAACCTTCATATAGCACATTGTCCTCACCTATAATACAGTCGATACGACTAGCGAGAAACTCGAGCTTTAACAGAACGATGGAAAAAAGACGAGTTGGTATCCCCAACATGAAGCCAATCAATTTTAGCTTTTTGCTTAAGAAATCGCTCTTCATCCAACAAGGCTTGATTATACGCACCTAGATACGCCGCTTCCTCTTCACGAAGAACCCTAGACGATGGCTCTTTATCAAGAGCCTTTTGAACCTCATCTAACCCTAGACGATGGCTCTTTATTGTTAGTTCTTTTGGCCAATGGCCGTTTGTTTTTGTCGTTAAATCCGTTACGTGCTGAAAATGTGAGGGTATTTTAATCGTTTTGCTTCTCATCTAACATTATTGAAGTTTTTTACAAACTAATTGTCTTTAAACAACTTATTTACCATTGTGTTGCTTATTTGAAAATATTTACCACTATATAGGATTTCTTTATATTTTTCTCCTCACTTTCTAATTTAGCCTATTTCTATTAAATTGATGTTGATTTGATCTAGCTACGGGAGAAAGTGAAGAGGCTTTTAATTGTAAAAAAATGACATCTTGAGTTGAGACCTTTCTTGAACTCGTATCTTTTACGCTTATGTCATTTAAAAATGTAGAAGAACAAAATAGTTAGTAATATATTTGGAGTGTTTGTTGAAACTTATTTGATGGATTTATAAGATTACTGAAAGTTGGTAAGCTTATTTTTGGATTCATCTCTATCAAGTTCATAAGCTTAAGTGCATAAATTTACAAGCTAAAAAACAATGCTTTTGATTCGCTGTGAATAAGTTTAGACAAACACCCGTCTCTACATTTCAGTTTAATATATATACGAAAAACCGCATCCGAAAAATTGATGCATGAATCATGTATTTATGTCATAATTGATTCCAAATCAACACATAGTTAAGATAGTATATAGGTTTCATGTACACAATAACCAACTAATAAAATGACTGGTTATTAATCATACAAATCAACGAGCAATAGTAAATAAAGTATTTATCGTTTTACCCTATTAATATTGTACATTTAGAAAAGACTTTTTACTTTTTTGTTTAGATGTTGATTTGTGTTGTACAATTACTGAAGGGAGACGTAAGGCATTTCCTTTTAAGATTATGATTTGCTTTCAAAAAGTAAATAAAAAGTAGGTTATATAGAAAGTAAAACAATATAATAGTCAATATTTTGGAGTAAGCTATATATTGGTAAATAAGTTTTCTAAACACAATAAGTTGGTCAAAAACTCAACATTATTGTGTGGGTTAAGATTTACTTTGGTCCATGTAGTTCTCATTTACTCTTATCCAACTAAACACACACATTAACTTTACCAAATCTAGTCCTACATGCAATCCATATAATTTGGTCTTTGATTAATACCATGGCTCAAGTAATGCAGCATTGGTATGTTCGTGAAGTAGGTTCAGAGTTTGATTATGAGCTTGTTTATGGTAAGTTTATGTATTTGACTAATATTTTTTTTATAAAATTTTCCCGCGTTGACATTGTTGTTTTGGAAGTATATGATTAAAACTTCATGTTTTAGTGATGTACATTGTTTTTTTCTTTTGCAAACAATTATAAGAACTAGTTTTCATTGAGAGTTCATCATGGTGGTAGTTTTACTAATAAAACCTAGAAGCAATATGTTCTTGGTAACATATTCTACATCGATTTGTTGGTTATTGATGATTTTTCAGTTCATGTACTTGATGACGCTAGGGTATTGTCCAACTGACCATGTGTACTACCATTTCATGATACCTGGAAGTAACCCAAGTAATGGCATGTTAGCAGTAGGTACTGAGCAAGATGTGTTAGAGTTGTTAAAATATATGCCAAATCGTAAGGTTATTGATGTATACATAGAACATGATGTCACTACTTAGACATAGATGAACATAATGAAGATAAACCTCTATCACCTAGTAAATTGGCGAATGTCTTGAAGTAACTGAGCTACCAAGTCACAAAATATATGTTGGAAATTTAATAAAGTGTTGTTTATTTGAAAAGATGAAAAAAATAGAAACTGTGGGGTCCAAGAGGTGCATCATGGCACCACATTCTACTGTGAGAGGAGAGAGAGGTGTTTTGTGTGGTGTGAGAAAAAGTGCGGATGTGACATCATTTTATCTACGCCACCATAGGGCACCTACTATCTGTTGGAGCTTAAGCACATTAATCATATAAAACAAACATAAATAATCACAAGTACGCAGCAAATTAAAGGTAAAATAGTATAAGCAGTTAACCTAATTAAACTACCTTGTTTACCCTTGCCATATGGGGTGTTTCGATCGACAGTAGAGGGGAAGAGAAGAAGAAGAAAAGCTTATCTTAGGGTTTCAAGATTTGTTGATAATGAATCAAAGGAATTCACTATATAGAAAACTAATCTTGGAGTGCAAGTTAACCTATCCCAATGGGTTTAGGAAACCCATAACCGATTGGCCCTATAGAATAGGGAGGGTTCTAGGACTTTTCTTTTCTTCGTTTTACTCTTAAGTCTCTATTTAATAATTACTTATCGTTAAATATAATTAATATACTACAACTAATATGTTAATTGCATTAATTGTTTCTATGTATTAACGCATGTAATCCCATGGACTCACGTAATTTCTAGACATTTATTATAGAGTTAATTGCAAAAATCATCCTTAAGGTTTGACCAAATTGCAAGTTTCGTCCCAAATAGTTTGAAAGTGCATAAATCGTACCCAAATCAAACCTTTTTGCAAACTTTGGTCCCTGGATTTAACTGCTGTTAAGTGAATTTCGTTAGAATTAACACGTTAGCCCTTTTGGCCAAAAACTCTTGCAACGTTCATCCTTTTGGCCAAAACTCTTGCAGCGTTCATCCTTTTGGCCAAAAACTATAACAGCGTTCATCCTTTTGGCCAAAAACTCTTGCAGCGTTCATCCTTTTGGACAAAAACTTTTGCAGCGTTCATCCTTTTGGCCAAATACTCCTGCAGCGTTCTTCCTTTTGGCCAAAAACTCTTGCAGCGTTCATCCTTTTATACATATTCATATGTTTTTAAGCGTTTTCATTCATTTTTATGCGTTTTTGTCCATTTTTGTCCGTTTTTGTTTGTTTTAATACGCTTTCGTCTATTTTATACGTTTTCTCCGTTTTTATACGTTTTCACCCGTTTATCTCCGTTTTCATGCGTTTTTATCCGTGTCTATCCGTTTTCATCAGTTTTTATTCGTTTTCGTCCATTTTTATTACATTTTCATACGTTTTTATCCGTCTTTATCCGTTTTCATCCATTTTAATATGCTTTCGTCCGTTTTTCTTACGTTTTCATAAGTTTTTATCCGTCTTTATCTATTTTAATACGCTTTCATCCGTTTTTCTTACGTTTTTTATCCGTCATTATTCTTTTTCATCCGTTTTAATACGCTCTTGTCCGTTTTTCTTACGTTGTTATACGTTTTTGTCCATTTTTTTACACTTTCATCCGTATTATACGCTTTCATTCGTTTTTCTTACGTTTTTGCCCACTTTTATACCTTTTTTTCCCCGTTTTTATAGGTTTTCATTTCTTTTAATACGTTTTCGGCCATTTTAATATGTTTTAGCCCGTTTTATACTTTTTTGTCCATATTGTGCAAATATTACGATATTTAAATTTAACGGTTTCTTCGTTTTTAATAATAACAAACATGTAACTTGTAATGCATAAGGTAAAATGTGCCAAAAACAAATGAAAGCGTATTAAATCATTTGGAAACGTAAAAAAATGGCCAAAAACATATGAAAATAGATAAAAATTGATAAAACGGATAAAAAGGTAAGAAAAACGAATGAAAGCATATAAAAACTGATGAAAACATATAAAAACGTAATAAAAATTAATGAATGCATATAAAACGGATGAAAACGGATAAACACGTATAAAAACGTAAGAAAAACGGAAAAAGCGTATTAAAACGGATGAAACCGGACAAAAATGTAAGAGAAACGAATGAAATGCATAAAAACGGACAAAATTGAAGTAAAACGGACGAAAGTGTATAAAAACGGATGAAAACGTATTAAAACGTATGAAGACGGATAAAGACGTATAAACGTAAGAAGAAAAATGGGCGAAAGTGTATTTAAACGGATGAAAATGGACAAAAACGTAAGAAAACGGACACAAACACATAAAAGCGGATGAAAACGGAGAAAAACGGATGAAAACGTATAAAAACGGAGAAAACGGATAAACCCGTATAAAAACAGACGAAAGCGTATTAAAACGAATAAAAACGGACAAAAGCGTATAAAAACGGACAAAAACGCATAAAAATTGATGAAAACGATTAAAAACATATGAAAATGTATAAAAGGATGAACGCTGCAATAGTTTTTGGCCAAAAGGATAAACGCTGCAGGAGTATTTGGCCAAAAGGATGAACGCTGCAAGAGTTTTTGGCCAAAAGGATGAACGCTGCAAGAGTTTTTGGCCAAAAGGGCTAACTTGTTAATTCTAACGAAATTCACTTAACGGCAGTTAAATCCAAGGACCAAAATTTGCAAAAAGGTTTGATTTGGGAACGATCTATGCACTTTCAAACTATTTGGGACGAAACTTGCAATTTGACCAAACCTTAGGGACGATTTCTGTAATTAACTCTTCATTATATGTGATATCGACATATCCCAACAGCTCCCACTTGGACTTGTCTCAAATAAATGAATAACATTGGTGAGCGTCTAGAAACACGCTAATGCTCCCAAAAATACCTGAGTGTAGTTACGTAAAGTCTCAGTTAAATGACTTAGCATTTATTATCCCTTTGTTTCTGATACCGTGTTAAATACGGATATGGATCTAAGTCATTCAATAATTTAATGACTTTGTTTCTCGTTTCATCGATTGATCAAGATTACCAAATTCATCGGGACATATCCATATCTCCTTTGGGTGTGGCCACACATACATCTAATCAATCCCAAGAGGGGCCTAGTAGTATCATTCTTCAAAATAATTTGAAGGAAAAAATTTTACCTTGACTACAAGCGTCATTCGTGTGCTTCACAACACTTCTGAAAATAGACCTTATAACTACCAGTTACGGATAACGTTAAACTATAATTAAGAAATGGGATCCACACACACCATTCCAGCTTGCGTCTTAAGTCTAAGGATAAACATTGAAATCATTTACAAGATTAACTTGATGACAAAGATCCATAAAGGGAAACTCTTGTTAGTTGGGGTAGTCCGATATGCAACTTTTTAATATCATGCGAGTTTGGCGGGACACATCCTTAGTATTCAAAGAATATTACCAATATCTCAAATTTGTCTTAATTCAACTATATTCCCATATAATTGATCGATAATGGATAGTTTAGAACAATATAAATCGTTCACGGATTTAAACCTGCAAATATAGGACACAACTTATTATTAAATGAAATCATATATCAAGATTTTGGATCCAAGTGTGTGGGGTAATTACTCAATCGATGTAGCCAATGTAATTATTTAAACATATTTCAAACAAGGGTTATCCTAATGCCTCTTATCATTTAGTAAATCCTAACTACAGGAATGTAGTCTCACTAGCGATCTCGGAATGCATCATAAAAATAAGTTCTAGAATCTATATACTATCAGTACGTTCAATAAGCATCAAAGATGAATGCTTTTTATCCTAAAGATCTAGGGGCGAACCTCACATTTTTTGGGTGGAATTTGAGTTGTAAGGGTTTTTTTGCTACTCATGTAACTCCTATCTATGAGACGCTTTATTAAGACTAAAGTTTTGCTCATAAATGTCATAAAAAATTAAAAATTTGGTGCTAAAATTATTCAAACAAGTATTTCTTTCTGTTTATTACACTATTACTAAGGACAAGACAAATATCAAGCAAGCAAATAGTTTCTAAGTTACCCCTTTTTTTCTCTCCCTACATTTAAACTGAACATTGTCCCCAATGTTTCCCGAAAATATCAAAGTTATGATAATGAGAAGTAAATAAAAGAGAAAGAAACTAGTACTCCCTTGATTTGCTCGGTATAATCGAGAATCAGGGTTAAATCCTCCTCTAAGAAGAATAAATAAATCATAAATGTTGCTTCCAATGTTCTTTTGCATCTTCTTGTCCAATATAACCTGTAAATTCTAAGAAAACAAACAAAAGACCTCGCGTAAAATCGGCGTTAAAACTATATATAATACAAATCTAAACAAGAAAGCGAGTAAGATATAATGCTTGCAAAATAGATGTTTACAGGTTCCTGGAAAATTAAAAATTCTGGAAATTTATAGAAATTCAGTTTCCACATAAAAACAAAAATCTGGAAAACTGTTTGCTACAGTGCCTAACGCCGTTAGGTTATAGATCCTGACGTCGTCGGGATTGACCTGACAGAATTTTAAACTTTGTTTTCCGGAAAATTTCTGAAAAAATTCACTTCTTAAGAACCTAGAAAATACTGCTAAACACCTATTGTGACTCGATACAAGCATTTGACTCATACAAACACAAGTATATGCTCATCATGTATTGTTAATTTCATGTTCAGTTTTGTTCTAATAAACACATGTGATCTTTCCTACACATATCTTTTTGCAAAATACCTTTATATGTGATTAAGATGAGGTTAAAAACAAAATAAAGCATTTTCACAATAGTATTTGAAACATGAAAATTAAACAATAATGAGTTGGCATATATGACATACAAACAAATCAAACAAACAATCATGGGTTGCCTCCCAAGAAGTGTTTTTCTTTATTTATGAGTCTTGTAGCTAGACTCGAAGTTATGCACCTACGTTTTCTTTTCACTCTCCTCAATGGCATACTTTATTAATTTAACAAAGTCCCTATCGACCTTATACCTTGGCCTTAAAGTCAAATCTTTATAGTAGAGACTCCTTTTCTTCGGTGGAAAACTAGAAGGGGGGGGGGGGGGGGGTTGAATAGTTTTACCAATTTAAAACTTCCTTTTAAATATTTAGATCGACTTATGTCAATCTATTTGGTTGTTTATGTTGGACGTTGATAGATAGATATATAAACGTGTAATGAAAGATAAAGAGTAAGAAGCACATCACCACGACACAAGTATTTATAGTGGTTCGGCTACAAGGACACCTTCCTTGCCCTACTCCACTCCCCGAGTCACCTACTCGAGAGTTCGTAAACACTACACCAACTCCTTATGGTGGAGAAGCCTTCACAACGTCGCTTACACCTTTTTCCGGTACAAAGCTAAATACCGAGTTCTTTTACACCAAGGTGAACCACACCTAACACAACGTCGCCTACCCTTTATACGGTGCTAGGCTAACCAACGAGTTCTTTCAAACTAAGGAGAACTAATCCTATCACAACGTCGCCTACCCTTTATTAGGTACTAGGCTAAGCACCTAGTTCCATTACTATGGAGGAACTACTACCATTCACAACACAACACCTAATCTCAAGGAGATCCACTCCTTGTTACAACACCATCAAAGATATCACCATCCTTGGAAATAAACAAATACTTATTTGTATAACGATGCACCTCATCAATTATACGACCTAGGCATTCTTCCCTAATGCTACTTGATTTGATTCTTAGGCATCCTTCACTAATGCCTTTGACACAACGCTTGGCACTCTTCACTAATGCCTTCGTTTTGACACCTTTAGCATTCTTTACTAATGCTTTTGACACGGACGATAAGCACCTTTCACTAATGCTTTCATCTTGACACTTTAGGCATCCTTCACTAATGCCTTCAAGCCAACATCTACGGAGGAAGAAAGAACTATCAACAAGAGAACCTCAGTTGTCTTTATGATGACGAAGCATGGCAACTCATGGACTTGAGCTTGCTTGACTTCAAGAAGTGGTGATCTCGCCTTTAAGAGGAACCTAGAGAATCACAAAAAAACAAAAGACAAGCTACATAGATCTCTTGGATCTGAGGTTAGAGAGGTATAATACTTGGGGGAAGTATGTGTGTAAAGTGACGAGTAGAAAGGAAGAAATGGCTCTCTATTTATAGAGGAAATTTTCTACTGTTCCCCGGATCTCGCGGATCCCTCCCACAAGGGATCCGTCTAACACAAAGCTAGGGATCTGTGGGACGCTCCTCTTTGCCCATGGGTATTTTTGGTTATGGGTCATGGGTCATGGGTTATGGGTTGATCCATGGATTTCTTTCTAGATACAATGTATCTCAAGGATACAATGAACTTGTTTAAGTGGTATATATAAAACCATGGGTTATGGGTCAATACCATTTGCTAGTTTTTACCCATTTAGTATATACTTGTTTTACCCATTTTAGTATATACTTGTTTTTACCCATTTTAGTATATACTTAGTTAAGCAAATGTTATCCCAATATGTAAACACTAGTTGTTGTACATATGTATCTAAATCATAAAGTCACTTATACTTGTTTTAGTGTTTTATGTGAAAACGTTAGTGTGTTAGAAACACTATTGAATCAAACTATTTACGTATTTATTTGTTTCGTTAAAATGATTTTACGTTTGTTATCGACAAAACATTAGAAGATCGTAAAATATAAATAAACGTTTTTACGGCTTATTTGTATTAACAATCTCCCCCTTTTTGTTGATGACAAAACATAAAATTATTTTAAGAAAAACTAAAATTCGTAGCAAATTTGAATTAGTAGTTTTTACTTTCTTCTCCCCCTTTTTGTCAAAACAAAAAGTGTTTGAAAGAAGCTAACACAATTTTTATAAGAAAAAATATGTAAAAGAAAGTGTAAAGAGAGCAAGTGACGGGAATGGTACTCGTCTTAACTCCCCCTTGACGATTCGATCCCTTTGAGAGGGCGTCAAGTACATAACGTAAATAAACTAATGTGTTTGCAAATGGTTCGTCTAAGTGACGAAAACGTTCTCCCCCTTGAAGATTGCAAAGTTGCAATGGGGTGTCATGAAGTATAATCCAAAATTGGATTAAGTTGCAAATGTTTTTGCAATATCGTTTGACACAAAGCTCCCCTAGCTTTATGGTGTCAAAATCTTCATGTGTTATTTTGAAAATCTACAAAGTAAAGGTTAGAAAACAAGAGTATAGTGCATAATTTCCTACAAATAAAACTCAAGTTAGTAGAATTTTGTGCTTCTATACCACGGATCCTACGTTTCCCTTCTTGTAGGGATCCATCTAGGTATCTTGGAGGGATCTGGCTGTCTGTTGACAGTTTCTTCAGCAATGAGAATGTTCCAATCAATGCTAATGAAGATGTGAAGTAGTATATGATATAGCAAGCACAAAGCACAAAACAATTATGGCATGTAGATATTCATTCAATAAAAACAAGAGATGATCAAACAAATCTCTAAAACTAAGGGAATGAACTATCCATACAAGTGCTACTAATGCTAATGAGTTACCCAAACTCAAGATTCAACTAAAAGCTTAATGATGATCAAGGATGAGATAAGTTTCCTAAACGTTCTAAGTTTGAGCTTGTGACTATGATACTCATTGTAGTTTAGGCTTGTTGACCTCTTCGAAACGTTCGAGGAGGTGATAAAACATGAAACGTTGCTCCTCACGTAGTTCATGTATCAACCTTTCAACATGTTTACAATGATAGCAATCCTTGTCATGGTTTTGAATTTCTTGAAGTGGAAGTTCAAGTGAAGTAGGTTGAGGATCTTCAAATGAAGGAGGAATTGGTGGAGGCTCATTAAGTGATGGCTCTACAATGTTTGAGGGTGGAGGTAAAGAAGCATCAACTTTAATGTGGTCGAGTGGTTGAGTTTGATGCCTTCTCATAATCCAAAATGGACTATTGGGGGGAATGAGAGAGTTTGATATTGGATCAAGTGTTGATTCAACACTTTGATTTTGTTGCCCAACCTTTTCAAGTGAATATGTTGGTAGTGGTGAAAGGTGAGATGGCCAAGGAGGTAAGTCTTCTACATTGTGAGAATGTGGAGATGATTGTGAGGTGGCTCTAGGCACTAATAATGTTGGTTGAGTTGTGGAGGGTATGTTTAGTTTAGTAGAGTTTGGTGATGAAATCCTGGTGGGAACAATCTTCTTGGGGATTAGTTTGATTGGTTTCTTTGGTGTAGCGGAAATCCTAGCATTAGTGGACTTAACCGGAGATGATTCGGTTGAGGAAACTTCGTGTATGATCCTAGCAAGTTTCTTGGGTGGTTCTTGAGTGGATGAGTTAGCACTAGGAGCCTTTCTCATGATGAAATGACTAAGGAAGTTGGGTGTAATTGCTGATAATTGTGTTTGTGTTTGATGACTAAAGTGTGTTTAGCAATATGGCTTATAAAGGGAAGAATTTGGCAACTGCATTTAAGACTTAAGCCACTAAGATTCTTAGAGATGTGATGATTAACATGCACAAGGTTGAAGTTCAGAGTTTCACTGATCTAGGAACTCATTTAAGATGAGATGGAGTGTTTGAGTTGGAAAGATAAGTTGAAATGATTGTTTTAGCAAGGTTTGACATAATCTGTCACCCAGATCCCACGGTTCCCTCACTTGAGGGATCCGTCTAGGCTAATCCTGGGGATCCGGCTCTCAGCAGTTATGACATGTTAGAAATCAAGTTTTTAAAAGCTAGATCCTATATTATTTTGAGTGTTTCAGTCCTCCTAAGTTCCTAAGATGAGGGTACACTTGAGTGATCAAGAGTAATGAGTGTTATAGCAAATGATTGCTTCTTATGGAAGGAAGATGGGACAAGATGACTACCAATGGATGTCCAAGGATAACACTAAGAGTTTTGGTGGTGTCAAGTCATAATAAATGATCCTAGTGATCAGATTTTAGCTTGAGGTGAAATTTGAAAAATCCTTAAAAATCACAAGAATTGAAAAACTAATTTTTGACCCACTTTGAGATAAAGATGACTAGAAACAATTTCCTAAAATTGTTCAATATGTCCACTTAAGTGTTTTGAAAGATGAGAAACAATTTGTGAGTATTGAAGCGGAAATATGGTGAGTTTTGATGTGTTGATAAATCAAGAGGCATTTTGACTAAGATCTCAAGTAAGCCATAAGTGAGTTTAAGACTTTCTCATCCTTGAAGTGGACTTAGTTGGGTTCTAATATCTTATGTTTAGCTAATGTGATGTTATCTAGAAAGCTATCTTGATGTAAGGGATGTTGTATTGCTGATCTAATGTCACGGATCCCACGATTCCCTCAAGGGAGGGATCCGTCTAGGCTAATCCTAGGGATCCGGCATCTGCAGATCAGAATCTTCACAGAATGATGTGCAGATTTTGCACACTAATAAATCGTTAAACTAAACACCAAGAACAAGCATGTCATCACAAAGTAACAGTCAATAATAATGAAATAAGTAACAACATTCAAATTACCACAAACCAAAGTGCTAAAACATAATCATTCACACATAAGTTTAGTTGAAAATAAGTAAATTCCTATTGTCTCTTTCATCAATTCGTTAAGTTGAAGACTTTGTGAGGTTGTAAGCAAGATTTTGAATCATGCCCCTCAATTGTTTGAATTCCGCGGTTTCGTTTGGAATGGTTGGAAGTTGTTCGTAGTAATCGAAGGGTTCCAATTCAATGTTGGCTATGGGGTAGATGTCTTCCTCTTCTTCACCTTCTTCTTCTTCACCAGCCGAGGAGTCCGAGAGAGCTTCAGGTTTCTTTCCATTGACCATGAACCGTTTAGGGGGTTGTTTGGTAAGAGGTACCATGACGTGATCGGAAAGGTAATGATCATTGTTGATAGGAGATGGTTGCAATGCACCAACATACTTACAAAGTCGTGTTAGGAGCATACCATACGGAAGTACCATGTTGGAAGCTTTGAATACCCCAGCCATTCTCCTTACCATGTAATAGGCAAGATTAAATGGCCTTTGGTGGATAAGACAATAGATCATTTGCACAAGACATGCGTTTGGATGATCTTTGTTTCCAACTAATGACGTTTTCCCTAAGGATTTCTTCCTATTTTCTAAAAATGGGATGCATTTCGAAAAGTTCCATTTGAAAGGGATCACGGTGAATGAGCTTTTTGTTACGGTTGTAACGGGATTGGTCGGTCCTAACCTTGAAGATAGTATCTCGAATGGTTTCGGGATTGTCGAGAGGAGTGTTGTAGAGAGGCTTAGAATCAAGTGCAAGGTTTTGATCGTTAATTGCCCAATCTTGAGAGTACATACAAATTCCTTCACAAGGAATGCGAAGAATTTGAGCAAAGGTGTTGAGGGTGAGAGTGAAGTTTCGTTTATTGATGATGAAAGTGATTGAAATGCTATCATCGGCGTTTTGAATGATCCTAATGCTTTTATAAAATTCAAAGATGAAAACCGGACAAATATGTTCATCAATGTCAAGAAGACAATCAAAATTGATTGCCGAGAAGACTTGACGAATGTCGGTATCTTCAAGGAAACATTCCTTGATTTCACGACCTTCGTGGATAAGTCGTTTTCCGAGTTTTTTGAAGACCTTGCGGTCGGTTTTTGAGTGTTCCTTATTTCGATAGTAATGAGTAAGGTAGTGAACGGTGTCATGGTGATCTTGTTGAGTGGCTTTGGGCATGGTTGGTCCTAGAAACACAAATTTTCCAATTAGGTAAAATTAGTTGAGGTGGGTTTATGGTTTTGATTTGTATTAACAATGTTGTGAACACAATGTGATCTTAGTTATGTTAAAAATCCCTTTTCATGATTAATTTTGAAAACCTTAATTAAAATAATTGATTAGAGATTTGTGAAACCATAAACCCTAGGATGAGGATGATGAAAATTAGAGCAAGTTAATGTAATTACTTACAATGGTGTTCTAGGAAGGAATACTTGAGAGTATGGAATCTAATGAGGATGAAATCAGTAGTTTCGTCGTTTTTGTGTTATGTGAATAGAGGGAAAAAGATCAGTGGTGAATTTTTGAAAGCGTATAGTTGAGTTCTGTTCCACGGTTCCCCCGGATCCCTTGTATTCGGGATCCGGCTAGTACAACTAGGGGGATCCGGCTACTGTGGACAGAAAAAGGGTTGTTTGACATTATTTTTGTAGTAGGCTTATAAACTAGCTTACTAAAAAATAGTTTGGAGATATCAGATGAAGATTGTTTTTGGATGAGGGGTTTTGATGAATCACATATCGAGGGTTTATATGTGACGACGGCGTTAGTTTGACGAATCAAAAGGAATACAATTCCCGATGATGAGTAAGATGGAAAAGTGACGAAAGAGACTTTTAAAGATGCTAGCAATTATTAAACAAAGAGAACTATGAAATAAATAAACTCATTTAACCTATCTAATGAAAAGTAAAAGATACCTCTATACTTCTTGGTTTGGTATAATACCGAAAATACTTCATGAGTTTTTAAAGTAATCCTTTGTACTTGGTGTACGTAAGTTGTGATTACTTTTAGATCCTTCCTTGAATGTTGACTTCATCATTCTTTGAATAGAGATGAAGGTTTTGGAGAGATTCTAGCATGAAGATTTCTTAAAACAAAAATTTTTAGAATGATCTATCAATGTCCAACAAAATGATTTAAAAGAAAATATGACCTTTAAAAAAAAATACTTCTTTGTAGTTTTCAAACATACACATATCGTATCAAGTCTTTAAAGTACAACATACTTTAAGAATCTTGGTAACGAAGCTCTGATGCCAATTGTGGAAAACTAGAAGGGGGTGTTAGGTCACCATATTAGTAACACGAGCATCAATAGAAGAAATAGAGAAGAGATGATCGGTTGAACCCTTATCCAAACACACGAAATAGTAAGAGAAAGATTAAAGCAAAGAGTGAAATAGAAAAGAGAACAACCAACCCTCAAGTGAGGGTTATTACAAGGTATTTATAGGAAGGGGAGCTAGGGCAACACTCCTAGTCCCTTCCTTTCCTTAATGGACATGGGCCTAAGCTCATGGGCCTTCTACATAAGCTTAAGCTAATAACAAACATAAAGGCCATAATTAAGCTAACTATTACACTTGAATCACTAACACTTGATTAAGATTTAGGAGTGATTCCAACAATCTCCCCCTAAGTGTTGGTGATGTAATAGTAGCTTTGACGTCTTCTGACATTCTTCTTTCTTGTGAGACGAAATGCCTTGATTCGAACAATCTCCCCAGTGTAGAGAAATTGTCTTCTTTGAACAGTTCTGCTTTGACGTCATAATTATCTTTGTTCTTTGTTCTTTGTGATGAAAGTGATAGTATGTTGTTGTTTGCATCAAGTCTACCTCATGTCTGCTTCGATGCTCCAGTGTCTCCACGTCATTCTTAAACATGCTCGCACGCTCTTTGACGTTGGATATCAGTACTGATGAAGTTCTTTAAGTCTTTAAACTTTGTAGATTCTTTGATTTGACGAAGAATCATTCTGACTTTTGTGTTGCCTTTCGATAGAACTTCCATTAGTGATGATGTTGGCATGAGCATGTGAAGAATCTGCACGATCGTTCTGCTCCAGAGCTTCCATAAGAAGAAAACATTAAAACGGTTAGTAATAAGCGGATTCCGGCACTTACAAGTTTGAACTTCGAGAGTGTTAACAGCATAGTGTGAAAACACAACTCTAATTCTCACAAAGGCCGTTCCTGAACTGGAGTCCCACAAGTGAGATAACACGATGTACCGAAGTACATCTACAGTTCAGATGAGTCGCTGAGGTACACCGAAGCATCATCTCACGACTGTAGATCATTTGAGACACACTAAGTGTAATCCACGGGGAGTTACCGAAGTGACCTGCTGTCAGGGCTGTTAGATGTTGACCCTGGCAGGAGTTTCCATTCAATCACTAAGGATCACTATTGTGAACCCCTCATAAATGTTCTCGATAGATTGCTAAGATCTGTGTAGGACTCGATAACGTACCACTGTTGTACTTATATTTGAACAACAAGTGATGAAATGTCAAGTGTTCCTAAGAGATCCTTTGATGAATCTCGTGGCTCTACACTCAATAGTGCATTTTGGTTTTTCTGAGCGGAGACTAGGGAGAGGGTCTCCTTCTTCAATATCAGCAATCTCTAATAAAACGCCGATAGATTATGTTGGGTTCCCTGTGAGAATGAAACAAGCTTCTGTTGAGAGAAACTTGAGTGGCTAAGAAGGTTTAGTGCATGCGTCACTGGGTCCATGACGACTTTTAATCTTCAATACCGGCGTCATCAATTGACAACCAGTAGCATATGAATTGAACCCGGTGTCTGCCCTAAGTTGAATTATCTGGAGGGCTATTTCTTTTCACCCTTTACTTTGCATTTCTTTTTGATTCTTCAACTCCTTCTTTCTCCGATTCTCATTTTCTCCTTTTTACAATCATACCTAAGGACTTCTAATTCTAACTATTGGAAGTGACCTTGGGTAGATCCCTCCGGCTCTGGCGGATCATAGGACGGTTATTCCTAACCTTAATCACCTTATAACTCCATAGCCATAAAACCATTTTCATGAAAATCTCTCAAAGTGTTTGTGAATGAAAAACATGTTTGAACACTTCAAGAGTTTTAGATTTTCAGAAATACTCCCCCTCCACATGTACTTAAGAGTTTTGACGGAAATCTGCACAGTGAGGGAAGAGTACGCACTTTTGAATTGATCAACTCAAGATAGACAATCCCTTGCGAGACACGATTACGTTGAATAGTTAAAGAGTTGCATTGTCAGTTTTTAGGTGACAAATAGCTCTAATAACTACCTTGAAGGTGTGGACAAACCTCGAAAGGTTTTCGAACCCGTCAAAGTTCATGTCTACCAAGAGTCTCTCGAATGGTACATTCTACTCGGACAAGTCCTTTGCGAGACACGTTTACATCACTAGCGAACTAGCTTGAAATTATTACCCGTCCAGGACAAGTCTTTTCGAGTTACTAACAGTTGAGATCTCGTCAATTCATTGGTTAAGTCTGTGGCACAATGATTCATTTGCAATTAACAACATATTTCTTATCACATAAGTTTTCTCCCCCTAAAAAATGGCATATAAATATGTTATTTTTGAACTGTTCAGAATAAATATGTCCATTTTGAGTTTTGTGGGAAGATTACAAAGAACAATTTGTGAACAAAGTTTTTTAAGTCAAATACCCCCCTCAACAAGTGATATAAACGGTTGAGGTTTTGAAATTCATAAGGGGAAGTACTTGTTCTTTTGAGCAAAACCTTGAAAAATGAAAGATTTGATAGGTTTTACTCAAAAGTAAGAAGATTTCGCTCCTTTTATAAGGATTGTGGCACTGAAGCGTACCACAGGGTCCTTTCTTGACAAGTACGGGTTGTACACTGATATTTGTGCACAAGCCATTCTGAATAAGTCAAACAGACAAAATCACAATCAAGAAAGTTAAAAGAGTACCCAAAGATTGCAAATGACCATCAACTATCTTAGGACGCTGAAAAGTCAGAATCGTTAAGTTTGGTCTTCCTCCCACATAGCTCTCCAACCGTCGCATCTGATCCCGATAAATCAACCTTTCATCAATCCAAGAAACAAACCGACGAACATCCATGCGATCCTTTGAATTCAATCTCTTCGTCAGAATTTTACCCAACTCAATGTCCTTCAAACGAAATGCCAATCCATCTCGAACCATCTTCAGGGTGGCGTCATAGAACATTGTGAATTTCATACAAAGCCATGAAGCAAGTACGATGATTTTCACTTTGGAAGACAAACCCAAACTTTGGTTTATGAACGATTTTGTACTGAGGTTCTTGATTGATTCCGTTGAAGTGTAAAAGTGGTGCGGTGAGATTGAGTTGATTTTATGTAAGATTCGACCCCGAGGTGGAGATCTTCAACACGCTCTTTGATTAGATGCGTATGAAAACAAGGAGTGCCGTAATATACTTGATCTGAATTCCAGTTGAGGTTCAGGTTGGGGTTCAGACATGAGATGATCCTCACCACCAGCTTATGTAAAGTGATAAATGGTTTTCTCCATTGGTGGAGTGATTTCTGAATCCCTTGGTTGATCAGATGGTGGTGGTTGTGTAGCTTGTTGTGTAGTGGTGAAAACCTGCTTAACCATTTGTCGAATCATTGGATGGAGTTGCCATCTTAACAGATTTTGTTGTTGACTTAGTTATTTCTTTTGTTGATGGAGGTGATGATTGAGATGATGATTTAGGTTTGGTGGAAGTGTCAAAAGGTGGTTTAGAAGACTGTTGAGGTATGTATGTTGGATTGTCAACTATGTAGTTGTTAGATTCCTTCTTTAACTTTTCCTCTTCAGCTCAAGCAGCTTCTTCAGCCTCTTTTCTCATCAGTTACTGTTCAGCCACCAAATTATCATCATCAGTGACTCTTTCATCCTTATCATGATCGTATTCTCCTTCGTCATATATTTCCACATCTTCCCCATGCTTTTCTTCATGCGGTTGTTTAAGTTGTTGTTGTGGCTGCTTCATTTCAACAATAGTAGTGACAGTGACACCCTGATCCTTACCGGGTTGATTAACCGGATCGGATGGGGTAAAAGTTGTTTGCAATGAATCTTCCATAAGTGGAGGACTACTGCTTGACCCTCCTGCCCCACCGGGTTGATTAACCGGAAAGGTTGAAGCATTGTATTCCATCCTTTTCTGCATTAATGACTTATGACATTGTATTTCCTCATCCATTGAATCTTACTCATCATCAGGACGACTTTGTGAGCATGAATTTGAATGGATGTTGCAGAAGGATGTCCACAACAATTCTGCAAGATGATTATGAGCATATGAAGTTGTTGAAGATGACACGGAGATTGTTCTTGCCAATTGTATTGTTGTAGCCAGCAGGGAATGTGTTTGCCATCGAGAGCTCAACTGGGGCATTGATGTTTGCTTGATTTGCAGCCATTTTGTGATCTGAAAGACATTAGACAAAAAGACAGACATATGGAAACACAATGTATTTGTTTTAGTCTGATTTATTATCTAATTCCTTGTTTGATGGTACATGTTTATGTTAGTCACAAGTCCTAAGTCACATTTGTCCAATTGATTAAAGTTGATGTGATAAGTTTCGTGAACGTGTTAATTTTGAAATTTCAAAGTTCAAATCTTCACTTAACACACAACATATAAACTTTTGCAAGCATTGGCGTAACATTAGATAATAGTGACTTATGAGTAACAGTTAACAAGTAACATATGTGTAATAGGCCAAAATGTAGTGAACAGTGGTTTATGTGTAACAAGGATCCTTATGCGTAAGAAAGGAGCTTATGCGTAAGAGTAAGCTAAAGCGTAAGACCAAGCTTATGCGTAAGAGTTTCTTACGCGTAAGACAAGTTCAATGGCTTTAGGCTTACGCATAGGAATAAGCTAGATGTTATGCGAAAAGTTTACTCGTAAGAGTAAAGCTTATGCGTAACAATCCTTGTTTACGAATATCTTTCCAAAATACGCGTACTCCACTATAGACCTCTTATGCGTAACATGTTAAACATAAACATGAAAATTTGATTGCAGTTAATTCCAAACATCTTTTAAATCACAAAGCAAGCATAAGAACATATCAGATACACACAGAAAGACTTAGGAGTAAAATTACTTAAACCCTAAACCCTTGATCTACGCGTAATAGATATAGCTACACAAATCAAACATGAATGTTTCTGGAGTGTCCTAGATGTCATGTGAGTGCAAAGGAACAAGATTTAACACATTTCCACCACAGAATCAGAAGATTCATGGGAGATGAACCCTAAAAAACCTAAAACTTAATTTCTTACAGTTTAGATGTTTCTGGGATAATTTAAAGGTTCAAAGCATGCATATAAACTTATTCTAACACTTTCTTGACCACATAAAACATATCACAGAATAGAAAAGCCCTAAATGAGCGCAAGAACCCTAGAATTCATATCAATGAAATTTAAGATTCTGGATTGTTTTGGACGATTGAAACAAGTTTAATAGACACTAAGAAAGGTTTTAACATAACTCATTTCAATCCAAACACTTTTATGCATAAACACCCAATTCGTTCGAGTGAACAGTTTTCCAAAATCAGTTTAAAGAGTTTTAACCATTGGATTTGAAAGATTTTGAAATCCTTGTTTAGAATCTTGATCAAAACAATTTAGAACTTACAGATTATGAACAGCTTGAACGGATTTTTAAGATTTTATTTGGGCCGTTTGATCTTGGTGGTTTAGGTTCCAACCGAGATCCTTTAACTTCCGTTTAGGTTGGACAAAACACTTGTAAGGCAAGAAACTTAACGATACTCCCCCTCGACTTATGAAATAATGAAATTTTAAAACATTTGAGTCCGAGGAGAGTAATTGACAAGAAACGTATCCACCATTTTAGAAGAAACAACATATTATTGGAAACATGCAAGTACAAGGTTTTATGAAACCAGAAAACATTTACTTTCTCCCCCTCAACACTTGTTCGGGAAAAATTGTGAAAGGTTTTGATAGAACAACGTGTTGACTGAAGATTTGTACTTGCAATGTTTGAGGTTTTGGTGTTTGACTGGTTTTAAGAATATTTTAAAAGTTCATCCAGTTCCTCTGGAGTCAAACACCGCATACCAATCCGGTGGACCAATTCATTAAACCTAGCAGGAGCTAAGGCTTTGGTGAGGAGATCTACCAATAGGTATTCAGTACCCACAAAGTATAATTCAACGGTACCCTTTTCCACATGCTCCTTGATGAAATGATATCGAAGATTGATGTGCTTAGATTTTGTTAGGAATTAGAAATTCCCGGTATTAAAGAGTCGGTCACCTCAAGTATATGTAATCGTTAGAAAGCTCGTAGTCGTAGTTCATTTAAGTTTAGTAGTATTTAGTTAAGTAACACCGTGGAGGACGGACGGGTCTTTACCCACTGTATGCCTGATCCACAGCCCAAAGTGTGGCGAGTTATGTAAGACTATAAATACTCTACCTCCCAAGGTAGAGAGTTGGAGCTCATAATAATATCTTTCACTTTCTCTCACTAAGTTCCCTAAACCTCTAACTTTCTCTCTCTAGAATTCCATCTATATGCTACTTTGTGTTATGGTTTGATGTGTATGTGAAAAGTTATATCTTACAATTGGTATCAGAGCCATGGTTAGATCATATCTTGCACATCTTTGGATTTATAGTGGTTTTTAGGTGGTTTTTGAGTTTGAAAAAGTTTAGTGGTTTTTGCACCATTTGGTTGATTTCTTGTGTTAAAGTTTGAATTTTGTTGGTACTTTTATGTTTAGAATCATCAAAAGTGTTTAGGTTTTCATTTGGTAAGCTTGAATCATCTTGGTTGGGTTGTTTTTGGATTGAAAAGTGAAGTTTATTTGGTTTTTCAAGCTAGCGACTTAGCTCTCGGACTATTTTCTTGGTAGCGACTTGCTTCACAGTTTTGTAGCGACTTACAGTGTTAAAGCTAGCGAGTTAGATCTAGCGAGTTAAAGTACAAGTAGTGGACTCTCCACTACGGGTAGCGACTTGTGGTAGCGACTTGGTCAGTAGCGAGTTGCTCTTTAGCGACTTGTGTTTCTAGCGACTTGTGTAGCGAATTGCTGCCAAAATTTGGTTAGCGACTTGGTATGTAGCGAGTTACTACTTAGCGACTTGCTTTTCTGTCTAGCGACTTGGGACTCTAGCGACTTAGGGGGTTAGCGAATTAAGGGTTAGCGACTTGGTGCATTATCTGCTAGCGACTTAGTGCTTTATCTTCTAGCGACTTAAGTGATTGTTTACGGTTTTCTCTTGATTTAGTAAAATCCCGTGAAAGAATCTATTTCCCGATTTAATCATAGAGTTATAAAATCCCGTATAATCTGTTAACATGTCTACCAACGTTCCTACTGTCATCTCCACTGTTGCCGAGGATGTTCAAGCAGCTGGCTCAGATACTCGTCCACCCATGCTTGACAGAACTGACTACGATTCTTGGGCTCAACGAATCAGATTGTATTGCCTTGGAAAGGAAAATGGTGTCAACATTCTCAAATCCATTGATGAAGGACCATATCGTGTTGAGACGACTAGAGACATACTTGATACTAATGAAGATGGTACTCCTGTTTACGGAATGGACAGACCTAAGATGTATGATGAGCTTGATGATAAGGAGAAAAAGAGATTCGATGCAGATATCAGGGCGTCAAACATTGTTCTTCAAGGTCTTCCTAAAGACATCTACAAACTGATCAATCATAACACTGATGCAAAGGCAGTTTGGGATAATGTAAAGATGCTTCTCTCAGGTTCAGAATTAACCATGGAAGACAGAGAATCACAACTCTATGACGAATTTGAGCACTTCAAGATGAAACCAGATGAGAATGTCTATGAGTACTATGTGAGATTTCATAAGTTAGTTAATGACATGAGGAACATCAGAATGACTATGCCTAACATTCAGTTGAATTCAAAATTTGTGAACAACATGAATCCCGAATGGCACAAGTTTGTTACCGCTGTGAAGCTTACTAAAGGATTGAAGAACACAAATTATGAGAAACTCTATGCCTTCCTCCTTCAGAATGAGAGACATGCGATGTTTGAAAAATTGATTCTCAATCAGTTCAAAACTAACCCAGGAGAGACAAGCTCGTCTAATGATTCAACTGCATTCTACTCAAACATCGGAATCACAACCAAAGCTTCACAAGTCATACCCTTGGGTAATGGTAATCACAAACTCATTCCTGATCCTATGTACAAACAAGCTGATGCTGATGCACACGTGGGAAGCTTCATTAATCAACTAGCTCTCCTGATTAGCCAAAACATGAATTCTCTCCCACAAACCAACAACAACCTCAGAACAGCATCTAACCCACACAATCAAGCTACTGTTAAAGATGGAAGGATCGTGGTGCAACCAGTTCAGGAAAGACAGTATGATCAGGGAAGGGGTGGTGTTGGTAGAGGATATGTGGGCAATCAGAATCGAGGAAGGAATGGTAACCAAGGTCAAGCTAAGCCGATCAAATGCTATAACTGTGGTGGTGAAGGACACATTGCAAGGAACTGCACATCTCCAAAGCGTCCACAGAATGCTGATTACTTCAGAGATAAGATGTTGCTGGCACAAGCTCAGGACAATGGTGCTGCATTGGATGAAGAGGAATTGCTGTTTCTTGCTGAGGGCAATGCCAAGACCTATGATGCAGATGTGGATGAGCAGCCTCTTTCCGCAAGACTACTAACACTGGATAGAGGACTTATCCGACGAGTAGGTGTAGACGTAGTATCCAGAACCGTAACGGGAGTCGTTCTTTGTCGTTAAGGAGAAGTAGGTTACGTCGTGGTAACAGGACTCGAACACGGTCGTTGTAGAATAGAGACTTCATTAGTCGTAAGACACCTGCGAAACCTCTACACGTCAAGGAACGTTACACAGGAAGTGGTGGTGTCAATATCGTAAACTAGCCGAATCGAACTGGAACCAATGGTAAGGAAGGAGCTAAGACTAACGGGTGTATAGGAGATGGTTGTGGTGGGGAAGGGACTAGTATGACAGAAAGGACTTGACCAACGTGGTGCTAGGAAGGTAGAAATTGTCATCGAACTAACACACCCAATCTACGACAAGACTCCAACAACAACCAAACACCCTCTCTTAAGTACAAAACCGAT